>LPNX010942370.1:206863-226139 GCA_001517045.1 Pseudotsuga menziesii
CGGCCTCAACACATTTATTCACACTTGTTAGTTTGCACTCTAGTACCTTCATTCCCATTTTCATTATTGGTGGGTGATCTCGTGTCTGTTAACGGTATACATCAATGACCGGTAATCAGACGATGGACTACTTTGTTCGACATTGACACATCTATTCACATAGTAGGACATGTACTCGTAGCGGTTTGTGTAGAAGACCTTCCAGATTGGTGGCATCCACTATATGCTACCTCCTTGATCGTGCCAGTTTTCATGAGATTTCAGCTCTCGTGACTTGTTCCAGTATATGTCAGACATTTCCAGCCACTATGGAGATCTTGATTTGTTATATATCTTCAGCCTATGTGGAGATCATGGTCCTTTGTATATCTTCATCATGGAGATTCTGATCTATGTATATTGTACGTGGCGATGACCACATATGTGTTATCATGTTTCATGCCTATTCATGGCCATTGTACTCTTATGTATCCGGGACTGCTATATGTATTTGCAGTTATATGCAGAGTTGTATTATGGTATTATGCTGATTGGGTGGCTGGTCTTCCATTTGGGTACCTTCATCACTTCACTTCTGGGATGGACTTATAATGTATTTCGACCATCGTATAACCCCTCTGATATCATACATTAGGGGGCATCTGTTATAGCGGATTTCACCACACTAGGTGAATCACACATTGTATGGCCTTCCCCTGTCCCGCTGCAGACTCATTAGCTCCTATGGACCACTTTTTGTCTTTTGATGTATCATTGACCATCCCTTAAAACATTAGAAACATGATATACGCGGCCTTTTCCCCGATAACCGCATACATACGCGGATATTCCCCTTATAGTTGCGTACATCGGGATGTGTACATAATCCAAAATCCTTTGGAGCATTCCTTGACTTGGATCCAACTCATATGACTCTTGGCCTTCCATATGCCTTGAGATCGCACGGATTTGACCTTTCAGTATACCTTTGAAAATATATATAAGGAACCCTTGAGACATTGAAAGCATAAGAGAGAATTGAGAGTATCGAAACTATAGTCCATTGTTGCTAGAACTTATGCTTGAGTCTACATCCCTTTGTCCCTTGGAGCACTGCTGTGTTCTTCCCAAGCTTTCCTTTTGCTAGTAAGCTTGCTATCGAAGTGATGGAGGATTGAGGTGGTGGAGGCCCAAGTGGGGGATTCAGTTTCTCCGGTTCGCAGACGTGCCGTCAGAGGTTGTCACTTGTAATCTCTGATTCATATTAATAGAAATATCTTTTCCTGTCCAGTAATGTGTATTTGAATGAATATTGTATCCATTGGAATATGTCAAATGCTTATACATTATTGATTATATATGCTAGAATAGATCTAACACCATGAAATATAGTATGCTTGTATTGTTTACTTGTTGTTGAGGACGTGCTATAACAATTCAAGCTAAAGATTGGAAAGCTCAACGGGGATCTACTTCAACCATCCGGAATAAGGTATGAGGTTCGATCCTTTAGTGTTAGATGTTTTTATTTCTATTGCATATTGGGAAAGATTGATTTCTGGAGTCTAGCTGTCTGTTGTGGTACCCCAAGCCATAGGAATTTCTCTCCGTAACAGATGTCTGAAAAACTAAGTAAAGTGGGGGTTTTGAAGAAAATAATCAAAATTCATAAAAATCCTAATCCCACATTCATGGTTAGTGATTGGGTGCAGAAACCCCAATGCTATATAACAAAGGCATATGAGGTGAAGAAGGAGGAGACAAAGACAAAAGCAAAGGTATGCTGAAGAATTTGAAGGATAAAAGGATTCTTTTCCACATCAAGCTCTTGGTGATCATTGGCATGGATGGAGAAGGATGGTTTAAAGCAAAAGAGAAGGGGTTCACCTCGATCATTGGGTTGTAATCGCTTTCTTTCTATTTTTAATATGATACAATTCTAGTTTCCCACAGATTTCGAGATTGAATCTATGTGTTAATAGTAATTTTTAATTCAATATTAGGTAGATAGTTTTCAAGTTTTTCAAGTTCATAGAGGTAGAGATGGAGGTAAGGAACTAGTAAGAAAGTTTCAAATGGAGTCCTAAAGGGCATGGATGGTTAAGCAAGGGGATTTTATATCCATTGGTCATGTTCCAGGAAGTACCCAATCTTCTTGGGGGAATCCTTCACAAGTGGGCAACCCACCTTGGAATGCTAGTAAAATCCAAGGACCACCTCAATGGTGTGGTCAGTTTATAGGAAATAAACAATCTCATTGGAGTCTAACCATGCAAGGAGGAAATCCACCCATTCATCAATGGTGTGGTCATATTCTAGGAAATATCCAATCTCCTTGGAGTCTATCCCCGCAAGGGGGAAATCCACCCATTAATCACATTCCATAATGGAGTGGTGAGGTTCTAGAAAGTAACTAATGTTTTCGGAACCATCTTGGAATACATACATTTGATCCATCTAGGCTACCACATGGATCTCATGCCAATGGTATGATGGGTTCCGTCAACAACATTTGAGGAGATTACCCAGCAAATGGGAAAAATATCTGTTCAAACTTCACAACCTATAGTTTTCCAAGATATGGAACAACATGATAAGCCTTCCATGACTTCTAAAATGCTCATAGTTCAATCCATGGATCTTAGGGGAAAGAATAAGTATAAGGGTAAGCACAATGTTAATCCTTCCCAAACTCCTGAAATTATCATAGTTCAATCCATGGAATTTAGAGGAAAGAAGAAGAAATACAAGAGTAAGTAGAATGCTAACCCTAGGATGGGATATGCATTGAATCTGAATCAATACAGTGGGAAACATCAACCCATTGTATTGATGCAACCCTTCCTGAAATAACATCATCAAATGGTTTCTATATATCTGGTACCTTCATCAGGGGGAAACTTGTCAAAACATCTACAAGGGGAAAATTATCCAAATTCCAATGTCTTCATGTGTGATCACGAGGTGAACATTCATACAAGATATGATTCTTATTATGTCTCTCCTAATACATTGGATCAATCAGAATCAAAACCAAGTGGTTCTTTTCCCATTGAGAAATTGACCATAGACATAGTACCACCCCCCCAAAGGTGTTATACATAGAGTAATGCATAATCCTAACACACGAGAATGTCACAACAAAATGTTGTTGAGAAAATAGCTTAAGTACCAGGTTCCATGTTCGCCATGGAGGTATTGCAATATTATCCTGCACAAAGAAAGGAACAATTGTTTTCAACTATAGATGTTGATCCATCTGATGCGACTTTGATCACATTAGACTTAGACAAATCAACCCCTGTAGGATTCCTTCCAAAGTTCATTTCATATGAAAGTAACATCTCATGGAAAGAATATATTTTGAATCATAGTTGATGAAGGGGCCTCAACTTATGTTATGTCATTTAAATGTTTGCAAAAGCATTAGGATCAACCACCTTAGTTCAATCCCTATTCAATGGGGTGGAAAAATAGTAACTGTTGATGTCGACGTAGTAGATGCACATATATATTACAATTTTCTATTATTACATAGATGGATACATGTGATGATGGCTATAGTGTCTTTAGAGTCCCAATTGATTCGATTCCCTCATTGGGGGAAGATTTCCCTAATCAATCAATTAGATTACTACATGCTTCAAATGGCTGTCCATATGAATTTTCCTTTCATTAGGGATTCTCTAAAGGAGGTTCAATACAGTAGGGTAGGATGGTTAAAAAATGATTCCCTCATGGGAAAATTTATGATCCTATAACCCTTATCTGCTGTAGAAGTGCCATACCAAATTATTAAAAATATCTTTAGTAGATTTGGATAAAAATCTTCCATTGATGGAGGAATATGATCCAGTCACTTGACACATTTTGGTTGTGAGCTCTCACAAGTCACTTTATTTCTTGGAAATAATTTTATCATCAAATGAAACTATCCTTTAAGTCATAAACATTTGGTTACACCCACCTAATAACATATTTTGTGGGGCCAATGGGAGCATACTTGGTTTAAATCCACCGAAGTATAGGAGCATCCTTTGTATGTTCCTCCATCTTATAAAGTATATTTGGAAGCATGAATATAGGTTTAGGTTATCGCTTTGTGAAGATTCATTTGAAATTTTTTCAACCCAAGCTTTCCATAGGGTTGAACCTATTTGAGATTGGTGGGTCATCCCATCATATTTGTATTTTCCATCATTCCGATAGTAGATCCTACCAGAAATGGGACACCTTATTCAGCACCCCATTTCCATTTTGGTTCCCATGCTGAGTTCTTATCATATGCCTGGGAGCCCTATTAGTTCCATCATGTATTGGAGTTTGAGACCACATACTTCTCTTCCATACAATTATGACCATTTCCTAATGGGATCCCTATTTCGTGTCGGTTTAATAAGCATGTGTTAAAATATCCGCTTGAACATTTGTGCTTACTGCTTCGGTGCTTATTACTTATGTTGCGTATCTTCCTTTGTAGTCATGTTTTTCTTAATACACCTATAAGCCATTGGTTCTGTTCAGTTGGCATATACATGTGACAACTATTTGATTCAGGTAGTTGATATACCACAATTCATGGTGATTTATGATTTTTGTGTCGTCACATGAATTGGCATGAAGTAAATCACATTACCCCTTTCATACTTGGACATCGCATGAGATTGGATAACCATAGTTACTTGGCTCTATTTTTTCATTCGTCGACACATAATCCTACTTCAGATAGCCAACTGAAGGAGGGAACATCAGTAAGAGTGTGCACAACTATCTCAACCCTTTTTTGCAATATGTATCTTTGACTTGGCCTAAACCGTGCTCTTAAAAAATAGAGTATGCCCATGAAACACTCATTCCATCCCATGTAACATAGAATTATTTATTCTTTTTTCAATCTAATAAATGAAATAAGTACTAAAACTTAAAAAACACAAAAATCCAACGAAAAGGGGGATGATTGAATCATGTCATATTGAATCTTTGAAACAAAGGCAACAACCAATCCTACTCACCTTTGAACACAACACATAATTTTTTATTTACTATTAGTACACCAATTACATTTGCAGAAACAATTTGTACTAGTAATTTGAACAGATCTTCACTGATGGGTTATGCTTCCCGTCATTTATGGAGCCTTTCGTTCATGCATCTGGAATTGGTGAATTTCATGATGGTTAAGTTACTCAAGTATTATGTTTCCAAGTGTCCATTCTGTTTGAATTATTGAACCATTGATCTACAAGAAATGAGTACAATTGAAAGCTATAAATTTGCAGTGGCATAGTAAGAACAATGTACATTGAACAAGAGAAATTTCAGGAAAATCTGAGAAGAATTGATCAGTAAATTACAACATTAATCTTCATTAATTCTAGCAGTATACAATAGTGTTACAATAAGGAGAGTTCGAATAATGTGGATAATATTCTAATCTACCAATTGAATCCTGACTGAATGGCTAACTAGAAGTGTATAAATCACTATCAGAGCTCACTAGTATAACTCCACATGTCTAATTCAGTCTATCAATCAGTTAAACTATTTAAACTAATTGAGGTAGGTGAGAAATGGCGCCTACTCCCATGCAACCATGTAAGACTGGTGCTAGCTCAACTGAAAGACATCTAACTGAATGTAAATGGGGCTTAACTTAGCATAACTACCTACCAACAACAACCAATTGATGGAGCCTAATGGTGGCACTTAGAGTGCCTCCTAAAGTGTATGGATTGGAACCAATGGCACCAAATGGAACACTAGTGGCACCAATGGCACACTAGTGGCACCAATGGAACCAGTGGCACCGGTGCAGCCAATATCATGGTGGCACCAAACTCTAGAAAATGAATCCTAAGTTAGGAAAAATGATCTAATAGACTATATATGGAAAAGGGAGGATTATATAATCCCGACACCTCCCTTAATCCTAACTTGGACAAATTTGGGCCCTGGAAAATAGGACAAAAGTCACCCATTACAATCTAAAAGATTAAAAATATGCTTAAGAAACCGAGGAAAATGGGTAAAAACTCATGGAACACCCCCCCGAAATAAGAAGGAAGAAGAAAGACAAGCTATTCTTAGGAGAAAAAAATTCCTCTTTGGGAAATAACTTGCAAAAACTCTACTGCAATTTGCAGCACTATGCAGTAGAATGGCTCTTTTGTGCAACAACATCTTGAAGCTATGCATGTGAACCTTTCAATGTTATTCTAATATGATGGATGTTGTATGTGTTTATTCTTTCCAGAGGAGGAAAGGAATGCTCAATTTTCTTCTTCTATGGGCCAAATGGTTGATCATTCACTATCATCAAGTAGAACTTTCCTGGAACCTTGTTGCACCACTCTGTAGAGAGAGAATCTATGTGTAAGAGAGAAACATGATCATTCTGATACTAGGACCGTGTTTTCCTTCTGTCTTTTGGATTCCCAGCACCATCCCCAACTACATCAATGAGATTTGGGCACATTTAGGCTTAGGTCACTGATTTGGGATGGGAGCTGGATCTGGGTCTAGATCCTCATGAGGTTCAACCTCAATATCAAGATCATGCTAATATTGTTCCTCTTCATCTGAATCTAAAACATGTGAAAAAATATCATCATCAAAAGGTAGTGGAAGAGTGTGTTGATGAAATTGTCATTGATGCCAACATGGACTTGATGTTTTTAATGCTGCCACTTTGAAGAAGACATTGAAGACCCAGCTGATAATGATGAAGACCCTAGAGATGGTCTTGAAGTCCCTGTAGACGTTGGAGAAGCCCATGAAGTCTTGGAATCCCTGATGAAGACCATGATGCCCTGGCAAAGGTCATGGAGCCCACTACTTGGATTTCATGATGGCCTGCACAAATGACAGAGATAGCTACATGATGTCACTATTGCAAATCTTATTACAGCCATTATTACTGAAAAGGGTGTCATTACAAAGAAGGATTCTAGTACTACTTTTGACACAAAGAGATTTGTAGAGAGTTCAACAGTACCTCTGACAAAGGAAACAAACATATGATGACTGCTACTCTTTTGTAAGGCTGATGAAAATGACAGAGATAGCTACATGATGACATGCTGTGACTCCTGAGTGATATGCTGAGCGCACACACAGTGATATAATTCAGCCCAGATCCATTGAATGGACAACCAAGGTAAGTGAAAAGTGAAGGTATGTATGTGTGCCCTAAGAAGTTTATACATTGAGATGCTGCCTTAGTAACGTTTGCACAGTGAAGTATGTTGCTTATAATAAGTTGTGGTAGTAAGCAAAGGGTATGAACAGTCCTTTTGCACAGGTGAACTGTGAACAGTGTTCAAATCAGAAAAGTGATGTTATATACTATGATGTATATTAGCAGTGGTGTCCAGTACAATGGTGTGTGAAATTTGATTTGACAGAGGTGTAACCTTCATGAAATACTTCACAGTTACAGGAGTATATGAGCAGTGATAGATGAACTGTATTTTAGATAGCAAAATAATTTTTCTCAGTAGTGGAATGGAAGCAGTGAAGTATACATTATTGTATACAGCAGTGATGTAATCAGGGTTTTGAAGTACACAGTAGATACACAGTTCAGTATTGTCTTGAAGTTTTCTCCCTGTTTCTACACAGTCCTAGTGTGGACATTGTTTCGGGTATTTCTTAACTCATTGATCATCTAAGAACACGTGACGTGCCACCTACCGTTGGAAAGGGCATGACGAGGGATATCATCTTATGAGGGTCTTGCTTGCATTGACAAGGTCCTTTACTCATAATTTCTACAATTTGTGCAGGCCATCATGAAATCCAAGTAGTGGGCTCCATGACCTTTGCCAGGGCATCATGATCTTCATCAGGGATTCCAAGACTTCATGGGCTTCTCCAACGTCTACAGGGACTTCAAGACCATCTCTAGGGTCTTCAGCATTATCAGCTGGGTCTTCAATGTCTTCTTCAAAGTGGCAGCATCAAAAACATCAAGTCCATGTTGGCATCAATGACAATTTCATCAACAATCTCCCCCTTTGTCATTGATGACAACAGCTCATGCTCCCCCTATGAGCATGCTCCCATACTAGGACCGTGTTTTCCTTCTGTCTTTTGGATTCCCAGCACCATCCCCGACTACATCAATGAGATTTGGGCACATTTAGGCTTAGGTCACTGATTTGGGATGGGAGCTGGATCTGGGTCTAGATCCTCATGAGGTTCAACCTCAATATCAAGATCATGCTAATATTGTTCCTCTTCATCTGAATCTAAAACATGTGAAAAAATATCATCATCAAAAGGTAGTGGAAGAGTGGTTATACCTTCTTGTGCTTCGGATGGTGGTAGATAACGCAACTTATCTTCTTCAAACTGAACACTATGTTCAATGAAGTATTTCCTAGTTGAAAGTTCCATAAACTTGTATGCTTTTTCATCCTCAGCATATCCCAGCAGTATGCATTTGCTACTCTGGGCCTGGAAGGCCTTTCTCTTATCAATGGGTATTCTGGCCCAAGATTTGGAACCAAAAAATCTTAAGTGAGAACATTAGGCTTATGTCCATGCAGTGCTTCAAATGGAGTGGCCCCAAACACTGATTTATGAGGCACACTATTTTTTAGAAAGCAGGACCACCGAGCAATAACAGATATACAATTAAATCAATAAACAAGATGCAAAACACATTAAAACATTACAGAGAGACACAAATATAACGTGGTTCACCCAAACGATGGGCTACATCCAAAAAGAAATTGCTAGTCCTTTTATTACAGTCCAGAAAGATGAACGGATACACCCTGCAGCAAAACCGCTGCACTTCCTCTTCACGCTCTCATAGTGTCTCTTCCAATACAATACAATACCATACTCAGTCATTTTACAATGCTTTCTTTTATAGGGGAAATACAATGGGAAAATTCTAGGGTTAACCCAATACCATGGGTCCGCAATACTATTAGCCAACACACATCCCAAAAAATTTCTCAGGGGCTCTACCCCCAAACCCCCGTTTCTCAAGGGCGCTGCCACCGAACCCTAAGGCAGGGGGAATGAGTGTACAATACTCCTGGGTTACAATCACAACTAAATAATATCTCTGGATCTGGAAGAATAGGCTCCACAACTAACACTATTCTGTATGTATGAAGAACAATTTACAGCTTCTTCCCAAAGAGAAGGAGGAAGATTCTTGGCTTGGAGAAGATAGGTTTCCATATCCTTCAATGATCTATTTTTCCTCTCAGCCTCACCATTCTGTTGTGGTGTGTATGGAACTCAATGTTCCATTGAATCTCCTATGATTCACAATAATGATGAAAATATATTTTAAAGTATTCACCTCCATTATTTGATCTTATGGACTTAATATTTTTCTTGAAACTATTTTCAATGAAAGATTTAAAAACTTTAAAAATTCCAAATACTTTTGATTTCTGTTTCATGAAATATACCCAGCAGAACCTAGAACAATCATCAATAAAAGTAAGGAAATATCTAGAACAATTAATTGATGTTGTAGAAATTGGCCCTGACACATCATTGTGTATCAAATCAAGTTTAGAGGAAGCCCTAGTTTCCTTCCCAACTTCCTACCTCTTCTCTGGATGCTTACCTACCAAGCAGCCAGGACATACTCCATTTGATGTTTGGATGAGAGGAAAACCTTCAACCATTTTGTCACTGTGGAGTTGTTGGAGATATTTGAAATTGAGATGCCCAAATATCTCATGCCATATCTTGTTGGTGTTTTTATCATGAGTCAATAGAGCTGCAGGATGTGAAACAAGAAAAAAATGAGAGACTCATAATCCTTTGAGCAATGGTTAACAAACCATTTTGCTATGATATTTCTAGTAGCTTTTCCTATGATTTCAACTAAGTCAGAGTCAAATGTAATTCTCTTGGGAGAGCATGTATGGGTCATCTAATAAACATACAACAAATTTGTTGTAAGAGAGGAACATAGAGAACATTCTTGAACTCACCATGCTGGATTTTAACTGAGCCTCTCCCAACAGCTAGGCTTTGGGAGTCATATCGCATGTGAATGCTAGGTCCTCCTAATAGAGTGAGAGTGGAGAAGGATTCCTTGGAGGCAACCATGTGGTTGGATACTCCAGAATATATCAAGTAAGCTTTCGACTGAGTAAGTCTGGCCTTTAAGGCATGGCACCTCTCATGATCTTCTGTCGGTGGTCCAACATCAGACTTCTTTTCTCCTTGTGGAAGGGAAATATTGTTCCGTTGATTCGGATTTATGTGGGAATGAAATGTAGTAACATATATAGAATCATAAGCATAGACATATTGCACAAATACCAGAGATACAATAAACACAAATTCTATTAAATGATAGAAATAGAACAGACTGTAAATACAACTAGAATGGTGGCATCTATCTCTAAGAAGAGATGTGGATTCTACACTCACTCGTGCCAATATGATCACAAAATGAGGTCAAAGGGGCATATTTATTATAATAATGAGGGAAAGAACCCCAAAATTCCAAAACATAACCCTAGAAGATGAACCATCATAAAGTTTGCGACCCCAAGGTGGTAAGCTGAATAATCAACTTCTCGAGGTCATAAATTTTGCATACAATCTCTAATTTGGGCACTCAATAGCTAGTTGGAAAGGTCTATTCGAGATTTACAAATTTCAATTGCATGTATATAACTCCCAAATTGCCAAAAAATGTCATTTAGGGCCTCAAAACGACCCTAGAAGTTTGGGACCTGAAAAACCGTAGAAAAATAACTAGGAAACTGCCACAATGGACAATTGCTTTGAGCTAGTGGAATAGGTGGGTGGCCACTGATCTCCATCTGGATCTTCTATTCAAGGAGGGATGGTAGTTGGTCGATTTGATTCTTCATGCATTGGCTTTCAGGATGAAAGCCTCTCATATAGTATGGAAATCCAGTCTTTCAAACTTCTTCTTTTTCTTGGAGCCCGAGGCTCCCTTGAAAGATTTTTTATTTTCTTTTGGCTTCGAATGAGAGGCTTTGGGACCCCTCCCCTTGTGCTTCAATTTATCTTGCACATTGGTTGAGTCTGATCTCAGAAGATATTGATCCTTGGAAGTTTGAAGCACTCCCATTTGAACCAACTTATCCTACTCCTGTATTAAGGACTCAACAAACCCATCTAGAGAAGGCATCTTTCAATTGGGAATGGAAGCTATTTCGGAATAGAATGTGGAGACAAAGTCAGATTAATCTGAGCCAATATTTCTCAATACTGATAGAACCAATTGCTCATCTTTCCTCTCTACCCTGAATTGTTTACATTGCACTGCTTGTGACTTGAATTTTGTGAAAAACAACTGGATAGTTTTGGAACTGTTGGGCTAAAATGCAATGAGCTCATTCTCCAATATGTTCCCTCGAATCTCATCTTGTTTTCCAAACAAGAATTCAATATTGTCCCAGTATTAATTCGGAGTATTCAATCCATCAAGGTGAAAGAGAAGATCCCGGGAGATATGATTGCATAGGAATCTAGAGGATTCATCCAACCGATTCAAGAACTTATTTTTCTTAGTAGGGTGATGGGGCTCCGTCTCTCTTCCCATTGTCATACTAAACAAGCCAAGCTTGCATAAGGAGACCTACATATCTGCCCTACTCTCAACATAGTTAAAGGGTGTAAGGATATGGGATGCAAGAGCTGTAGAATCCATCAATCTTCCTGCTGAACACTCAACTTCTCAACAAGCTGCTTAGGTACCTATAAGTAACACTGTAAAAAACACAATCAATTCACAATCATGTCAGTTTCAAGCCTTCCACCTCGATATATACAATTTCTCATGGTTTGTCACACTTGCAGAGACTTCTCGGGACGAATCCAAAGTTAGCAAGGTGTTGCTGCTGCAACTGCTACCCCAAAAAATTTCCATGTTTTGGGCCCCCCTTTAATTTTTTTTTAGCTTTTGGTTTTACTTAGACCTTTCTGTCCTTTGAAAGATATCATTCATGACTTGGTTTCACCCTGAGTAAGCTCAAAAATTCTTGTTTTTTGCACTAAGTAAGAAACTTTTTTTGACCCGATGTATCGAAAATGTTGCACCAAGAAATCTCACCTTGCTTATTAGCCTCCATTAGAATTTCACATTGCCTTTCAACCTCCCAGAAAGCCTAGCTTGAGTCACCTTGGTCACTTTTTTCCCAGACCTAGAAGGGGTGGCACTTTCATGCTTTTTAAATAGAGCATCGGTGACGCCTGTCCCAGTTGAACAATAAGCGCCATTTTCCCCTTCCTTTGAAAAAACTCTAGATCGACGCTTCTGACAGTTTTGCTAAGAGCGTCGATGGTCAGTAAATGAAAAAAAACATGTTTCTAGAAACTTCTATGCGAAAACATCCATGGCGTTAGTTCCTATATGCTTGGGAGAGGTGGCATTCGCCTTCCTCACCTATAGGGATTTTATCCTATCCTTTTTCCAAGTCATATCTTGAGTTCTAGGCCTATAAATGAAGCCTTCATGATGAGAGTGGGGGAGGCCAGAAAAAGCATCCTTATGCTGTTAGTTTGAAGTTTGAATAAGAGATAAAGTAGAGTTAGCTTATGTTGGAGAGGTCTTCATAGCCATAGGATATTGTACACATTCTTGTTGAGATCGAAGCCATCGACATCAAGGCTTTTGGTTGTACTTCTTTCTCATCCATATATTAATACAAAGAAATTTCCCTTTCCTATATTTGAATGTATTGATTGTAATTAGGTATTATTGGATTCTTTGATCACCAATATGAATAGTCAATTTATCATGATACTCTCATCCCTTTTGTTTTCCTTGTGATCTATTTTGCAGGTACCGAACCATTGCAAGGACTTTTGGGAAGAAGACAAGTAGATCAAAGGTTTAGGTATATTGTCTTTTATGTTAGCTAATCTGATTATTCAAGGAAAGGATATGTTGCTATGTCTTTTTGTTCTGTAGTTGTGACTTACATTGCAGAGGAACAAGCAGTGTCCACACTATGAGAATTCCTGATAACAAAATTGGTGACTCCACTAGGGATACCTTGACCATCTAAGAAAAACCCTTTAGCAGTCTTGTGTGGAGCAATACACCGAAAACAACATTTGGGGAGATTACTACGCAAGTACCCATGAAGTATATCATGAGTTGCACCTACTTGACAATCCTGGTGAGAGACCGGTTATTCTGAACCCGTCCTATTAGTTAAGTTTGCTTGTGACCTTTAGCTCTATGTAGGTTTTGTTTGTGTGCTTTTATCCTTTTTTTGACCTATATTAGACAAATTCGGCCACCACCATGTCTGAGAAACTTGCGAGATGTCATTCTCGTAGATTGTAGGGTTTACCTCCTGACTCTCCTCCTACCATGGAATGACAAGAAGGGGTAACCATGGAACAACCAACTTCTGCTGATGTTCCCATAGGAAATGCCTTAGCTAGTGAAACTAGAGATGATTTTGTTGTTTATACAAATCCTTTGGTTCAATTTCCTCCTGCGGCCGATGCTTCTGTGCATTTTCCATTGGAAGGCCATGTCGATACTCCTACTCAACCAGATTATGGATCGGATACTCCTTTTTGGAGGACTTCTATGGGCCAAGATATTTCTGAATTCAGGGTTATTAGACCTTCACCAGGGAACCCTCCTTTAGGAGAAGAGGAACAGAGAAGAATTAATGCATCTCTCGATCGAGCTCATAACTTTCCAGAGAGAGTAGAAAGAATCATTCCTCCACCTGTGTCTCATTATTAAACTATGTCAGCTTGTTTACCCCGTAGTACAGAACCTTGGCATTTATCTAAAATTAAACCTTCTTCTAAAGGTCATCCAACCCATGGTGATACTTCTTGCAACCCATGGCCTGATGGATATCGTTCACTAGCTCAAGTGTTAGGTCCTATTGAAGAAGTTCCATTTCAAGGTAATCCAGGCCGAAATGACAATCCTATAGTTTCACATCCTGACCCCGTTACTAGGCCTTCCATACCAATCATGGTTGGGGGGAAATCCATAAATCAAGTAATGTCATCAAATTCTAATGCCGGAGGGAAACCCCCGGCGCGCGTTACATCATCTGTTAGTGGAATTATTGCTAGTTCAGGAAAAGTTTCAGCTGTAGCACAACCTTTAGTAGTTATCCCTCCTATCCATACCAATGTTGTACTCCCCCCATCTATTTTAGGCCAATCCTTAGGGGTGCAACCTGTTAATAATCTAGCTTCTCGGGTGTTATAGCTGATTTTACCACACCTGGTGAATCACACTTGTATGGCCTTCCCCTGTCCCTCTACAGACTCTTTGGACCCCATGGACCTTTTTTATACCTTTGATGTTTCCAAAATCATCCCTAAAAACATGCTTAAATTGCTATACATGACTTTTAAACCCTTTCTCACGTATATATGCAGGTTTGACCCCTAAAACCGCGTACATCGGGATGTGTGGAAAAGGCCAAATTCTTTTGGAGTTTTCCTTGACATGGATCTGACTCACTTGTCTCCGAGCCTTCCATATGCCTTGAGATTGATCGAATTCAACCCTTCATTGCCCCATTGAAGAGCTATATAAGGAACCCTTTGGATACATTGAAGGATATGTGAGAATTGAGAGCAAAGAAATTATAGTCCATTGTTGACGGAACTTATGCTTGAGTCTGCATCCCCTTGTCCCTTGGAGCACTTTAGTGTTCTTCCCAAGCTTTCCTTTTCTTGTGAGCTTGCTATCGAGAGATGGAGGGTTGAGGTGGTGGAGGCCTAAGTGGGGGATTCAGTTTCTTCAATTCGTAGACGTGCCGATAGAGGTTGTATTCATTGTAATCTCTGATTTTATATTAAGCGAAGAATATTTTCCTGTCCAATAATGTATGTTTGAATGAATATTTTATCCATGGAAGATTTCAAATGCTTTTACGTTATTGATGATATATGCTAGAGTAGATCTAACACCAATATATATAGCATGCCTGTCTTGTTTACTGATTGTTGAGGAAGTAATTTATCAATTCAAGCTTGAGTTGGAAAGCTCAACGGGGATCTACTTCAACCGTCTGGAATAAGGTACGAGTTTTGATCCTTTAGTGTTAGATATTTGAATTCTCTTGCATATTGGAAAGGATTGATTTTTGGAGTCAAGCTGTCTGTTGTGGTAACCCAAGCCATAGGAATTTCTCTCTGTAACATAATTGGTGACTCCATTGGGGTGGGAATAGGAATGAAAATGCTAATAATAATGACAAGAATGCCCGAAATGCTAGGGGGGACAAGCAATCTAAACGTAACGTTAAATTTCCTTGCAAGTTATATAAGGATGATCACCTCACTTACTTGTGCCCTCGTATCAATAAAGAATCGATATTATTAGCGCAAGGCCTAGCTGTGCTGACCTGTTTGAATAATCAACCCATAGTTAGCTACCTTAGACATTAATTAATCCAATTTTTGTCTTATTTTCCTGGTTTCCATATTCCACCTTATGCAAGTTGTCCTCCACACATCCAAAGTGGTCAAAATTGCTAAATTTGAGTCATGGAGCACTTGGGAAACCACTTGGAATCAAATATGCTTTATTCCTAGCCTTCCTAGCGCATGTCTTCTTTTTCTACTTTATTGCTTGCTTTTGCTGAGTTTTATGTCAATTGGGAAAGTTTGACTAGGTGAAGTTAACTTGTTTTTTGTCCTCATCATCCTCCACTCTTTTCTCCTAAGAAAAGAATGTATGAGTTGTCCTTCCATCACCTATTCGCGTGCCTAATTGATTTTTCCAATTCCTGAGCTCCTAGACAGTTTTGGAAACTGCTTTATGCACCTATGGGGGATTTGCTTAGATTTAGTAAGCCTGCTTTTGACCAAATTCGAATGGCATATTCATGCATTCAAATATCTCATGTAAATATTTATTTTGGTAGCCTATGACTTCACAGGGTTGGATATTGTACACTTATTCAATATAGATTAGTGTTCAGCTCCATATTCAGTCTCCTTTGTGTGTAATATGCATGTGTAATTGGCAATTTTTGTGAGTGTAATTGTTCTAACACCTGGGTTCAATTTCCACATGGTATCAGAGACTTTGTAGATTGATTTCTCTCCTTCCAATTTGTTATTGTAGGTTCAACATCATTGACTGGGAGCATTTTGCTGACTGAACAATTTCTGAGCTATGGATCAATCTCAGAAGATCATATTGACTGCATTTAACTTCTTTGAATGAAAAGAAGGGATGGAGATACTATTGAGAGTGAAAGGCCTCTATAGAGTGACTATGGAAATAGAAGTAGAGCCCAATGCAGTTGCAGAGAAAATTAAATGGCACAGCAGGAGGGATGAGGCCTTTGGTCTCCTATGTCTAAGCATATCCAGAGACCTCCTTTCCCATCTTGATGGATTAACATCACCAAATGAAGTATGGGAGAAGCTTACTAAGATTTTTGGTAATACAGATGATATGATGGGACATCAAATTGAAAATGAATTGATCTCCCTGAGTCCCAATAGCTTTGAATCCCTGCAACTCTATTTTTCCAAGTTCAAAGCCCTTTTTTTGTAGATAAAACAATGTGGGATCGAAAAGAAGGATGAGCAACTGGTTTTGGCCATACTATCAAATATTGGCCCTGACTATTCAGTGTTTGTATCGACCTTCCATGCCACAAAGTTGACAGCTCGAGCTTGGAAAATGCCTAGCCTTGCAGATTTCATGGAATCTCTCACACAAGAACAAGATAAATTGGTGATGATGGGAACCATCAAACCTTCCAAAGACCAAGCTCTAGTTGTTGGAGATTTGAGGGTGGATTCAAAAGGAAAGAAGAAATCCAAGAAGCCACCTGAGCAAAATAGAGACAAGAACAAGTCTCCAGAGGAGCCTCAAGGTTCAAAGAAGAACCTCCAGAAGAAGAAGAACAAAGGAGAAATGAGCAAGTGCGCATACTGCAGTAAGGGAAATATTCCTGAAAGCTCCTGCATGAAGAAGCAAATTGACATGCTGACCCAACTCCTGGAGAAGAATGGCATCTCCCTTCCAGATAGCTCAAAGAAGAGGGAAGGAGGATCAAATTCAGAAGACAGAGAGAGAGTTCATGCATTAGTTGCTGGCACATCAAGCTCACCTAGTTTCATCATTGATTCTAGAGCTTCAAGACATATGGTTTCAACCAAGGAGGCATTCACCTCACTTGACATGTCGAAAGGTCCACCAATAGTACTGGGAGATGACTCTCTCACTGAAAGTTTGGGCAAAGGGAGGATTGATCTTGACCATGGTAAGTTCAACAATGTATTGTATGTTCCAGGTCTTGCCTCTAACCTCTTATCAGTGTATCAGATGACCCACACAGGGTCTCCAACGAAGGTCAACCCATAGTTAGCTACCTTAGACATTAATTAATCCAATTTTTGTCTTATTTGCCTAGTTTCCATATTCCACCTTATGCAAGTTGTCCTCCACACATCCAAAGTGGTCAAACTTGATAAATTTGAGTCATGGAGTTCTTGGGAAACCACTTGGAATCAAATCTGATTTATTCCTAGCCTTCGTAGCGCATGTTTGCTTTTTCTGCTTTATTGCCTGTTTTTGCTGAGTTTTAAGGAAATTGGGAAAGTTTGACTAGGTGAAGTTAACTTGTTTTTTGTCCTCATCATACTCCACTCTTTTCTCCTAATAAAAGCATGTATGAGTTGTTATTCCATCACCTATTATCTTGCCTAATTTATTTTTCCAATTCGTGAGCTCCTAGACAATTTTGGAAACTGCTTTATGCACCTAAGGGGGATTTTCTTAGATTTAGTAAGCCTGCTTTTGACCAAATTCGAATGGCATATTCATGCATTCGAATCTCTCATGTAATTATTTATTGTGGAAGCCTATGACTTCACAGGGTTGGATATTGTACACTTATTCAATACATATTAGTGTTCAGCTCCATATTCAGTCTCCTTTGTGTGTAATTTGCATGTGTAATTGGCAATTTTTGTGAGTGTAATTGTTCTGACACTTGGGTTCAATTTACACATGACCAAACCTTTACCTCACAATCAAAACTTGAACTCAAGGACCCATGATCAGTTTGGTGGTGATCAAGATCTGCTGGAGGCTAGTGGTCATGGTTGCATCAACATGGTGTGTGCTACGAAGGTTGTGACCCGTGCGAAGGACTATGGTTCTGTTGCTGCCGCAACCTGTTTCCCTGATTTTAGTCTTTTACTTAAACTCAGGGACCCCTCCTTGTCATTTGTTGCTCGAACCTACTGTTGAAAGTTTGGCTTCTTGGAGCTTATCTTGTGTTTGAAATCGATTGCTCGACTTTTAGGTGTTTGGCCAAGTTAGTTTGAGTCGTGCGTTTTTCCTAGTACCCGTCAAAGTTTGAAAATTTTGCATGAGCAGGGGAAAAGACGGTTTTTAGGGTGCAAATTAATCCTAGCTATGATGTTTTCTCTCTTTGGATCGAGCCTCTTTTGGAGGAAGTAGAGTCTTATTTCACCCGCCGTTGCGGCCCTCAGAACAAAGTCTCCGCCCGACCCACTTCTCTCCGACGCCCGATTCGGGTTGTGAATCGCTTGCCCCAGAGTTCCTGTTCACTCGACGTTGTGGCTGGGGAGATAAAGTCGGGCCCCGAATTGAGTTTCACCCGACGCCCGAACTACTGCCTTTGCAGCTTCCGTCGCCTGTCCGTAGCTTGCATCCCGTCCGCCGTTGCGGGTGGCGGAGTAGTCTGCCCGCCGATCCGCTCTCCTCCACCGCCCGATCACCTACGACGCTCGTTTTCCACTTCCTCTCTTCCCGTGCTCACCCGTCGTTGCGGCTCCCCGAAACTTACCCATCCGATGCCTGATTATTAGCCCACCCGACAGCCGTTTCTCTTCATAAGTTCCGCCCGTAAAGCCAGGCCAATTTCTTTGTGAATTTTTCACTAGGGTTATAAAATTTTGATGTTCGATGTCTCAAGTTAGTGGATAATGCGCATAAATTACATGCAGGGAGAATCACAGGAGTCATGAAGGCGGCTTGCGGCAATAAAAGAGACAACCCAAACGGAAGACAAAGGCGTCACTGAAGCGTTTCAGCAGTTACTGTCATAGGGTAAAACGTTTATTCAAATGATTGAAGAAAACGAAACGGCCAGGAGAGAAACTGAATCGCCAAGAGCGCTGAAAGGTCACGCGCTGAGGGAACCGAGGGGACATCAGTTGTTGTTTAAATAATGGGAAGCCCGATGAAAGGAGGGGCTTTTTCCCTTAGCAAATTTTGTAACTGTTGACTCGGAAGAGGAACTATTTCGTTTTTCGAAGTAAACTGCAATTTTGTCTGCTGGAAAGAGTAAAGAAG
>LPNX010942370.1:226474-308407 GCA_001517045.1 Pseudotsuga menziesii
TCGTGACCGCCCCCTGCATTTAAACCAGCCTGCATTTAATTAGGCACGTGCATATCATTTCCTTTAAGTCAAAATTCAAAAAAAAGCTCGGTGGGCCGGGCCGCAACCGGTAAAGCCTTTGTTTGTTACTTTTGACCTACGGTAGCCGGACCGCAAACCGGACGGATTCCCTATACCAAACAGTCAGCGGGCTTGTTGGGAACGCTGATTGGGGAGAATCCCTTACTGTTGCCGCCTGCGAATTTCCAGGCCTCAACAGGTTCGTCACAACCCGACCCAGGAAAGGAACCTGATCCACCAGGGACTCCTTTGTGTATTGAAAAACCTATGGATAAACTTGAAGCTAAACCTCCCATTCCTAAGGGATTCCTTAAGTGTTTGGGGCACAATCCTAATGCCCGAGTTGCCCAGAACTATTCTGTTGTCGAGGATTTGGGCCACACTCCTTGTGCGATGTCTGCACTAAAAGAAATTCAGAGTTGTCCTTTGCAAAGGAAGGCTTTGCTTTCTACCCTTGGTGTGAATGATGATAATTCTTCCTTTGTGATTAAATTAGAAACCGTGGGACTTCAACCTCGCTTTCCTTACTAAGTGTCTCTTTTGATTCATGTAGAATGTCTTAACATGACCATCAAGCGCACTGTGATTGATGAAGGCGCTGCTGCTTCTGTGATGTCTTTATCATGTTGTTAGGGTTTAGGTTCTCCCAAGTTTTATAAATCCGGTACCATGTTGACTGCGTTTGATGGCAGATCGTTTAGGCCGCACGGGATCCTTCCTTCCCCTAAGGTCCATTTGGGAGGGAAGACAATTGTGATAGAGGTCGAGGTGGTTGATGCGCCCCTTGACTATAATCTCTTGCTGGGTAGGAATTGAATGTACAGTATGCAATTCGTAGCTTCTTCTTTGTTTCATGTTGTATGCTTGGCCATTTAATGGGAAGATAGTTATGATTGATCAAACGCCATTCAAGAATCCGTCGGTTACCGCATCTTCGGGAGCTTCGATCCCGATTGTAGAGCACTCTCAGCCGACATGTGGGAGTATAGGTGTGGGCATGTATCCATCCCTTTTGGAAAGTTTTAGTTGTCCTGCACCTGTCCTTATGATAGGGTCTAGCTCCGGTGAGGCTTCGACATCTATGAGATTGGTGTCTTTTCACACGAACCATATGGAGGATCCTTGGATTCTTCCTACACCGAATACTTCAAGTGAGCCCATCATGATGGATGTGCTGTTTCCTGCAACTATGGTAGCTTATCAAGCTAATCTTGGGTGTGTTGTAGAGCCTAGTCCTTCCTCTTTGCGGAAGGAGGAGGAGGACCCATATGTGATGCCTGCATGGGTAGTTCAACCTTCTCATGTGCATGACTACCTTGATAGTGTTTTTCCTTCAGACAAAGTGATTATTGAGGCCATGTCAGGGGTTGAGCCACCTTGGGAAGAGTTGCATCATAGATCTTATTTTCTTCCTGAGCTTGACCACTTGGAGCGTGAGGACTTTAGGGAGGTTCTTAGTGAGAGAATTGGTAATCCCATGGTTCCATTAAGCTCTCCTGGTTCGATGGCTAATGGGAACATGGAAAATATATCTCCTACCATTCCTATCAATATCTCTCGCGATCTTGGCAAGATTGAGAATGTCTATATTGGGGTAGAATGTTCCCATGCTGAGATTCAAGAGTACACCGAGTTGTTTAAAGAATTTCGTGATATCTTTGCTTGGTCTTATGATGAAATGCCAGGTATCAACCCTCACATTGTTGAACATGAGATTAAAACTTATCCCAATGCTAAGCTCATTTGACAACGCTTGCATGTAGTGAATCCTAGGAAAACTCCCGCGATTAAGGTAGAGATAGAAAAACTGTTGAAAGCTAATTTTTTCTATCTCGTTCCCTTGATGGAGTGGGTTTCAAATCCTGTTTCAGTGGATAAGAAGCAGGGAGCGATCTGCATATGCACTGATTTCCGTGATTTGAATCATGCCTATCCTAAAGACAATTTCCCCACACCATTTATTGATCAAATTTTGGATGAGTGTGTGGGTAGCGAGGTTTTTTCCTTTATGGACGGATTTTTCAGATACAATCAGATACAAATTAAATCTGAGGACCAACATAATACTGCCTTTATTTGTCCTTGGGGAACATTTGCATATCGAAAGATGGCTTTTGGCCTTAAGAATGCCGGAGCCACGTTTCAACAGGCTATGACCTTGATCTTCCATGATCTCAAATCGATTATTGAAGTATTTTTGGATGACCTTGCTACTCATTCTCGTATGAGAATGCATCATTCCTATCATTTGAGATTAGTGTTCAAAAGGTGCCGCCATTATTTGGTTAGGTTAAAACCTCGCAAGTGCATCTTTTGCGTGAAGTCTGGTCACTTATTAGGGTTCATTGTCTCCAAGGAGGGTATAAGAGTTGACCCTTTGAAGGTAGAGGCAATACTTCAGTTGTCTCCCCCAAAAAACATTAGACATCTTCAATGTTTGCAAGGCATGGCAAAATTCTTATGGAGATTCGTTGTCAACTTTGCCAATTTGACTAGAGGCTTTATGCATTTTTTGAAGAAGGACACCACCTTTTGTTGTGATGAGCAAGCCCAGGAGTCCTTTGATGCGCTTAAGTGAGCCTTAGCATCGGCCCCAGTGATTAGTTTCCCAGACTATAGCCGTGACTTTCTACTTTATGTGGTCACGTCCATGGAGATGATTGGTATGGTTTTGGTTCAAGAGGATGAGGAACTCCAAGAGCATGTCATATACTATCTGAGCCGGAACCTTATTGACGTGGAGATCCATTATTCCCATGTTGAGGAGATTGCCTTAGATACTGTACATGTAGTTCAACGATTGAGACATTATATTCTCCTTCACCAAACCTTGGTTCTAGCCCATGTCAATCCATTTCATTTCATCCTCACTCGAAGGATGATTGGGGGAAAGTATAATAAATGGATTGTCATCTTGCAAGAATTCGATCTCGAGTTTGTTTTGGAAAAATTGAAGAAGTCGTTGATTTTTGCGGAGCTCATATCGGATTTCCCAAGTGAAGAGGAGGAGATGGTTTGTGAAGATACGTTTGTCAATGAGCACATCTTCTTAATCTCAACTTTGGATCCATGGTATGGGGACATCATCATATATTTACAAACATTGAAGGTCCCTACTCACCTCTCATGGTATGAACGACGACGATTACATCACGTATCCAAGAATTATCTCATAGTGGATAACACTTTGTACCACCGTGGGGTAGATTCCATTTTGTGTCGTTGTTTAACTCATGAGGAGGCTAAGCTTGTGCTAAATGATTGCCACAAAGGGGCGTGTGGTGGTCATTTATTTGGGCTTTCTACAGCCCAAAAAATATTGAGAGGGGGTTATTTTTTCCTGTAGATCTTTAAATATTGTGCATATGCGGTCAAGAAGTGCCACCCTTGCCAGGTGTTTGCACGGAATATGCTCTCACAACTTGCCCCGTTACATCCCATCATCACCGCCGGTCCCTTCACTAAGTGGGGGCTTGATTTTATGGATTGCAACCCAACTTCAGCTGGGGGGCATCATCATATCATAGTGGCTGTTGACTACTTCACGAAATGGTCTGAGGCTATGCCTACAGTTAAATCTGACGGTGAGACAGCCACACACTTCGTATTCAACTAGATTATTACTCAGTTCGGTATTCCGAAGGAGCTTGTCACTGACCATGGCAAGCACTTTCAGAATCATATGATGGTAGAGTTGGCCTCAAAGTTAGGGTATAAGCAAGAGCATTCCTCCTTTTACTACCCTCAAGTAAATGGATAGGTTGAAGCAGTGAACAAATCACTCAAATCCATTCTCCAATGAACCATCGCACAAAGAAAGACTAATTGGCACATCATGTTATATCCTACTTTGTGGGCTTATAGAACCACTGTTAAGACTGCCATGGGTTTTTCTCCATATCATCTTGTACATAGAGTGGAGTTGGTATTTCCAGTTGAGTGCGAGATTCCTTCTTTGAAGCTAGCCATAGAGCTCTTACCAGACACTTCCCCATTGGAGGAGCATTTGGTCCACCTAGAGAAGCTTGATGAGCAGCGCTGAGATGCCTTGGTGGATCTAGAAGTGAATAAGGTCCAGTACGATAATTCTATCCATCCAAGGAGGTTTAGTGAGGGAGACTTGGTCCTTTTGTGGGATCAACCGAAATAACCCTTAAGGGCAGGAAAGTTTAACCCCATGTGGCGTGGTCCTTACGTCGTTAAACATGTATTAGAGAAGGGTGCTTATGAGTTAGTGGATTATGAGGGAATGGCCTTGGCAGAGCCTAGAAATGGGCTCTATCTTAAAAATCATTATGCATGATTTTCAGCCGAGGATGACTATTGTATATTATTGTATAGTTTTGCATAGGTAGGTCTTTTCTTATGGTGATTGGGTTTGTGATTAGTTTCCATTTCTTTTGGTAGATGTCAATGGAATCTTCCACCTTCATATAGGATTCACGGATGGTGCGAGCCGTCACACTCAACACTCAGCCTCTGTTGCTTGGGTGATCTATACTCCTATGGGTCAAGTATTGTCTTCAGGAGGCATATGTTTATGGCCCTCTTCAAACAATGTTGCTGAGTATAGTGCCATTATTGAGCTTCTATGGGATGCCATTTCACATGGTGTTCTCTCTCTTGAGGTACATCTTAATTCAGATTTAGTAGTGTCACAGCTTAATGGCTTGTACCATGCTAGAGATCCAACATTATTAAGAAGATTCTTACGTGTGAGATTGTTAGAACAACAATTTGACAATATAACATACATACATGTTCCAAGAATTAATAATCAAGTTGCTGAATCATATGCTAACTATGTGTTAGATTGGCATTTGTTTCATAGACAGTAAGCTCATCACAAACATAAATTTTTACACATGTAAATAAATAAATCGATCATCATAAATTTTTTTTATAAACATCCAAAATGTGGTAATACATAGTGTCATAATACCAAAATGGGGATCTCGAGCCACCAAACTATAAATACATGGTGGTACAAAATGTATCACTCCTAGGTATCTAAGCCTGTGGAGGAGGAGGGGGGTTGTGATCATGGAATGTCACCACGGCTCTAGCTAGCTATCAAAATAGCCGCACCCATGCTCATGGTACACCCACCACCTGGCGCTGCATGGCCTCAGGTAAGTCCTCGACTTGTGCCATGGGTACCCTATGTGTCAGTCTCACGAAGTTGGTATGAATGCTTTGGAGCGTCCGCTCCGCATCCACACCCATGATGTCGTCTCCTCTTCCCCTCCGTCTATGACGAGGGAAGCCTTTAGTCCACCGTGGTCCTACATCTGCATTCATATGGTAGATGTCACTATGTATTGTCACCCAAAAACATGTCTTTTTATTGCATATAATCAGAAAACAAAAAAAAAATTAAATAACTCAAATTTTTTTAAGAGGGTTGGGATTCATTACCAATGTCGCCATATGACGAAACTGGTGGTAGCGGCATGTATGGGTATCCCCAAAAATCTATCCCCGCATAGGGGTAATCATCAATGGAAACTATCTGTTGTCACCACCATGGAAAGAAATCAGCTGGGTAGGGGTTGGACACCCTACCTCCACCTAGTTTGCGCATCGCATCTCCCCAACATCGTTGGGCCGGATCTCAAACCCCGTGTAGAGGAACATCAACTCTAGGGCTCAATCCTGGAACATGCTCGAAAAAGAACGTGCTCAGTATGCTGCTGAAACCAAAGTTTCACACCCCTCCCATCTTGCAGTCGCTAAGCTATTGTTTCATGTTGCTCAACAATGTCGTACTCCAGTCATAAACTATGGGCCTCATGCACTCCACTGCATAGAACATCAATGGCCGCGAGGCCTGGTGGAGTGAGGCTAGCCCTGCTATCCTACCCAGTGTCAGTAGAATGGCCTTTAGGCCTAGCACCTGTATGGAGTTAGTTGGGATCTGACTCCCCACCTTCTCTGTGTCCGGATAACAGTACACTGCTATGTACTCATCTATGGTCAGGCCACCTCCGGGCCCGCGAGAGCGTAGGTTCACCACTTCCCCCCATTGGGAAAGTCCAGTAATAAAGTATAAGTCCTCCAATTCTATGGCGAGGGACATCCTTTTTATCTGGAATGACTCTGAGTCTGGATCCCAGTAATCTACTAGTGTCTGTAGCAGTCTTGGTTTGGCCCTTAAGCCACCAAGAAACCAAAACTTGTAGAGTCCGCATGACCGCAAAGCTTGTTGAGCCATTAGATATGCCCTTACCACCTCTTCTACATCACCATGCTCATGTTCTCTCCATTCTAGGACCATCCTACACATAAAATTTAAGTTTGATCCATTATAACACTTAAAAAACATTGAACGCGGCTGCATACGCGACTGTTTGCTAAACAACCGCGTATGTACGTGACTTTGAGGTCTTTTTCCATGTATATCCAGCCCTATACGTAGAAAAATCCTTGATTTCTATGTGGGCTATGGCACGCATTTAAGATTGGCCTAGAATCCTAAATACACCATGGAAATTGATAAAATTTGCATCAAAGTGAAAGAGTAGGGCATGGGTAAGTACCTGGAAAAAACGGTAGTGGATTCCGCCGGCTGGATCTCCTGGAATCCGCTGTTGAAGTTCTGAACTCAATTGGGTAAAAATTTCAAATGTTATATAATGTTAATTTTTTACTATTTATAGAAAATTTTCAAATTTTTGAAAATTTTTATCCCCTTTTCTATAGTTTGGACCATTTGTAATCCTTCTGGACCGTTTTTGGACTAATTTCTGATGTAGGAGACCATTTTGAGCGTCGTTTCGACCGTTACTTTGACCCATTCATGCCCATTACAAGTATGATGTTTCAACTGGCATATAGGTTAGGTTCACCCCCATTTGCGTTTTGCACGACCTTATGACCGTTTCATTATAGCCTTAGGTACGAACCCATTCTATTATGTCATGGAACCTTCTCGTTGTTTTAGAAGTGGCATGATGTGAATGGTAGAGCTTGACCTTACATGGGTACCCTAGTTAGCACCTTATTTGCATTTGGTGCCCATGCTGACTTTTTGTCCCTTAGGGTGTGGGAGTCCATTGTATAGTATTGCCATGACATTTTGCAAGAGCCTCATACTCCTCTTGATCTTTTGCTGGCCTATTTCCCTCAGGACTCCCTTTTGTCAAGTTGTAATTGCATTATCATGAGCTTTGCCTTCCTTATTGAGCCTTACGCCAGCTTCCCTGACTTTGAGTTTCATCCATATAGCCCGAGCTTGTCTCGTGTCTAGCCATGCAGAGCCATCTTTTTTATCCTTTGCAGCTTGATTCCCTATTTTACCGGGAGGAGACTTTCCCCCGAGTGTCACTATCCTACACATGTATCCTTGCATTGAGCATACATATGTTCCACTGCTTGGAACTAGTTTGTTTGCCCATATGACACTCGTCTCCTCCTAGTATGTAACTATAAAGCAGTATTATTCTTTTTCAAGCTTTTTAATTATTTGAAAAAGTCCAAAAAAATTTTAAAAAACCAAAAAGCCGGACAAGGAAAGATGTTATCTTTGGCGGCTGTCGAGTCGTGTCGCCTTTGAACAGAGCACTGTATATCACATCTGTTGGTTGGGTTTATAGTTTGACTGTAGGAGCTATACTCGTTTATCTGAGTTTATCTCCACCGACTGGTTAAGCTTCCAGTCCCTATGGAGCCTCTGTCGATGCGTCCTATGTCGCAGATATGTCCCAGTTTTTTTATATTGAGTCTATGCTACCTATATTCAGTCACCATTCACTGTTATGCTCTTGTTAGAAGGAAGTTGAAACTTGAGTCGGCCATTCCTCAGTTATCTTGACTTTGCATGTCTGCCATTCTCAGTACAATTACTGGTTCATGCACCTTATGATCGAGTCCTTCCACATTATACATCTTTGTTGAGTACCTCATGTTGGATGATGGGGGATGCCTTAATTCCCTCCTTCCAGCGGATTTCATCCCATCGACTTCAGATCATTTATTTTGGTATTGGAATCTAGAGTCATTTTTTAGTGCCTTGAGACTTGCAGTCATCAGTGGCATTTTCTCTCGCCATCGACAGTTCTTTGGGAATACATCAATGTCCCTTGATCGATGGATTCTCTAAAGTGTTCGACCTCAACACATTTATTCACACTTGTTAGTTTGCACTCTAGTACCTTGATTCCCATTATCATTATCGGTGGGTGATCTCGCATTTGTTAATGGTATACATCAATGACCGGTAATTAGATGATGGACTAATATGTTCGACCTCGACACCTCTATTCACATAGTAGGACATGTACTCATAGCGGTTTGTGTAGAAGACCTTCCAGATTGGTGGCATCTCTTACATGCTACCTCCTTGATCGTGCCAATGTTCATGAGATCTCAGCTCTCATGACTTGATTCCAGTATATGTCAGACATGTCCAACCATTATGGAGATCTTGATCCATTGTATATCTTCAGCCATTATGGAGATCATGATCCTTTGTATATATTCATCATGGAGATTCTGATCTATGTATATTCTATGTGGCGATGACCACTTATGTCATATTTTGTATCATGCCTATTCATGGCCATTGTACTCTTATGTATCAGTGACTGCTATATGTATTTGTAGTTATATGCAGAGTTGTATCATTGTACTATGCTGATTGGGTGGTTGGTCTTCCATTTGGGATTCTTCATCACTCCACTTCTGGGATGGACTTATAATGTATTTCAGCCATCGTATGACCCCTCTAACCTCACACATTAGGGGGCATCTATTATAGCTGATTTTACCACACCTGGTGAATCACACTTGTATGGCCTTCCCCTATCCCTTTGTAGACTCTTTGGACCCCATGGAACTTTTTTATACCTTTGATGTTTCCAAAATCATCCCTAAAAACATGCTTAAATTGCTATATGCGACTTTTAAAACCTTTCTCGCGTATATACGTGGGTATGACCCCT
Source organism: Pseudotsuga menziesii (assembly GCA_001517045.1). Taxonomy (NCBI): domain Eukaryota; kingdom Viridiplantae; phylum Streptophyta; class Pinopsida; order Pinales; family Pinaceae; genus Pseudotsuga; species Pseudotsuga menziesii. The sequence continues at coordinate 235,477 of LPNX010942370.1, forward strand.
AAAACCGCGTACATCGGGATGTATGCAAAAGGCCAAAATATTTTGGAGTTTTCCTTGTTAGAATAATCAACCCATAGTTAGCTACCTTAGACATTAATTAATGCAATTTTTGTCTTATTTGCCTAGTTTCTATATTCCATCTTATGCAAGTTGTCCTCCACACATCCATAGTGGTCAAACTTGCTAAATTTGAGTCATGGAGCGCTTGGGAAACCTCTTGGAATCAAATCTGCTTTATTCTTGGCCTCCCTAGCGCATGTATGCTTTTTTTCTGCTTTATTGCCTGTTTTTTCTGAGTTTTAAGGCAATTGGGAAAGTTTGACTAGGTGAAGTTAACTTGTTTTTTGTCCTCAACATCCTCCACTCTTTTCTCCTATGAAAAGCATGTATGATTTGTCCTTCCAACACCTATTAGCTTGCCTAATTGATTTTTCCAATTCGTGAGCTCCTGGACATATTTGGAAAGTGCTTTATTCACCTATGAGGGATTTGCTTAGATTTAGTAAGCCTTATTTTGACCAACTTCAAATGGCATCTTCATGCATTCGAATCTCTCATGTAATTATTTATTGTGGCAGCCTATGACTTCACAGGGTTGGATATTGTACACTTATTCAATACAGATTAGTGTTCTGCTCCATATTCAGTCTCCTTTTGTGAGTAATTTTCATGTGTAATTGGCAGTTGTTGTGAGTGTAATTGTTCTAACACCTGGGTTCAATTTCCAAATTACTTGACATGGATCTGACTTGCTTGTCTCCTGGCCTTCCATATTCCTTGAGATCGCTCGGATTCGACCCTTCATTGCCCCATTTAAGAGCTATATAAGGAACCCTTTGGATACATTGAAGGATATGTGAGAATTGAGAGCAAAGAAACTATAGTCCATTGTTTCTGGAACTTATGCTTGAGTCTGCATCCCTTTGTCCCTTGGAGCACTTTGGTGTTCTTCCCAAGCTTGCCTTTTGCTTATGATCTTGCTATCGAGAGATGGAGTATTGAGGTGGTGGAGGCCCAAGTGGGGGATTCAGTTTCTCTGATTTGCAGACATGCCGACAGCAGTTGTATTCATTGTAATCTCTGATTTTATATTAATAGAAATATCTTTTGCTGTCCAATAATGTATGTTTGAATGAATATTTTATCCATGGAAGATTTCAAATGCTTTTACATTATTGATTATATATGCTTGAGTAGATCTAACACCAATATACATAGCATGCTTGTCTTGTTTACTGATTGTTGAGAAAGTAATTTATCAATTCAAGCTGGAGTTGGAAAGCTCAACGGGGATCTACTTCAACCGTCTGGAATAAGGTATGAGTTTTTATCTTTTAGTGTTAGATATTTGATTTCTCTTGCATATTGGAAAGGATTGATTTCTGGAGTCAAGCTATCTGTTGTGGTACCCTAAGCCATAGGAATTTCTCTCCGTAACATTATGGATACACTTATCCAGGAACTTAGCCACCTACGGTTAATCAAGGTTATCAACAAACACTGCCCGTGACTATTTATCCTGGAATTCCCTACCCTAGGACTACTTTTGTACCATGGGTACAACCCAATTGGTCCAATGTCCTGTCATATGGAGTAAATTTTATAAATACTACTAGAGGTTATGGTGGACCACCACCCAGAGGACCACCACAAGGACCTGGAGGACCTAGAGGACATGGAGGACTTGGAGGTCCTAGAGGTCCTAGAGGACCTGGTGGACCATTTGGAGGACCACCACTTGGAGGGCCACCACCACCATCTGGAGGTGGAGGACCACCGTGTGGAGGAGCACTACCACCACCCCCTAATAGACCACCACCACCACCACCACCTTCGGGAGGACCCCCTCCCTCGGGTGGCCCATATTCTCATGGAAATTACTGGAAATCAACAACCTTTTCAACAAGATTCGGGGGCATAATACATACCCATGTATCTATATGCATATGGTCCTACTGGTCAACAAATGCCATACCAGTACTTGTAACACCCCGGTTTTGACCCCATTGCATTAAATGTACATGATGTATATATTGTAAATGATTATGGTGCGGAGCTAAAGGCCAAGGCCCCACCATTGATCGGTTATGCTATGTTTTGGATTTAAAATTGTCACCAATGGTATATCGGGGCATGCGACATATATTGTAGTTGTCATCATGTAAATATGCATCTATAACTAATTAAATGAACTCGACCAGCTACGATCGCGGAAACTAAAATGAGAAAGGGGCATGATTTTCACAAGGATAAGGATGTGGGGGAATTTGTCAAACCTTGGCCAACAGGGTAAAAATCCATGTGTCTTTTTTCCTTGCCTTACCCAACCACTTTCATTGAAGAATTGCTGGTGGTGGTTGAGGTAGTTAATTGTTTTGGGAGTGGGGTGGCAGGACTGTTAGTCCTCACCCACATGCACACTCCACCACGGTTGACTTCACAATGGAAGAAACCACCGTCCTTACGCGCTTAGACTGGGAGTATGTGCATTTTCCTCTTCAGTGCGGCCCGTGTAAGTTTTCCATGTCTTTAGTTGTCCAGGGTGGACTGTCGATTTCCGCATGTTGTGAATGTGTTCGTTGTTGCGTTTAGAACTGTTGTAATCCACTTGGGAGTATCTTTCCCCTATACTTGTGTTTGTTGTTACGCTGTGGGGGCTGTTGTAGAGTGTTGGGAGTCGTTTTGGCCACGAGAGGGCCAAGAATGACTCAGAAATCGTTCCCCCTATTCAGCCGTGATTCTGATTGATTGCAAACGTACAATGGTTGGTCTTCGAACTCTGTAGGGAGCAGGGATGGGGGCTTAGTTTTTCTTGACAAACCTGGTGGCTGGAAACCACACAGACAGAGCTAGAGGGATGGTTTTCTTCTCCACAACCCCTGAATAGAACTGGAAGGGAATGCAGGGCTTGAGGGATTGTGTAGTAGAGAAGGGACTGATTCCTTGTGTTGGGTGTGTGTGGGTGTCTTAGAAGTCATGCTAGTTCTGGTATAGGTGTTCTTGGCTCTGTAATGAGCCCACCAACTTATCATTGAGCCTTTCCCAACTCCTTGATGGCCTGATAAACCCAATTGTGTTGGCTTGGCCGTGTTTGTGTATCCTTGGCTATGTGTCAGCCTGCTAGTTCCCTTATTCCTTGGAGAATCATGCCCAGCTCGGGGGTTACAGTGCTGCTGAGAGATTAAGGAGCACGCTGGCCTATGGTTGGGTGGAACGTTGTAGCAACGTAGCTGGTTGCTGATCGAGTTAATCATAAGATAAGTGATCTTGTCCATTTCTCCTTATGCAACCAGGTTTACTGTGAATGATATGATGAACATGTTAAATGAATGCTTGTGTGAATGCATGTTGATTCCGCTGTGCATGATAAATAACTATAGCTGTGTATGATAAACAATTGCACTTGTGCATGTTTTACTTCAATGCATTTCCTTTCAGTAGTCTTTTTTTTCAATTTTTACCATGTACATGTTCATGGGGCTCTTAGCCCGGTTGGTCAACGCCATGGGTCGCGTCCTCTTCACCGGTTGGAGGCATGGGGATGTGACAGTACTACTAGTATCCGCAACCAAATCAACAACTACCATTTCTAGCCACTTTAGATCTGCCAGACTTGTCAAGATTGATAAATAACCCCATCCATCATGACCCCTCTTATCCTACCATTCCTGTAAAGTTTCCTTCAGATATACCCAAGTTTGATGGTAAGCCTGGGGAGGATCCAAAAAACCATGTAATGACATTTCACTTATGGTGTTCATCCAATTATTTGATGGATGGCTCAATCCGTCTATAGTTTTTTCAAAGAACCCTCACTGGTATCACCGCAAAGTGGTTTATCGAGTTACCACATCACTCTTTTTGGGATTTTAATGCCCTAGCAATGGACTTTTTAACACACTTTCAATTTCCAATTCGATATGAAACAGGTACAGACCTTCTGACCTTGCTTCGACAAACCACATTGGTGTCGCCTTTCACACTCCTGGGTCATGTGGCAGAAATCTTCAAGCCACTCAGTGTGTCCATGGGGGCAAGTCTCAAGTCAAGGCTGTCACCTTGTTCTTGACTCCTCCGTTAGGCTCAACTCCTAACGAAGCCAAGGGGGGTAGACCCTATTAAGTTACTAACGATAATTACTTAGTTTTGTGATGTTAAACTGAATGAGTTACTTAGGATTTTGCAATTTAACTATAGATGATCAAAGATGGCAAGATACAAAAGATGAACACACGAAAGCACAATGCCGAGACATAGAAAAAAGAAAAGAAAAGAAAATAACCAGTGCCTTAGAATGGAGTCAAAAAATAGAAACAATGTACTTGCATGTGCTTGGAGTGAGTGTTTTGCGATTTCCTCTTGGTACGTTTTAAGTTAAATTTGAAGTGTGAGTTGATTAAAATTAGGTGAAGGGGGGACTCCAGATATATACTAGAGTACTTGGAGTATGTCCAAAACTAAACCTTCACGGCTACCCGCAAGGAATATGTGGGCTGAAATGGAATCTCTGGGGCTATTGTTCATAACGCACCCTTTAGGGTGTGACAGAGATCGGTGCCTCGAGGTCACTTTTCAGAAGTTCCCGCTTCCTTTGGGTATTTTGCCACCATAATGGTTCAATCTAGGTGTTGGATTTTCACCTGTTGGTTTGCTAATTTGGGAGAGTGAGTCCTAATTATACTAGTCACTCAAGTGCTTTTGATACAGCTTGACTGATCGGACGAACCACAGCCAAGTGCAGAGCATACACACTGGAGTCTTGTCAATTTTAGTAAGTGTTGAGGCCTGGAAATTCGCAGGTGACAACAGAAAGGGATTCTCCCCAGTCAACATTCCCAACTAGCCCGTTGACTGTTTGGTATAGGGAATCCGTCTGGTTTGCGGTCCGGCTACCGTAGGTTAAGTAACAAAACAAAGGTTTTACCGGTTGCGGCCCGGTCCACCGAGTTTTTGTAATTTTGATTTAATGGATGAAATGCAGATGCCTAATTAACCATGCAGGGTGGTGGGGCTGCCAGGAATGTCACAATGTGATGCACAGGTTCTTACCTCTCGTCTTAGGCTCCCAAGCCTCCCAATCACCTATGCAGTCATGAAATAAACTAACTACATATCTATCTATCCCCGGGGAGAAAACTGAATTAAATTATGAGTAATGGAAAGCGTGCATGCAACATAAGAGAAACTACAGTTAGCTGATATTTCTTCCCATATCGCATGAACAATTAAAGATATTTCACAACTGGATAGCCAATTGTTTATGAACAACATTCATTACTCCTAGTGGAAATCTTCATAAATAAACTGGAAAACATTCATACAAGAACATAGATTCAATGAGTTAGAACGGTTTCATAGTTAATGGACACAAAGCTGAAAACGAAATAGTTCCTCTTCAACAAATCCATAGTACAACATTTGAATATTCCACCAAGATTTCTCCAACAGGCAAACTGTAATTTTTTATTGCAAAAGGAAATAGTTCTTCTTACAATATGTCTTCACCAGTCTCACTGGGAAAAAGTCCCATTTCCTTATAAGTCTTTTACATTTATACAAAAAGGTCAGACTGTTGGGCTGCCCAAAGTGACCTTTGGGCTTCCCAACCTCTCATATCCCAACGTTCTACTTTCCTTAAATGTTTTACAAAATAGTTACAAGTTACAATAATGATCGATCCTTCATGAGGAGGGGCCCACTTGAATATCTAGAAACTTCCTCCACGTTGCAGCTTCATTAGCGATGCCTTCAAAAGCACAAGGCTCTAAAAACTGAATATTTATCTCAAACTTCTCAGCTTGATTCTTGATAGCCTCGACTCTGGATGTACTCAATCGGAGCTGATCTTCCAGAAGCTGTACACTGACAGCTGGATGAGATACTTGGCTTCTCAAGATCAGATCATCCAAGGCTTTGATATCCTGCACCTTAGCTTCTTCCTCCTGGAATCTCTTCTGCAATAGCTCCACAAAGGAATCGTGATCTGGGAAAGCTTCAAGCCTCTCTTCCGCTTCTATTTGGCACCGGTTATATGTAATGAGAAGTCTTCTGAAAAACTCGGTGTATAATCCCTTGGTCTTCTTTACTGCCTTCTTGAAGTCTTCAACGGTGTTAATAGCAAACTCCAATAGGTTATAGTCCCGTTTGAGGGCCTGCTGGTCTTTTGTCGGTAGATCCGCTGGGGTTTCTTCATTGTTCTCCAACCTTGCCATTCTTGCAGTTAGGACCTCTAAGACATCCTGGGATCGGTCCACAAAGTAGGATGTAGTGTCCAAGATCTCCTCCAACCTGCCATTGATTTGCAACACTCTGCATATTTGTTCTTCAACAGCAGTCTGCAGCTGCAGCATCTTGGTTTTCTGGGTCAATACATGCTCCTTGAAAGGCTGGAGATTAACCTGCTGTTCTCTTGCCACTTCCAAAGTAGTGGTCAAAGAATAAATCTGCTCCTGATGTTCCTTTCTCAGTTCTTGGGTGTGCAGATCATTGGCCTGCAAGAGGATCTTCAGTTGCTCTTCTAGCTCCTCCACCTTTTCCAGTAGCTGTCCCTTCTCACTCTTTAGATCTTGGCATTCCTTCTACACTTTCTCTAGGGCCTCCTGTGCTAATTCCTTGACTTGCATTTCTACTTGAAGGGCCTGTACTTCAGCTCTTGAGGATCTCATTTCCCGTTGCACATCTTCATATTTCCTTTTGAGCCTGTTGCTTTCCTCGCTCTCTTTCCTCAATGTATCCTTTAATTGAGCAGAAGATTTCTTGGATTGCTCCAAGTCTATCATTATCTTGCCTACATTATCTTCTGAAGCTTGGATGAATGCAGACCCGGCTCTTAGGGTAAATCTTGGATCCTGGTCAGTTCCTAACATAACAGCCATATATTTTATCATTTTACTAGGTAGACCTTCCGCCTCAACTTTCCTCTTTGTCCTCTTTATTATTCTCTTCGTTGCCCTATCATAATATACAGTGTTGAAATTAGGGATTTCCTTTCCCTTTTCCTGCACAAAAGGGACCAGCTTGAGTGTGGGGACCATGGGTATGCTGGTAGCAGGTATTTGAGATGTCTGAACCTCAGGATTTTCCACCTCCTGGGTCTTCCCTGCTGCTATTTCAGAAGCTGACTGCTGGGTCAATTTTATTCTTTCAGCTTCCTGCTTTTGGAGCTCTTCATCGAGCTTTCTCTTTGCTCCTTCTGCTTCTTTGGCTGCTTCCTTTGCTTTCTCAGCTGCTTCCTGAGCAGCTCTTCTTTCTCCTTCTGTATGCAGCCTTTCTGCAGCTTCTTTCACTAACCTCTAGGATTCTTCATTTCTCCTTTTGGCTTTTTCCTCAGCTTTATCCTGTTCATCCCCTTTCCCACCTATGGTAGTGATTTTCTTCTTGAATCTTCTCTTCAGTGCTGTCATGTTCGGGGCATTCTGGAAGACAGATTCATCCCTATCAAAATGGTGGGTATACTTAAAATGCACCTTATGCTCTTTACATTGCTCTTCTACTTTCCCGTGAGTATCATTTCTGCGGAAAGGCATCTCGCCAAAATGGAACTTCTCCAACTCCTCTATGAATTCAGCAGCTTGTTTCACCTTGGTGAATTTGCAGCTTCCTAGCTTGAATGGCAAAGGAGGGTAGGCAGTATTCTTATGTTCGAACAGAAAACTACCTATTCCATCTATGAACACTTGTCTGACGGCCTCCTTGTGGACTATGTAATCTGTTGCATATTTGGGCAGCAGTGAAGGTGTTCTTGATCCTCCAAACATCCAGAAGTACATGCCATTTTCAGTTAAGTAATAATCCACGTATTCTTCTATTACTTGCATGGATTCTTCCGACATACAATCACACTCCTTCGGGAAAATGAGTGTGTATAGTGGCATAATGAAGTGCTCACAGACCTCTCTGTAATGGATATGGTACTAGTGAGCCCACAATGGTCTATAAGCGGCATAAACATGCATTCTTTCCCTGTCCCAGATGCACCTGAGACTGGGGAAAGGCTGGTTGCACAATATACAGTCTATCAATATTGAACTCATATAGAATTCCGATCTTTTCCGGGACTCTCCCTCCAAGGATGAGGTCAAGCAAGAAGAAATACTGCTGGATACCATGCTGGCCCAATTGAAAATTGTCCCTTGGGTGGCCACATGGAAAATGATGGGTATCCACTCTAGCTTGAAGAGTCTGCCATGAGCTCTCCCAAAGACCCTATTAAGTATCAGAAATATAAATCTATAGGGATCCCTCAAGTTCACTGTATCATACTCACTGGTCGGTCTGTACCGGTAATGCTTTCCCTACAACAACATTCTCTTAAGAGTTTCCACCAGGTCCATTCTGATGCTATTCAGCCAATCATCAGATAAGAAAACTTGGGCTTCTGGTAGGTGATAAGCCAACGCTACATATGTAGGGCTAAAGGCAGCATAGCCCTGTCCTTCAACATTTCCCAGAATCATCGTGGTTGTATCTTCTCAGGGCAGAATCCAGCCAATTACCTCAAAGCATGGGAACAGCCCTGGCCTGGTGGCAACTTTCATGAGAGCATATTTCTCTATGTTAGCATAGATGGATTCTTCTTCGAGGCCCATGTCGGGAACTTCCCTGCGGGAAATAAATCTATATATTTCACCCCATTTGTACTCGGGTTCAATGCCAGAAACACATTGAGTGTCTTCATATATGTATTCGGTCTTCATGACAACCTCTACTTCTAGTTCTTCTTCGACCATAGGCGCCTTCTTCTTCTGCCTCTTGGACATGGTGGATTCGAATTCTTCCTGCCATATATAACATTGGAACATTGAGAAATTCAAAGTGCAGACATTTATATGACAGTGTGCAGCGTTTTACTTCTCCAATGTGTATTATGACAACACTTTGTTAGAGAGATAGATGTATGCATGGATAGCCTAAAATGGCCTAACTAATCTGAACTATTACAACCAAAGTGTAGCATTTAATGACCTTGTCTATATATAGCATGATGCAAACATGTCACATATAGTAAACAAAATAGAAATCTACTACTGCTGTATGATATTGAACAATTATATCAGCCACATTAAAGATGACAAGGAAATCTACATCAATAGGCCACCCAATTCTGCTTTCTATGCATGCCATTATCACGTCGCTGTGTGGGACCAACAGGGGACAAAACCCAGGAGATTTTTTACAACGGCACCTTACAACGGACTGCACGCTCAATCTAATGGTCAACAGAATAAATGCAGGGATACATCACTCTTCCCCCCACTGGCTCGGGTACAAACAATAGTGCGCGGCATGGCACAGTGAAACACTTGCTATTCGAAAGTGTGAGCTTCTATGGTGTGTTCAATTAAGAAAGAAAAACAAACCTACGCATCGTGATAAACCTCCTCCCCCGACCCGGGTTCGAAGCCGAGCACCAAAATGGTTTGCGCAGGACCGCATAGGTAAATTGGCTGTGGTTTGAAGATGCGCATGATAAGAAAAACTCAACACAAAGGGGCAACCAACCAATGCTTTCAGAAAAACCACATAACCTCCCCTTGCAGACCCATCATCACACACAGGGAAGCTAGGCGGCGTAACGACCGCCTGCACTAAACCCCCACCCACTATGCGCAAAGGTGCACACCAACAGCCGCGGGCAGAAAAAAAAAGAAAAATTACTCCTTGGGTCGAAACGCCCATGCTAACAGTCGAGATTAAAAACCCCCCCACCTATATAGGTGCGAAAAATAACGAAATAGGAACACAGCCGGGGAAAAATAAACTACCGCAACCAAACTGACCGCATAACCTTATCAAATGTCTCAACGGAACGGGAGAAGGTGAGTAAAACCTACCTGGCAGGGACGTATCCGACGAGGAGATGCTTGGTAGGATTCGTGGTGGAGACACCTGTACTGAATGTCCCATAATGAGGGACCGGGTGAGCGCGACAGCATGACAATGATGGGCACAACAACTAGAAAAAAATAACAATAGAATAATGACCTGCCTCCCCGCATATATAGAAATGGTCCACACGTGTGACACATAACATATCGGACGGGAGCCTATTCTAGATCGGAAGGTGAAACATAAATCCTTCCACAATGCCTGAAGGCCATAACCTAAATCCGTCCGCAGTGATAGGAAAGGCGGGAAAAACTAACGATCGGACGTCAGAGGTAAAACCAATCGGAAGGTGAGAGCGCAAACTCTTCCGCAACGGCGGAGAGTCATAATGAAAATCCATCCGTGAATCTCGAATCAGAAACAAAACGACTTTACGTCGGAAGGGCTAGCACATTTTCCACCCGCAACATCGGAAATTTAAAGCGTACCCCTGCCCGCAATGGCGGGTCCTAAGTCGGAATCGGAAAAATTTTAGATCGAAAAGGTAAGAGTTTTAGCAGCCGCAACGGTGGAGGAGAAAAGATACAAAATTCCAATGCCACAACCACCGAAGTAAAATAACGAAACCGGGAAAGATATCGAAGTCGAAATGAAAATCCATCCGCAACGGCAGAAGAAAAATATGGTAAAAGGCTCTGATACAAAGCCAAAATACAGCCGAAACACATGAATCGGAAAGAAAGTGAAAACCCATCCGTAACAGTGGAAAATAAGATCATAAAAGCTTCTGATGCAAAACATAAAAGCGTCCGACGGAAAAAACCCAACGGGTCAGAAATCGAAAGGTTTTCTTTCCGCAAAACAAAAAACCATCCGCAACTGCGGAAGACCAAAGCTAAGATCCACCTGCAACGGTGGAAAATCAAAACAAATCATCTTCTGATTCTAGCATGCTTTCAAATGCGCTTAAGGGCAGCGATAGAACTTGATCGAATAGTGGATGACTTAAGGCATCAGAGGAAGAACTCAAAACAATGGGTAGCTCAATCCAAGCACAAGCAACGTCTTTCTGAAAGTTCCTAGACCAATTTCAAGCAGAAAATCAAACTAATCCAAGCAAAGGAGGGTCCTAAATTTTTTTAGAATTTTGGGAAATGGTTGTAGCTGCAACAGTAAGTTTTAAACTGGGTGTTCTTGTTTAAAATAAAACCCTCCAGGAACCTCTTTCGATCCAAGTGGTTCTCAATCGGGGAATCGAGGAGGGGTTAATTTTATAATAGTTGAAAAAACAAATGATGAAAAGAAAACAGATACACAATTATGTTTTTCTAATTAGTCCTACCATGAATCTCTTTCCCCTTTTGGGTCAATCGGGAAGTCGTGGGGTAAGTATTAAGATTACTTTGAAATATAAAGTATGGAATATGAAATTAATAATAAAATAAATTATACTACCTGTTGTAAAGGAAAGTATCCTATGGCTAGGGTTTAAGAGGCCATCAACATACTGGGGTTGAAAGAGAGATGCACAATGTTCAGCAAGCATATATAAGCAAGTTTCAGAGATAAGAAAGGTCCACACCTGATCAACTGAAGGCTGGTCCAAGCTTTCTCTTCAATCCTCCTCTTTCTCCTCTTGCTCCAAGAGACCTGCAAAATGAATTATACCTTCCTCAAAGCATTATGACCACATATAAAACAATGATAATCAAATAAACATGAAATAATGATCTGAATAACATCATCATATGATCATAAATAGAAATCCAATCACACATTGAACAATGATTTGGGGAAGAAGAAGGACATCACATCTTTATTAATCTTGAAAACAAGTACAAGTATACCTTCTCTTCAAGTTCGGCACCTCACGAAACCTTGATATGGTTCTACTGCTTCTCTTCTCCAAAGAACTCAGCCTCCAAGCTCTGCAACACAAGGGGATGACCTCTAGGGAAAAGGTATGGGCAAAGAGAGCTCCAAATCCTCCAGCATAACAATGCAAAAATTCAAGTCCCCCCTCATGGACCTCCCTACCTCTATTTATATGGTTAAGAAAGAGTTAGGGGTGAAGACAAAGTAGTTACAAATGAAGGATTTAGTTGCATAACTACCCAAACTACCCAAAATTCAAAAGGCGTGTTTTTGACATTTTTAAAAGGCATACACGGGTTGCATAACTAGACAAGTCACGTGTCATAAGCAGGTTTCCTTAAGGGCAAGTTGCGTATAGACAAAAAATGATTTTTAGGGGATTTTCAGACTTTGGTGTCTTCTGGAAAGTTTTAGCTAACTAAAATACCTTTCCAACGGTGTAGAGATGAGGTCAAACAGAGTTACAGATCTCAGGATATAGGTCCTCCAAGTTAGGTGTTTTTTCAGTGACTTTCATGAAGTGTCGTCATGGAAGTGTCGACATGCAACATAATCATGGGAAAGTGGCCACAGGCAGAGAAGTGTCATTTTGAGCTATAACAGATACCCCCTAATGTGTGAGGTTAGAGGGGAAGACGACAGCCAAAATACATTATAAAGGAAACAACTGAGTATGGAGAGAGCAGAGAATCCAAGATCAAAAGGCTCGAACAAAGGTACCTGTAAGAGAGATAAATGTTAGAAAAACTGATCTCTGGGACATACAAGTCCATATACAAAACATCGCCATAAAGAAATAAGGAGGATCCAACATATGTATAACTAATGAAACTATCATGGTTGCTCAATATGCAAAAAGGTGCCATATCAAATCTAAAGGAGCCATGGCCACAAATGAACAAGGTGGATCCATACTCGACAATCGATCATAGCCACAAAAATACAAGGTGGATCTATGTCTCAGCAAAATGTCATATAAAATATAACAAGGTCTTGCGCAGCTTGGGCAATAGCAAAAATGACGATGCTACTGTTGGCCCAAGGTCTTCAATCCAAACCGCCCAAAAAAGGTACGAATCCTAACCATGCGAATAAAGGGAGGTGAAGTCGAACATGGAGGAAACCGTTTGATTACCGGTCAATAATGAGAACCGTTAACAAACGCGAGGGAAACCACCATTAATGAAAATGATCTCCAAGGTACCTAGTACATTCTAACAAGTGTGATTACAAGGACTTGAAGTCGAACACTTGAAGAATCCATTGAGTAGGAGACATTAAGGTATTCCCACTACCCAATAGCGAGGGAAATTGCCATTGATGACAACAATCCCCAAGGTACTGTCATAAAACTCTAAATCTTGTTCCCAGAGCAAGAGGTGTTGCAGTTGATAGGAAGAGATCTGTTGGAAGGAAGGCATTAAGGCATCCTTCATCATCCAACATGAGGTAAGTCAAAGACTAATTGGATCTGGAATTGGTACTGAATTTCATGAAAAGGAATGCTGAAGACATGATGTAATGAACTGATACCAGGGAATGGCCGACACAAAAGGTCAAGGCAACTGCAGAATGGCCGGCAAAGGTTTAATCCTTGAACAGTGAGCACGACACAAAAGTGACTTAGGCAGCTTTTGACACAAAAGGACCAATGAAACAAATCTGCAATGTAGGAGACATTGATAGATTCCCCATATAATTGGAAAAGAGATCAACTGGAGGAGTAAGAAACTTTGAATCAGGATAAGGTCAAAATACTAGGACCCAACTGTTGATAGACTCAAAACTGGTGCTTTGTTCAAGGAAACAAGACTTGCTGCCATGATGTAAAAAACATGTGAATGAACTTCCCTTTCCCTCTTTCTTGTAAAGGTTTAATGAGTCCAAGAAAGCAAATTTGGGACCATCTTCATTTTTGGCAAGCTTGAAGAAAAGACAGAAGAATGCTTGATAAAGCACTAATTCATGGATTTTATGAGCCCGAACTAGTACATGCTCGATGGTGTTTTCATAGTTTAGAGAGTCTGAAAATGCCAAAGAAGACTCCAGGGGGATGCTTTTTTGTACAATTTAGTCTCCTAAGGCCGAAAAAGTATAAAACATACCAAATAAGAACTCTCTTAACTTCCGAAGAAGAAAAGATGCACCTTTTTCGTATTTAGTCAGGAAGGTCCGAAAAAGGTTAAATTACCACCTACCCAACGCTCCTTCAAAAGTAGCATATAGCTTGAGTTTTACGAGTGTGAAGGAAGGCAAGATCACTCGGAAAGATCCATTTGATTATGAGAAATGGGGCTTACAACAATAAACTTGATGCTTTGTTATTTAGGGTTTAACGAGCATGACAAAGACATAAAGTACACTTGGAATATTTTTCATGTTTTGGTCCAGAGCACGAAAAAGAGAAAACTAAGCTCATACCGGGGGTTCCTTTTCCGTAAGTTTAGTCCCTCAGGTCCAGAAAAGTGATAAACCTATGCTTGAGAATACTCTTCTCAATTCAAATAGAAAAGAGAGGGATCCTTTCTCATATTATTCCACATCGTCCGAGAAAGAGATAACCTACCACCAATGTGGATGCCCATTCACATATTCTTAACGAGCCTGAATGGACAAGTTTACTCGGCAGTCAAGTCTATTTTGAGGAGTCAGAATTGGGCCTAAAGAAACTCAAAATATTTCCTGTGAAGTTTTAACAAGTCCGAAAAAGTCAACTCGCGGCCTCCTTACTATTTTTAACGAACTCGAAGGAGAGCAGAAAGAATGCTCTAAATGCAAGGAGACGAGTGTCATAGACAGGTGAAACTAGTTCCAAGCGCAAGGAACAAACCTATGCATAATGAAAGGAAAATGAGCAAGATAAGGACACTCGGGGAACGTCTCCTCAAGGTAAAGGGTGTCAAGTTGCAAAGGCAAAATGATATAAGGCTTAGTGACGAGCAAAACAAAGATGAGGGCTTATACAACGAGCTAAAAGCATGGAATCTGGCATCAGGCTCATAAGAGCGAGAAGGATACATGCAAATGCAATTACAACTTGAAGCACAAGGCGAGGCCAGTAAACAATTATGAATCCAACTAAAAATCCTGTCTCCAAGAAACAACAACATCAGAATTGTATTCAGAAGAAACGATCCGACGCGGGTCACTTTGGCAGAAACACATGTGACTTTGCTATCTTCTATAAAAGGTAAAGTCAAGGTAGAATCAACCGAAGAAAATTCTATAGAACCAAGGCTCGAGGCTTTATAATATTCAAGATCAACCTCAGAAGGAGAGAAAAAATAAGCAAGGGAGATAGAGTCTGCAGGAACAAACTCAATATCATAGGAGTTGAAAAATTCATAAGAAAAATCAAACTCATCAGGATCACTGACTTGCTGTTCGAAGAAAGAGTCAAAAGACTCAACAAGACCAACATAAGAAGAAAGGTCAGGCTTACTAGGAAGATCAGGGTTAGACTTAGTCACAACTGAACTGACATCCAAAAAAAGGTCAGACTGTATCAAAGACTCTAGGAAGACTTCATCCGAAGGAAGGAGATCATCCGAGATAGGACACATGTCTAAACTTTCAAATGGATTGATAGAGTGGAGATTAGGCCCCAGAATCTGTATAGGATGACTCACTCAGTCAACTGTTGGGACCAAGTCCCAAGAAGGTAAGCATGAAAACAGAGGTTGCTTCTCAGTAGCAATTGAATGCAAAGGACATGAGGCCACATATCTCACCTGTGGCGGGGTAGTGTCTATAGAAACACTGGGAATCAATAAAGGAAAGACTTGGTCTCTAGTTGGGTCAGGAGACGGATCAAGAAAATCCAACTGATTGATAGTGACAATTTCTTCACCATGATTAAAGTACATCACACGAAAGAATGTTGACACCACAACTTGCATGGCATAGACATAATCACGTCCAAGGAGAATATTGAAGTCCAAGGGGTATTCTATCACCATGAAGTCAACTAAGACGGTCTTCCCACCCAAAGTAACAGGTGTTTGAGCAAGAATTCCCAAGGCTATACGAATTCTTCTATCAAACGCCAGTAACTGACTAGCAGTCGACACAAGGCTAGGAGTTCCCATGCCTTGCCAAGCACGAGAAGACAATATACTAACTGAGGCTCCTTCATCAACAATACAACGAGAAATCGTGTAGGGTTCAAATTTTACCTTTATCTGGAAAGGTGCATCGGAAGGAAGGCGCGGCTCAACTAGGCTATCCCAATCAAAGGAAGCAATCCGAGAGCTTGGTGGGGGTTGATCCGAAGCAATTTCAGTGCCCCCTTGTTCAGTAAGTTCTGAACTAGCAGTGAAGAAAATGTGACTATTAGACACTTCAATCTCCAAAGGAAGAGTGGGATTGATCGATACTGAAATCAATTCAACCGCTTCGTAAAAGTCACTCTCCAAAGGGAGAGTGGGATTGACCAAAGATGGCATTGGTTCAATCACCTTAGGACCACTCTATGAATGGGGAGTGGGATCGACCAAATCTGAGATTTGTTCGACCACTTGATCAACCAAAGGATGAGTAGGTTGTTGAGAGACTATAGGTTGTTCAGGAGAAGGAAAATCTTGAGTCTTGGACCACACTCTTCGCACCTCTGCGATAGCAGGGCACTGGTGAGTAAGATGATCTCCCTCGCATAGCTTACAAGGGAACTTAAGTTTGCACTTCAAACGACCAGTTTTCTCAACGGTGTCAACATGACTAGTAGTGGCTGACTATTTTCTCTCAGCATGACCTGCATAGGCTAAGAGTTTTCCCCTAGCATGAACTACAAGGGATGGGTGACTCGGTCCAACCTCACTGAGAGAGGCCGGTTGTTGAGAGACTTCAGGATGTTCAAAAATGGGATGACCATGAAACCAAACTCTTCGCACCTCCATGATAGAAGGGCATTTATAAGTAAGGTGGTCTCCCTCACAAAGCTTACAAGGAAACTTGGGCTTGTGTTTTGAATGGGTAGTCTTTTCAACAGTGTCAACATGACTTGCAGTGGCTGACGGATTGTCTTTAGCATGAACCACAGAGGCTAAGAGACTGCCCCTAGCATGACTTGCAGAGGCTGAGAGACTAGGTCCAACATGACTTGCAGAGGTCGGATGGGAACCACCAACATGAACAACAGAGGCTGAATGGTTAGGATCAACATGCTTTGCAGTAGTTGAGTGTGTGCCCCCATCATGAACAACAGAGGCGGGGTGGATGGATCCAACATGAACAACAGAGGTTGAACGGGTGCCCTCAGCATGAACTGCAGAGGCTGAGTGACTGGATCCAACATGACCTAGAAAGGTTGGAAGGATCCCACCAGCATGATCAACAGAGGCTGGATGGTGAAGATCAACTTGACTTGCAGAGGTTGAGTGCTTAGATCCAACATGACCTGCAGAGGTTGGATAGGTGCCCCCAGCATGAACAACAGATGTTGGGTGGTGAGGTTCAACTTGACTTGCAGAGGTTGAATGGGTGCCCCCTTGCTTATGTGCCTTCTTCCTATTCCTCCTTCTTTTACTCCTTTTAGACTGTCGGTTACTAGTATCAGTACTTTCACCGCATGAGGTAGAAGGAGGAGGAGAATCAACTACAGGTGAAGGGGAAGCAGTGTTTTGATGCCCTTGATATAAGTAGCTTACTTGAGAAGCACCAGGAGCATTCCGAATAGTTGGAGTGGAAAACAACCACACCAGTAGCCCTAGGGTGAATCCAGGTAGATTCAAGGTGGCCATCAAGGGAACACCAACATTCCCCATGAGAGGAATAGTACAAGGAGTTCCCAGCATGGGGATCTCTTGGTTGGTGTTCGAAGGGGTGTTAGCCATAGTTTCAAACTAAGAGACAAAGTCTGAGGTTGATAAGCAACCAAAATTACAAAGAACACACCTAAAGGCACACTAAGTACAGACAAACCACACAGCACTCACTAAAAAATTCCTAAAGCCAAATAGACAAATAGGTATAAGATATACTTTCCAGAAGAAAGTTGATAGAAAGTTACTT
The DNA here is from genome assembly GCA_001517045.1 of Pseudotsuga menziesii. NCBI lineage: Eukaryota > Viridiplantae > Streptophyta > Pinopsida > Pinales > Pinaceae > Pseudotsuga > Pseudotsuga menziesii. The sequence goes on from LPNX010942370.1 coordinate 253,189, forward strand.
GGCATCCCTGTAGAAGTTCTTAGGCAGAAGCGGAGGAATCACCCACCGCCCTCCCACACCTTCTACCAGGGTTAGCTTCCAAGCCCGTCCAAGGTCAACCAGAAATAGCCTTTCGGTGTACCTGTTTATGTACCCTAGATGTCAAAGAGACTAAAGGATACCTTAACTATATTGACAGTCTGGGGGGACAGTCAAAAGACTAATTCATACGCATGGGCAGGGTAGCTGAGCCCAAAACCCTATCTAAGGCAGAATCCCCAGATGCGCAAAAACCTTGGTCTACGCTTTGACAAGGAATCAGAGGGGTATCTCCTCAGTCCAAGTCTCCACGCAGCCTCGTGCTTAACTCCCATTTGAGAGGATCTTTCCAGATACAATCAATGTAGAAAAGGGTTTACCTAGTGATTGGCCAACTACGTTTGAAATTTAAATACTTGTGGAGAGTTGAAACTCCCTATCCACAAGTCTAGCCTGAGCTAGTTGGTGTACGACCCTATAAAATAAAACTTACTAACAATTTTTAAATTATATCATTTATTTTAAGGGCTGTTTTTAGTCAGAGGGTGAATGGCATGAAACTTATGTGGTGTTTTGACTCAAAGTTGAAACAAAAATGACTAAGCAAAGAGATATGAAATGCAAAAAGCAAAAACTATTCTCTTTATTTTTTCAAATAGAAACTTGAAAGCCACAAAAGAAAAAATTCTTTTTATTTTTATTTTTCAAAAACAATGATATGCCATGCAATCTAGACTAAAAAATTAATCTACATGCATATAAAGCAAACATATGTTTTGTCTTTTTCTTTTATAAATGCAAAAGAAAAATCAGCCTATCAACTAATGCAAGCAAGTACTGTAAGCAAAGCAAATAGACAACTACTCTATACCCCACAAAAAAACTCTAGGTTTCCCTAAAGTTAGACATAACCTCTCTTGAAAGGAAGGATTACAAAGGTAAACAAGCCAACAAATTTGGAGTGAAGAGACCGAGCAATAAGACTGACATAAACAAAGGTCAAGAAGTCCCAAGAATCAATCTAAACCTACAAACAAAGGCTGCTCAGTACCTTGTCCAACAAGGTCAAGCCAAAGAAGGAGACAGGGGGGAAAGCAGCAAAAACAAGTATACGTTCTTTTTAATTTTCTTTTATAAAGGCAAAAGAAAAACTATCTACAAAGAAAAGTATGCAAATAATAAGAACAAAGCAAAAGGAACTTTGCTATACAACCACCAAACAAACTCTAGAACGAACTAAAGTTAGCATAAACCCTACTTGGAAGGAAGGCTTGCATAAAAGACAAGTCAACTATTTTGGCATGGTGAAGTTAACCAACAAAATAAGAAGGAAACCAACACCAACAAGCTTCTGAAATCAAACAAAGATCATTAACAGAGGCTGACCAAAAACATAAGCCAAAAATCATACCAAGCAAAGGAGGTGGGGGAAAGAGCAAAGAGTAAACCCTAATGCTATAAAAGGGTTCACCACATAGATAAAGAACAATCACAAGGGATGACACTAACTCCCTGGAGTCATGCACCTGCAGAGGACACCAAAAAACCTACCAAACAGCCCACAACAACAGAAAAAACAACAAAAAATGAGGAAAAACACTGTTTTAGGGGCACACGCGGGTTGCACTACTGACAGGTCGCATGTCATACATAGGTTGCTAATATAGCAAGTCACGTATGTAATCATACACGGGTTGTATAGCTGACAAGTCACGTATCATACGCGGGTTGCATAACTGGACAGGTCGCGTGTCATACACGGGTTTCCTTAAGGGCAAGTCGCGTATAGACAAAAAACTCATTTTTAGGGCATTTTCAGACTTTGGTGTCCTCTGGAAAGTTTTATCTAACTGAAATATCTTTCCAACGATGCAGTGATGAGGTCAAACGGAGTTACAGAACTCAATATATAGGTCCTCCAAGTTAGGTGTTTTTTCAGTGACTTTCAATGACTTTCATGAAGTGTCGACATGCAACAGAATCATGGGAAAGTGGTCACAGGCAGAGAAGTGTCATTTTGAGCTATAACACTACCCTTCATATTATATCAATGCTAGTTTGAAAAGAAATGATCAAAACGCAACAAAAAGGACACCGACGCAAATCCCCCGAGGGGGGATGGGGAATGGGCTCGAAAGAGCCTATTCAAAAAATAATTTTATTAAAAAATGGTTACAATATCAGAGAACTGATATAATTCCTCTTGATCCTTATATGGATTGAAATCAAGAGATTACAAGGTGCGAAAATCAAAGGTTTTAGTCAAATGGGAGACCCCTGAGGGGATTTGAACGCTCCTAAGGACACTTACGAACAGCAGCTTCCTTTATTTTCTGTTACACCTGATAAGAAAAAGCGAGCATGTTAGAATAACATATTCCCAAAATTACTTTAAGAGTACCTTTGGATCATCCTACCTTAACTCAAAAAAGATGAAGTTAAAACTAGCTAAACAAGTGAAAAAGGAACCAAGGAAAGAAAGCTTTCCTTGGGATCTTGGCTTGCTGTTTGTGCAGCCAATGAAATATGCACTGATTGATGGATTTATCTTTTATAACAGCAAATAGAAATCTAGTGCATGCAAGCTACAATTTTTCTTTAAATTTCCATGCAAAAATGACGATTTCCCTAAAGCTAGATCTAGAATGCTTATGAAACTTTTTAACTGCAAGATCTAGACTATGGGTTTTGATAAGATAGATATATGTTGGAATTACTTTTAAGATGATATATCTAAGAAAAATCAAAGCTATGAACAAAGTAATCGGGTAAAAATGTTGATTTTGAGGGAGGAAGAGGAGGAGAGAAATGTCGGTTTCCTTGAAGATCCACAGTGGAGCTTTCAGGTGGAATGTCGAGGGACTATGCCTTTGGAAGGTTTTGAAGAGAGTGAAGAAGCAAACTAGATCAGCATCCTCTCCAATGTAGGAACCTGCAGCTTAGCTAAAATCAAAGAACTTGCCAAGAAACTTGTGAGATCTGATTAGTACATACACAGAGATTCAAGATAACATGCATATAAGCTTATAGGACATGTTGAATCTGGATCTCTAAACATGCATCAAAGGAAAGAGATGGTCAATAAACTTATTGAAAAGCACCTTTCCTATCAATATTATAATAAGCCTATTATCAATCTTAACAATGGATCTACAAGCAATTAGCAAAAAAAAAGAACACAGATACAGGTTACCTCAGTAAAATAATGGCAATAATCATCCACACATGTAATGGCACAACACCATCTAGCCTCCAAATATTTTATTTATTTCAAATGAAGAATAACAACAGTACAATAGCAGCAACACCTCAATCCCAGTTCTAACTAGCTTGGAAGAGGAGGCTGTGCCTGTATATATACAAAAACTAGGAGATCCAGCACAGGGGAGGCGCAAATCTCAAGGAGATAGACCAAATATGTTGATGGAGAGTCCATTAATGCCTGATCTGTGTCTAACTGAGCCAGATCTGAGCCTCACTGAGTGCAATTGTCAATCGGAGAGCTGATCTGACTGACACCTCAACCTATTGACTGAAGCATCCACCAAAATTCATCCAGATGAGCCAAAACATGTTAAGGAGAGAGGGAGGACGAAATTCCCCATAAAGGATGCTGAAGATCAACTCTGGATCTAATTTGATCACCTCCTTCAGTCAAGGATTTGTCAGATCTAGTCAATCTACTTCAGATCTGATTGATTTCAATCAAATCGGCTGAGAATCCACTAATCTATGATTTTGGATTTGCTCCATTATTCATCAATTTATTAATTAAAATAATCAATAATTGATTTTTGGGGCTTTCTGACCTGAGTGATGGAAAATCACTCAAAACTAGGAAATAGTGGGTCCATGGGTTTACATGGTGCTCTTAGCTTGAAAATGAGGCCCTACATGACTGAAACCGATTATTTGGACCCCTTTTATTACAAAATCAATTTTTCCAATTAAACTATTAAAAAATAGCCTAAGTTTTGGAAAAATTAAATTTTAATAAAAAACACTGAAAAACTAAAAAATTGAAAAATTGGAAAACACCTAGGGGGACTTAGACATGTTCATATGACTCGATAATGATGTCTAGCATGTTTATACACTGATACATAGGCTCTAATAACCTCAGTAGGCCTAAATGCCAAGCCGACCACCCCAACTTTGGAGGTATGGAGTGAAAAACTCAGAAATTATTAGTCGTTTATTCAACAACCAATAATAACCAAGGGAAAAAACACCTTGGGCTGATCGGATTTAAAAATAAAGTCTAAGAGACCGAGTCTTTTATAGACACTATCATGCTAGAACATTTATTACAACTCCCCCATGGGGTATGAACATGTGATATAGTACAACAAGCACTTCCCAGAAGTACTTCCACGAGTCTTCTGAAGTCCGAACAAGTTAACCCTGTCCGGTTCATCAGGCTCATTTGATAAAAAACCACTAAGTACAACTTAGGTGGTAACATTCTGGCTCCAACTGCGGGACATGTGCTTGATCTGGTCATAGGGCAAGGAGAGGATACGAGAATACCAGAATCTCTAGTTTGCACACCCTGTAAAAACATCTCAACTTGACAAGAAAAACCTCAGTAGCACAAGTTTTATAGAAAACCAAATGAACCATTAAGCTGATTTATGTACACAACATAAATGTAACTAACTAAAATAAGCAAAGTTTTATTATAGCTAAGTAGAAATGTACAAAGTAAATGCTCTTTTTCAAGGAGCTTATTTTCCTACTCTAAGCATGATATAAAAAGGGTTAAGTGTAATAAAAAATCCAATGTAACCACCTAAGCATTTTATTAACGTAATTTTTTTTTCCTTGTCTTTGGTTACCAGCCAAAGTAAGGATACCTTATTTAGAAAATGAAAACCTGCATGATACTTCAGGGTGGATGGGATGGATGGGAGATCATAGGCATGAACAATGTCATAAAAATTATTCCCAAACTTGTATGTGCTCATGCAGGCTGCTTCTATCCATGACTGGATAGGACTGATATACCAATCAGAACGATGAGGTAGACTGACTATATCATCATACTGATCATCGGGGCTTATCAAATGATAACTTGTTGCACAAGCCCCAAGTAGCTCCAAATCATAAGGAACCTCTATATGTGAAAAAGATGGCTGAGACTGATATTCCACTGACTGCATTACATTTGAATTTTCACAATACTGTTTCTCAATGTCTTGATTACTGATACCCTTGTGCAGCTCTACATGGTATGATTTTGAATGATCACGTGAAAATTTTGAATGCTCCTCTTCCATACTAAGGTTTTCCCAGGCATCCAGATCTGTGCTTCCCTCTATGGATGTATCGTAGATTGGACTTCCACAAATTTTTGAATAGACACTCCCATTGTTGGACATATCATGTGTGGGATTCTCCATAAGATTTTCACAAGTTGGATTATCTATGAAATTCCAATATTCATCACGCCCATCCATGTCATATGTGGGGGACTCTTCATCCATGGCATCATGCTCCTGCCTATCCATGTCTTCCTTGTATTCATAACAATGTTTTTCAGATAAAATGTTACAAGGCAATAAACTTTCCAAACGTTCATCAACAAGAGGAGAACAAGGTCTAGTGTCACCACACACTGTAGTGATCTTATCATAGGTTTATTTATAGGCTTCTGTTATGATATCATGAAGAGGATCTTCAATATTATCTTCAATCAAGGAAATTTTTTGGACATATTCAATGGGATCACTTGGTATGTGTTGCTCAGTGGATTTCTCTAGAGGGCTTTCTGGAAAGGTATCAGCATTGCAACACACTTGAGAATACACCAAATCTTCAATGTCTTCAGCTATGGTGACATGAGGAGAGTCTTCAACAATGTGTTCCATCATGGGCTCCTCCTGAAGCTCTTCAATATTATCATCTTGGATTTTCCCTTCCTCAGAATCTTGCTGTGTATTGGGAGATACCTCATACTCTTTTAAAAGATGCTTAATTGCTTCCTTTCTTAAATAACTACTCGGATGCCTTTTGATTGGAGTATCATGAACCTCCTCTTCACTTAAATGTTCAAGAAGTGATTCCAAGTCTTCAATACTTTGTATCATGGAAAAAGGTCCATCATATGTTTCCGTGTGATACTCTGTCCCAGATAGGTAGAAGGTATAGATCTTTTCAAGGAACTTTTTCAAACCATTCATACTACCCCTGCCATCATGCCACTGCTCTAAAAACATCCAAAGGAAGTTTGGAAAATAAGTTATACATTTATTAGGAAGGCCTCGATAGAACCAAAAACAGGCCTCACCCTGAAAAGTGCCAGCAAACATTTCCATCATATTGTCTTCATGAAGAATATTTAAGTCAGCAATCAACTGAAGGAAAGATTTGACATGCCAGATGGCCGAGTCACCATAATCTCCATGAAATGTTGGAAGCTAGTTATATGCATCCCCCAAACCATCACCATAGTTAGGAAAACCCAGGATGTTTGAGAAATCGATAGGTTGAAATATTAAGGTTAACTGGGCACCATATTTCTCCTTTAATTCATCCAAAATAGTATCCATTTGATAAAACGATTAAACCTTGTATTGAAAAGGTGGAGCTGTCAAGTGATGAGATTTAAAGGTTTTAACATGTCACATGGGATCATCTACACACAACAAAACTTCACAAGTTTATGAGATAACAGGGTTTTATCCCTTCAATGGAGTCACCATGTGAAAAAGAAAAATAATTATAAATCTTTTCACAAAGATTATTTTTTTTTGCTTTTCTTTGTAAAAATAAAACTGGAAAAAAGTTAGTGGATTCACCAGATGAAAATTAAAGATCTACTCTAAGCATTCATCAAACAAAGCAAAAACAAGAAGGAAGAAAACAAAAGTCATACTCGGGAATAAAAAGATTTATCCTTGGCAACGACGCCAAAAGATGGTGCCGCCTTTCACACACCTGGGTCACGTGGCAGAAATCTTCAAGCCACTCGGTGTGTCCTTGGGGGCAAGTCTCGAGTCAAGCCTGTCACCTTGTTCTTGACTCCTCCGTTTAGGCTCAACTCCTAACGAAGCCAAGGGGGGTAGACCCTATTAAGTTACTAAGGATAATTACTTAGTGTTGTGATGTTAAATTTGAATGAGTTACTTAGGATTTTGCAATTTAACTATAGATGATCAAAGATGGAAAGATACAAAAGATGAACACACGAAAGCACAATGCTGAGACACAATATATATATAAAACAAGAAAATAACCAGTGCCTTAGAATGGAGTCAAAAAATAGAAACAATGTACTTTCATGTGCTTGGAGTGAGTGTTTTGCGATTGCCTCTTGGTACGTTTTAAGTTAAATTTGAATTGTGAGTTGATTAAAATTAGGCGAAGGGGGGACTCCAGATATACCCTAGAGTACTTGGAGTATGTCCAAAACTAAACCTTCAAGGCTACCCACAAGGAATATGTGGGCTGAAATGGAGTCTCTGGGGCTATTGTTCATAATGCACCCATTAGGGTGTGACAGAGATCAGCGCCTTGAGGTCACTTTTCAGAAGTTCCCGCTTCCTTTGGGTATTTTGCCACCGTGATGGTTCGATCTAGGTGTTGGATTTTCACCTGTTGGTTTGCTAATTTGGGAGAGTGAGTCCTAATTATACTAGTCACTCAAGTGCTTTTGATACAGATTGAATGATCAGACAAACCACAGCCAAGTGCAGAGCATACACACTGGAGTCTTGTCAATTGTAGTAAGTTTTAAACTGGGTGTTCTTGTTTAAAAGAAAACCCTCCAGGAACCTCTTTTGATCCAAGTGGATCTCAATTGGGGAATCAAGGAGGGGTTAATTTTATAATATCTAAACAAACAAATGATCAAAAGAAAATAGATACACAATTATGTTTTTCTAATTAGTCCTACCACGAATCTCTTTCCCCTTTCGGGTCAATCGGGAAATCGTGGGGTAAGTATTAAGATTACTTTGAAATATCTGATTGACACCTCAACCTGTTGACTGAAGCATCCACCAAAACTCATCCAGATGAGTCAAAATGTGTTAAGGAGAGAGGGAGGGAGAAATTCCCCATAAAGGATGCTAAAGATCAACTCTGGATCTGATTTGACACCTCCTTCAGTCAAGGATTTGTCAGATCCAGTCAATCTACTTCAGATCTGACCGATTTCAATCAAATCGGCTGAAAATACATTGATCTATGATTTTGGATTTGCTCCATTATTCATCAATTTATTAATTAAAATAATCAATAATTGATTTTTGGGGCTTTCCGACCTGAGTGATGGAAAATCACTCAAAAATAGGAAATAGTGGGTCCATGGGTTTACATGGTGCTCTTAGCTTGAAAATGAGCACCTACATGACTGAAACAGATTATTTGGCCCACTTTTATTACAAAATCAATTTTTCTAATTAAACTATTAAAAAATAGCCTAAGTTTTGGAAAAATTAAATTTTAATAAAAAACACTGAAAAAACTAAAAAATTGAAAAATTGAAAAACACCTAGGGGAACTTAGACATGTTCATATGACTCGATAATGATGTCTATAATGTTTATACATTGACACATAGGCTCTAATAGCCTCAATAGGCCCAAATTCCAAGCCGACCACCCCAACTTTAGGGGTATGGAGTGAAAAACTCAGAAATTATCAGTCGTTTATTCAACAACCAATAATAACCAAGGGAAAAAATACCCTGGGCTGATCGGATTGACAAATAAAGTCTAAGAGACCGAGTCTTTTACAGACACTATCATGCTAGAACATTTATTACAACTCCCCCATGGGGTATGAACATGTGATATAGTACAACAAGCACTTCCCAGAAGTACTTCCACATGTCTTCTGAAGTCTGAACAAGTTAACCCTGTTCGGTTCACCAGGATCATTTGATAAAAAACCACTAAGTACAACTTAGGTGGTAACACACATCAACTCACATCTCCGATAATATACATGAATGGAGATGAAGATGAAGGTTAATCAAGGCCCCTATTCTTGATCAGTTTCTCACTGATTGGTTTACAAATTCGTTGCTTCCACCTATTGCTAGAGATGTTTCCATGGGAGGTGTTGTTACCGAGGAGCAATTTATTAGTCGCGCTCAGTACCTAGACTTGGTCTATTCCTAATCAAGTACTCCATATGATCTGATTCCCAATGATCCTTATTCTGCTTAAGGCTGTCATATTGCAGGCATTGTGGTATATTTATTCATCCTTATCCCAGTAATTTGTGTATTCAAAATTCAGTCCTACTGATGCACAATAATTTGAGATTTTGTGTGCTAAATCATTTCTGTGAAAACGTTTCTCTCCAAAAATAAAGTTTTGTAATTCTTTCACAAATTATGGTGCACTCTTCACCTTGGTAAACTTATAAATACCTATGTAGAAAGGGAGTGGTGAGTATACAACCTTCTTCATATAAAATAAGAAATTTCCAATCCCGTCTATGTAGAGTTGCCTCACCACTTCTTTATGAATAACATAGTCAGTAGCATACTTTGGCAATAAGGAAGGGGCTTTCGATCCTCCATACATTCTTAAGTACAGACCCTCCTCTTAGAAGTAATATTCCCCATTATCACTCACTATCTATAATTCTCTTTTAGACAAGTAATTGCATTATGTGAGGAAGATAATCTTGTAAAGTGGCATTAAGAAATCCTCACAGATACTCTTGTAGAAACTATAGTACTTGTGTGCCCAGAAGATCTGATATGCAGAATATACAGGAGTCTTGGTCTTATCCCATTTTAAATTTAGTGATGGGAACTGGTGGGTGCATGTTGTAATCACCCAGATCACATAATGTTACCAATAATACACATATAGAATCATATATTCATACATAGACAAGAGACAAGAACACATGATAGAATAATAGATTATATTAATGAATCACATGAGGGTCCATACATACACACAACTGAACCAAGTTCGTATCTGGATCCACAATGTATTATATATGATTAAAAAACAGTTATGAATAACTACTTGTCAGTTCACTTAACTGACATGACCTTTGAGGTCAACCTAATCTTTGATTAGTCGACTAACTAGTCTAGTCGTCTCACCCACTAGCGCCTCCAACATCTCCCCCCTAGAACAAAATCTTTCTTCGTCTCGAAGAAATAGGAGAGGTACTCACAAGTGTACCATCTGAAATAGTTATTAGAATTTCTTTGTCTTCATCGGCTACACTATCGAATAGAAGAACATTTTAGTACACATACTTCGACTATGGCTTCTGTTGTAATGGCCATTTGGTGTTGAAATTTTTCCCAGCTGCAGAGAGCATTTTGGATATCAATGGTCAAAGTTCTGATGCTTGATAGGGTCTACATTTTCTTGTGAATTGAAAGATCTGTAATATTATTCATGTTGGGCCCCAAGAATTGGGATTTTTCATCTGCTACGTCCATCAATCTTTTCATTTATGGACAGATTGTGTCCAGTGTGTTAATACTGGGGAGAGCCTGGTTCACCCACTGATGAGCTTGTTTCTCTAGCTTCTCCAGGTTTGTTGTTTCCAATAGAATCTGATCTTGTATTGTGCTCATCATTGCTTCTTCAAGACCCTATTGATTTTCTAGTGTCCTGATGTGTTCGCGGGTTTCTCCAGTCCACTGAAATGCCTAGACATAGTGGGTATACCAGCTGCGTAGTACTTCTTCTGTAGTAGCATACTCCTCCAGATGTTCTTGCAGTATCTTGTGTGCTTTTGAGAATGTTATGTACTGCTATCTTAATAACACATATGTTTCTTCTTTTTCTCCTCTCTCTTGGCCTGTAGCTGTGCTTGAAGGTTTGACACAACACTTTCTGGTAGCTGCTAAGCTCTCTCTAGTGGTTTGTTAGTGTCAGTCTCATTTTCTCTTGGTAAAACTGTTTGAGTCAGATTCCTGCATTTGGTCAAAAATTCGACTTGTTCTGCTTCAAGTTTGTCTATCTGTTCTTTCCTATCTTGCTTTCTTGTTGCAGCTTCTTTAGTGAGTGCTCCCAATAGCTGCTCCAGTTCTCCATCTCTAAGTTTTGGTGTGTCGACTGCAGTAATCGACCCTAATTGATGAAGGTGGAGAACCGTCGGTTCCTATTGTGTATGTTGTTGTTCTCTTTTCTTCTTTTCTTTTCTTTTGCTCTTGTGTTTAGAATGATGAGCCACCCCTTTTAATGTTGGGACTAATGTTGTTTATTGCTACTCTATTTGGTGCTCTTCAGTCGATGGGTTTTCAGTCAGCTGAACATCTGTTGTGGCAGGGTTAACTTGTTGAGTTATCTGGGTGTGACTTATAGTTGCTTGTGCCTGTAGTGGTGGTGAAGATAGTGGATCTGGATTGTGAGGAGACTTTGGTGGTGGTGGTGGTGATGGCGATGGTGATGGTGAGTGGTATAGGGTTAATGGAATGGTTAGAAGGTGACTTGTTGGCATGGGGATTTGGAATTCTGGCTGCAAATAAATAGGGTTGTTGATTTATTCATATTCCATAGTGTGGGTGACTTATGTATCCAGTGGTGCTCGATCATTACCTTCAATATCAAGTGTTCCTTCATTGCCCTCATTAACTGGAAGTTTTGCGATAGTTGGTGTAAATGAGGAAATTTGGGTTGCGACAATCTTAGATGTTTTTTCAAGATTTTGAGTGTCTGAGGATTTGATAAGTCCCACAAATTTTGGTGGTGGTGAGACATGGACAGTTTGTGAGGTGAGAATTTGTCAAGAAGAGCTCGACTCTATGAGTTTATGAGTGGTGGGGATTTGTTGGGCATTGAGAAATAGGTTGGGTAGTCTGTTGATAAATTGATGAAGTTAAACATCTTTATCAATCTCTTCTTTCATGGTTCTGGGGATAATATCTCTGTAAATTGGTGATATGGAAATGGTTGAGTTTGGTGTTATTCTGGTCAGAGAGGGTCATGGAGATTCTGGTGTTAAATCAATGGGATTTATTAAGGGATGGGTAGCAACTCTTACCTTTTTAAGCCTACCTTGCTTCGCTCCTGATTCCAAAAACTACTTGAACTGTGCCTCGACAGATACTTTGTTCAGTGAAGCATCCTCTAGAATGTCGGCAGCAGTAGCAAGTAGTTCATCTTCATATTTTGATTCTTCCTGAAGGATAAGTTTGTGCTTCCCCTTTCCTTGTGCTTGAGTCCCTTGCTTTTTTCTTGATGTTGATATTTATTTAGCTATTCTTTTTAGGTTCTCCTTTTTCATAGCGTACTTAGGTTTGTCAGCCTGAATTTCTTCGTCTGTTTATCCTCTTCCATCCTCCTATTGCTATTGAGTCGGGACCATGGTGTTCTGTCCTTTCGGTACCATGGTTTGTTGTTCTGTTGGTACATTTTCAATCTAGAGGAGTGTTTTCTCCTCTGTCGGGTTGTCTTCATAAGTGAAGGTACTAATATGAAGATGAACTTCATATTCCTCCTCCTTCTCTTGGTTAGTCAATGGTTCCAAAATGGGTTGGTTGGTCCCTTTTGCAGCCTCCGGTATGGTTATTTTGGTTTTGGTCTTCCAGGACAGCTCTGTGAAAATTTCCTCGATTGTTGGATAATAGTCAAGTGGATTTGCCTTTGTTGTGGACCCTTGCACGTGCCATATTGTAGTGTGGTCAAGTTCCAACTGGATATGTGCTATAGGGGGCAGACATCTTAAGATGTTTTGAGGCACCCTCCATCTAGTTGTTTGGATTTTAAGGTTTTGAAACCAATTCTCTAATAACACTTTTCCTTCCTCTAGCTCCTTTGGAGTTCCACCCATTGAAAATGAATTGAACCACCATGTTGGGAAGGGGTTAGAGATAGGTGAGTTGCGCAACATCTACGTTGCTGCGCATACTCACGAGGAACCGCGCAAGGAAAGGATAGTGCGATAGGCAAAAAATAGTCCACTTTTCATATATTTTTATGTCATGTTTTGTGCTCATTAACCATTTCTTCGAAATATTGGTCCTTAGTCGTTAAATTAGTTAGAAGTTGTTAGGAGTTATTTTGTAGTGGACCTTGAATATAAAGTCGCAAGCCTATATATAGAGTTAGAATTGCGAATGTAAGGGATTTACTGGAGATGAGATAGAGGAGATACATGACATGAGACAAATACGGATGTGCTAAGAGAGTTTGAATCTTGTGTTATTTTGTGGGGTGATCATTCTCTGGCTGTGGAGAAGTACTGTATGTTTTGGATTTGTTATGCAGAAGTAATATGATACGACGGATGTTGCTCTAAATTGCTATTGTATTTTGTCTCTTTTTATGTTCCTATGTGCTACGATATCAATGATGGATGTTTTATGGATCTTCTTTTTGAATGAATAATATGATACTGCTGCAGTGAATATGTGAATGATGGGATCTATTTAGATATGTGTTTATAATGATATATTTGTGATGAATGCTATGATATCTGATGAATGGCTCTGCTAGATATGATAGTTATGTTGATAAATCGTTGATGCCCTGATCCTCCTCCTTACTTCTGGAAACTTGGTTCTAACAGCTCTCCCTCGAACATCTCGGGTAAGACTTCATTTGCTCTGCAGGTGTTTTTAGGCAGGGTAAAACCTATCTGTGTCGGTGCTTAGGGAGATTGCACTGGTTGGGCATCGACAGAATGAGAATCCCTATATATGAGGCTTTGTTGGTGGGTTTTGGCCAACAAATGGTTCCATTGCTGGGACCTTGTTGCGACTGAAGAGGAGGATATGTTGTGGCATCCGATGAAACCGAAGATCCAAGATTGGTTCGACCTAAGACTGCGAGAGTTCGGTGAAGCTTAGAACCAGAACCCAAATTTGATGACAAACACGTGGTTGGAAAGGTACATTCACGACGGTCCTCAAGAATGGTTTTTCTGTGATTTTCCCATCATACTCTATGAATGGTGGGCTTGATTCACCTACAAGAAGCACAACTTCCAAGGAGGAGAGCCGATGTCCTGGAATCTCGAGCTAATTTAGGAAATACAAGAGATGGATAAAAAGGTGTCACAGGATGTCGAAGTTTGGTTGGTGTTATCAGATAAATCTACTCAATCAGAATCAAGCCAGATCTCCCTAGTCCAAGTGGATCTAGAACAAATCAAATACAAAATACAATATACTTTCCTAGATCAATCAGAAATGCAAGTTAATAGATAGATCGCTTACTTGCAATATGCAAATCCTCTTCTTTGTTTGTTGATCCAAGCTCCAGAAACTTCAGATCTTCATCTACAAAACCCTGTCAAGCAAGTGGAAATTGTTGATGTAATTGTAACTTCAGAATGTATTCACTTGTATTTCTTATGTATTATAACCCGATGTTTATTCCGGGATGTATTTGTAATGTACTGGAGTCATGTCATGTCCCGAGGTTCCTATCAGGAGTTTCTATAATGTAAACAAGTCATGTCAAGTCAAGGTGTGTAACCCTTCCTATTGTCTAAGGGTTAAAGTCCCCGCAGTTCCAGGGAACTAGGGTTGTTTGACTCACCTAGTGAAGTCAGCCCTAGTTGGGTTTAGTCAAGTCAAGAATTAGTATAAATTGAGATCTAGCCTCTCTATTTATCACACACTCACTCACACTCAGTTGCAGTGCATATCTGAGGAAGAGAAAGATACTGGGGCAAGGAAGAAAGAGGTTACTGCTGTCGGGAGATCATCTTACTATTTTTGGGTTTCACTTTTGGTGCTGATTCTATCTCTGAGGAAGTTGCAGGGTTTTCTCCATTTATGGTTTCCCCAAGGAAAAACATTGTGTTCATTGTCTCTTGTGTTTGATTTCTATGCTTGTTGTTCTCTCAGTTAAATATCCTAATGAAATGCTAGCTTAATGTTAAAAATCTAACATGGAATCAGAGCTAACCTGAGAAGAAGACACTGTGCAGCTATGGGTACTAGGGCTTACTATTTTGTGGATCTCTCTCCATAAATTTTCAGCAAAAGTAGAGTGGAATAACTCTCCTCCCTAGGGCCCATCTTTCTGTTGAAGCAGAATCCAATTATGAGGTTTTTCAGTTTTGGACCCGACACTGCTTCCAGAAATTCGGGCTTTTCACAGAAGTGGAATTTTTCAGTGATCCCAGGCCTATATTGATCTCCTCCCCAAAATCGAAGTTAGGGATCAAATTCAAAGCATTTGGTTGGACAGAACTCTGGAAAAGGAAAATCCTAATCTACTACTGAACCAACACTGCAGGATTTCAGCTCCAAATCCAGATCAGACATCTTAACCTAGTAAGATCTAAATCTTTTGTATTTCCATTTGAGGTTCTCAGTTAAGATGTTTCATCATACCAAGCTTGATGAAAATCTTGTAGGAGCTGATAACTTTCGAGCCTGGAAGTATAGGATCTCCCTAGTTCTAGAAGAAAATGAGTTGGACTAATACATCAATGAGGAGGTTCCAGTTCTAGAGGGAGATGAGGCCAAGGCCTTACATAAGAAGAATTTGGTTATGGCAAAGAGGATCGTTGCTGATTCTATCAAGGATCACCTTATACCATAGGTGTCCTCCCTCAAGACACCCAAATCCATGTTTGATTCCCTAACCAAATTGTTTGAAGGGAAGAACATCAATCGGAAGACGACTCTAAGGAACTAGTTGAAGAATGTAAAGATCCAGAATGAGGAGACCATCCAGTCATACTTCACAAGGGTATCCCGGATCAAAGAATAGCTGGAAGCAGTAGATGAAGAAGTGGAGAATGCAGATATTGTGATGACAACCTTGAATGGCCTCCCTAGGTCATGGGATTCTTTCATTCAAGGAATCTGTGCTAGGAAGAAGTTAGTCAAGTTCAGTAGACTGTGGGAAGAATGTTCACAAGAATAAGCTCGGATAGCAGCTCGAGAAGAAAAGATGGGAAGTGAAGATCAAGATCTCACAGTACACTCTAAGAAAGGAAGAAGGGAAAATCATCATCACCAAGGTAAGCATTCTCATCAGAAAAACAATCCTGTAAGAAGGGATCCATCCAAACTCAGATGTTATACATACGATGAAATAAGAAACTTTGCTAGATATTGTCCCATGAATAAGAATGGATCCAAGAAGAAGAAGAACTCCAAAAGAAGACATCATGCTGACACTGCTGAGGATGATGATCCTCCCAGGAAGAGAGTGAAACAAGAAAGTGAAAACTCTTCAAGTGAAGAAGAATATGTTCTGATCTCTGCTCTCACGGGAACTATCACTCATGGAAGCAAAGATTGGCTTATTGACAGTGGGGCTTCCAAACACATGATAGGTTTCAAGGAATCCTTTGAGAAACTATCTGAACATAATTCACCCCATAAGGTGAAACTTGGGGATGACTACCAATATCCCATAAAAGGTAGTGGTGAATCCTCCTACAAGCTAGACTCTAGAAAGTCTATGAAAATGAAGGATGTCTTGTTTGTACCAGGACTAAAGAAGAATCTTCTATCCATATTGGCACTGGATGTAGAAGGCATGAGGGTTGCATTTATAGATGGCTTTGATGATGCAATAGTAATTGGAAAACAAGAAGGAGGATTATACGAATTGAAGGGCCATCTAGAACAAGCTTTGGTCCATGACAAAGTAGAGCCAAATGAACTTTGGCATAGAAGGCTTGCACATGTGCATTAAAGAGCACTACCACTTGCAAGCAAAGCTGTTGAAGGTCTTCCAGAAATTCAAGCAAAACATGAAGGGGTCTACAAAGGATGTGCAAAAGGAAAGAATACAAAGGAGACATTTCCAAGTAGTGAGAACAAGGCAAAACGAATCTTGGAAATCATCCACTCCGATGTATGCGGACCAATGTCATCAAGTTCACTAAGCGGGTATGTATACTATGTTTCTTTCATTGATGAATTTTCTAGGAAGACATGGATTTACTTCATGAAGAACAAAGATGAAGTTTTCAGCAGGTTCAAGGAATTCAAAGCCTTGATTGAGAACCACACAGAAAAGAAGATCAAGACCTTTCGATGAGATAATGGCAGAGAATTCACATCAAATGAATTCAAAGACTTATGCAAAAAAATCAGGGATTAGGAGGGAGTTATCTACTCCATATAATCCACAATAGAATGGGGTTGTAGAAAGGAAGAATAGAACTATCATGGAAGCTGCAAGAGCAATGCTTCATGATTAGGATATTCCCATGCATCCATGGGCAGAAGATGCCAGAACAACAGTGTATGTACAAACTCGTACTCCACACAGAGTACTTGAGAAAAAGACACCTGAAGAAGTCTTTTCCAGCAAGAAACCAAAATTCAGCCATCTCAGAATATTCAGTTGTCCAGTGTACATACACATTCCAAAAGAGAGGAGAACAAAACTAGATCCTTCATGAAAGAAGGGTGGATTTGTGGGATACTCTGAAAGCTCGAAGGCTTATAGAATATACTTCCCAGGATTCAATAAGATCGACATCAGCAGGAATGCAACATTTGATGAAGACACAAATTAAAACAAATACAGAAAGAGACCTGCTGAAGAACCTGACGAAGTAGAAGCACCCAGAATTCATGATACAACCATGAATGAAGAAACTCAAGAAGAAGATCGAGAATTTGAAGAACCACAAAGACCTGTAGATCCACCTCAGGAGAAGAATCCTCACAAAAGGAAACCTGCTTGGGTATGAGAAATTATCCAAGGTGTGGAAAGATATGGGGATCCATAAGAGAATCATAGAGAAAGAAAGAGAACAAGATCCTGCTTCGGATATGTGGCTTTACTATGTGACTTTATTAATGAAGAACCTTCCAATTATGAAGAAGTGGTAGAATGGAAAGAATGAAAGGATGTTATGATCGAAGAGTATCAATCGATCATGAAGAACGATGTTTGGGATGTTGTCCCAAGACCAGAAGGGAAGTCGGTTGTAACTTCCAAATGGATCTACAAGATCAAGCATGTTGCAGATGGTAGCATAGAGAAATATAAGGCAATATTAATGGTTCAAGGTTTCTCATAGAAAGAAGGAATAGACTATGAAAAAACCTTAGCACCTATAGCCAGATACACTTCCATCATATCAGTACTTTCTCTGGCTGCAGTATTGAAATGGAAGATACACCAAATGGATGTCAAAACTTCTTTCTTGAATGGTGTAGCGGAAGAGGAAGTGTATGTAGAACAACCACTTGGATTTGAGACACATGACACTTGGATTTGAGACACATGACAGGGAGTCTCATGTGTGCAGATTGAAGAAAGCCCTGTATGGTTTGAAACAGGCACCTAGGACATGGTACGAAAAAATTGACAGCTTTCTATCCAGTTTGGGCTTTACCAAGAGTAAAGCCGATTCCAACCTTTACTACAAGGTTGAAGATGACAACCCAGTGATGCTCCTATGGTATGTAGATGATCTGTTTGTAATAGGTATGGATGGGTTGATTCCTGATACGAAGAGAAAGCTTTCTACCGAGTTCAAAATGAAGGACTTGGGTATGATGCATTATTTTTTAGGTATGGAGGTGTGGCAGAATGTGGATGGAATCTCCCTCAGACAAGGGAAGTATGCAGTAGAGATCCTAAAGAGGTTTGGGATGATGGACTGCAAGGCCATGACCACACCTATGGCATTGAACCTGAAGCTATTGAGTGATGCTTCATCAGAGGTGGTTGATGCTATGATGTATAGTCAGATGATTGGGTCCTTGATGTACCTGACGAACACGAGACCCGACATTTTCTTTGATGTGAACACCTTGAGCCAGATCTTGACAGATCCGAGACATGTTCACTTGATTTCTACAAAGCATATTCTGAGGTACTTGAGGGGTACAATTGATTATGGGATCAAGTACGAGGCGAATCAGAAGATTAACCTGGAGGGTTATGTTGATTCAGATTGGGCAGGCAGTGCCATCAACAGGAAGAGCACTTTAGGGTGTTTCTTCAATATGGGATCAGTTGTGATCTCTTGGTTTAGTAGGAAGCAATCATGTGTGGCACTAAGTACAGCTGAAGTAGAGTATGTCACAGCTTCTTTAGCTAGTTGTGAGGCAGTATGGATGTAGAAGCTACTATCTGATTATTTGATCTCTAGATGGATGCTACTTGTATACATTGTGACAACTAGAGTTGCATGAAGTTGTCAAAGAATCCAGTGTTCCATGACAAGTCGAATCATATCGAGATCAAGTATCACTATATCAGGGATATGGTGCAGAGGGGATCAGTGAAACTCCAGTATGTTGTGATGGAGGAATAGATAGCTGATGTGTTGATGAAGCCATTGGCTAGGGTGAAGTTTAAGTACTTCAGGGAGAAGCTTGGTGTTCTCCATATCGAGGTTTCCTCCAAAGGGAAATGATGAGACCTAGAGCTATTCTGACATGGTGAGAGGATTGGTTCCTTCTATGGTCAGATGTAAGGGCTGAACCATTCTATCACGGTGAGAGGATTGGTTCCTTCCATGTTAGATGTGAGTGCTAAGCCATTCTGATGTGACCGTAGGATTGGTTCCTACATGATAAGAAGTAAGCGATGAATGACATGCTTGGAATGGAGGCACCTGGTCAGTTCCTAGGTAGCTTAGTCTAGGACTGGGGGCCATTCTAATATGACTATAGGATTGGTTCCTACCAGATCAGATGTGAGTGCACGCCCTTCTGACATTGGTTGTCAGATGTAAGTGCAGAGCCCTTTCAGCTTGAAGAATTGGTTCCTTGCATGGTCGAATATAAGTGCTGAGCCTTTTTGACATTGGTTGTCAGATGTAATTACAGAGCCTTTCAGCATGGAGGATTGGTTCCTCACATGGCCAAGTGTAATTGCTAAGCCTTTCCGACATTGGTTGACAGATGTGAGTGATGGGCCTTTCTGACAGGGTTGTGGGAGGTGTTCCCACATGGTCAGATGTGAGTGCTTGGCGTTCCTTTCTGATATGATTATAGGATTGGTTCTTTCATGATCAGATGTAAGTGCTAGGCGAGCCATTCTGACTTAGGGTCAGATATAAGTGCTGAAAAAGACCTACATGGAGGCTAGGCCTACAACCAACATGAAAAAGGGTTGGCTCTGTAGAACTTCTTGTGACGAGAAGAATCATGAGATAGCACTCGTGACGATCTAGTGATGATGATCCAGTAGAGATGATCTAGATCGAGGGATGATCCAGATCCAGTGATGATGCTCCAGAGATGATCCAGATGAGGGATGATCCAGATCCAGTGATGATGATCCAAATCGAGTGATGATCCAGATCTAGGTGAAGATGACTTGAATATGAAGGTGACTTGAAGATAGAGATGAATTGAAAGTGAAGATGACGAAGACTCGATGATGATCTAGATGATACAGAGAAGAAGAATTGTGTTGATAAATTGTGTCGAGAGAATACCTTCCTAGTTAAGAGGGAGTGTTGATGTAATTGTAACTTCGGAATGTATTCACTTGTATTTCTTATGTATTGTAACCCAATGTTTATTCTGGGATGTATTTGTAATGTACTTGAGTTATTTCATGCCCTGAGGTTCCTATCGAGAGTTTCTATAATGTAACAAGTCATGTCAAGTCAAGGTGGGAAACCCTCCTATTGTCTAAGGGTTAAAGTCCCCACAGTTCTGGGGCACTAGGGTTATTAGACTCACCTAGCGAAGTTGGCCCTAGCTGGGTTTATTCAAGTCAAGAATTAGTATAAATAGAGAGCTAGCCTCTCTATTTATCACACACTCACTCACACTCAGTTGTAGCACATAGTTGAGGAAGAGAAAGACACCGGGGCAAGGAAGAAAGAGGTTACTGCTGTCAGGAGATCATCTTACTGTTTTTGGGTTTCACTTTTTGTGTTGATTCTATCTCCGAGGAAGTTGCGGGGTTTTCTCCATTTATGGTTTCCCCGAGGAAAAACACGGTGTTCATTGTCTCTTGTGTTTGATTGTTGTGCTTGTTGTTCTCTCAGTCAAAGATCCTAATGAAATGCTAGCTTAATGTTAAAAATCTAACAGAAACAAGCAAACAACATATGCATATCCAAACATATAATTGATCTAAGCTAACAATTAAGGAAGAAAGCTCTAAATATTATTAGAACAATAACATTTATGGAAATAGTTTTGTATTAATGTAATCAAGGAGATACATAGAATTACAATGAGAAGGAACATCACAACCTAGCCTTAACATTGAAATCTTCCATCCAACAATCCAAGCCAAAACCTCCAAAGGATTATAGGGATCACCTGGAAATTCCACCAGCGTAATAGTACCATCGTCCTTCCTCTCTTCCAAATGGAGAGAGGGTTTAATTTATAAGGCTAAAAGGATAAAGTAGGCTGAGGATTAGGAGGAGAGATCTAAGGGATCTTCCCTATAGGTTAGGAATCAAATGCTACCTCACCTAGATAATAGGGATAGACATCCACCTCTTCCACCTTTGAGAAGGGTCTTGAAGCTCCATTTTTTTCCCTCAAAACAACACCGACGGACTTTCCAAAAAGGGAAAAAGCACCGTCGGCGCACCTAGCAGTGGGAGACAGAGAGTCGGCACCGGCACACCTAACATGGAGGGAAAAAGTGCCTTCGGTGCTCCTAGAATGAAGGAAAAGAGAACCGACCTTCCTAAAGAGGGAAAAAAGCAAGAAAATCTCAATCTTAGTCAATTTTAGCAGAGAGAAATTTGGGGATTAGGCAAAGGTTTAACACATGGATCAAGAGTGCAAGATTTCCGTGTAACAGAATGCCCCCCAAAGCATGAAGTTAGAGGAATGATATAGGTGAATGCTTTGTAAAGTGAAGAAATATAAGGCAAGGATGTTCGCTGGAAGCTATTGCAGTACCACTGACGCAAATCTCATATAACTCATAACATGGTTGCCAACCAATACAATGTAGATCCTTGGTAGTAGAGAGCAACTGAACACAATCATGGCTACTAGACACAAGCGTAGATCCATGATGAGATGATAACACAACCATGACTAATACAATGTGGATTCATGTAATATGACTCAAAACAAAATTCCATCACAACTTGGGAGAAGATATATGAAAACCCAGGGTCTTCAAGGCGTACCCGCAATGATACAAATATAACCATGTGATTACAATGTCTTGATGTAGAACATGGTAGAAACCACTTGATTACCAGTCATTAATGTAAACTATTAAGAAATGCGAGGGAAATAACCATTGATGTCAATGATTCCCAAGGTATCTTAGTACATACCATCGAATGTGACTAAAGGACTTGGAGTTGAACACTCGATGAGATCTTTCAATCAAGAGTCAATGATGTAAACTCATGTTGAAAGCGAGGTAACCTGCCATTAAGGCATGCAGGCCCAAGGTACTTGAATTGGTTTCTAAGTCTAATTCCTGGATAAGGAGTTGAAGTCGACAAGAATAGACTCGTTGAAGGAGGGCCATGATGAATCCCCCATCATCGACACGAAACACGGTCAAAGATGTTTTGGAGTAAATCAGACACTAGAGTGATGTACAAAACTAACTCAGGGATGACCAACATGATAGAAGGTAAACTAACTGCAGATGGTGAAAGGATGACCAAATTTCTCTTGAACATGGGAATGGCATGAATTAGCAGTATTGACATGAGAATGATACCAATCCCCCAATGCAACTGACGGTGAGATTATTCTTGGACAACTCAAAGGAGTAAGAAGACTCTAGGAATTAGTAGGACTTGAATAAAAATGGATTACCCAAGTACTGAAATGCATATGAAAGTGAGTGCCATGTTCAAGAGTGAATATGTACCACCGTAACAAAATACAAACTCTTTCCTTAATTTCCCCATAATGATTGATGAGTACTGTTACAGTTGATTTTACCACACATGGTGGATCACACCTTTATGGATTTCCCTGTCCCTCTATAGACTCTTTGGACCCCATGGACCATTTTTGTACCTTTGATGTTTACAATATCATCCCTAAAAACATGCATTATTTGATAAATGTGACTTTTAAACCTATTCTCATGTATATACGCGGATATGACCCTCAAACCCGTGTACATCGGGATGTGTGCAAAAGGCCAAATAGTTTTGGAGTTTTCCTTAATGTGGATCTGAGTCATTTGTCTCTTGGCCTTCCATATGCCTTGCGATCGCTCGGATTTGACCTTCCATTACCCCATTTAAGCACTATATAAGGAACCCTTTGGATACATTGAAAGGGGAGGAATTGAAGAGCAAGAAAACTATAGTCCATTGTTGCTGGAGCTAATACTTAAGTCTACATCCCTTTGTCCCTTGGAGCACTTTGTGTTCTTCCCAATCTTTCCTTTTGCTTGTGAGCTTGCTATCGAGAGATGGAGGATTGAAGTGGTGGAGGCCCAGGTGGAGGACTCAGTTTCTCTGGTTCATAGACGTGCTGATAGAGGTTGTCACTATTGTAATCTCTGATTTATATTAAAATAAATATCTTTTCCTGTCCAATAATGTGTATTTAAATGAGTATTGAATCCATGGATGCTTTTAAATGCTTATGTGTTATTGATTGTATATGCTAGAGTAGGTCTAACACAATTATATAGCATGCTTGTCTTGGTTGCTGAATGTTGAGAGAGCAAATTGCTAATACAAGCGAGACTGGAAAAGCTCAATGGGGATCTACATCAACCATCCAGAATAAGGTATGTTTCGAGATCCTTTAGTGTTAGATGTTTGATTTCTCTTGCATATGGGAAATGATTGATTTCTAAGGTTACTCTGTCTATTGTGGTACCCCAAGCCATAGGAATTTTTCTCTGTAACATAATTGGTGACCACACTGGGGAGTTCCTAGTCATTTCTTTTGGGGGTTTTATCAGCATTCACTGCTCTTAAATTGCTCTTATTTCTCTGTTTCTGAGTTGGGTCTGGGGGCATGTTTACCTAGTAGTGTCTGCTAGGAGTAAATTTTGTCTCAGTTGGTCTGCTTGCCTTCTTTTTTATCTCTTTTTATTCCTGCACACGATTTTTGTCTTCACAGTCACGTGTACACACGGTTTTTACTGGGATATCCACGTATATACGTGGGTTTTCTGCACACAGTCATGTATGCCCTGAGTTTTTCCTTTTTGGGGAAGATTAAGTGTTGCTGGGTGAGTTTGGATAATTTCTGAGTCTTCTTGGATGCTTCTGGAGTCTGTATACACCTCTATTTCTGACTAGAGACGCCTTTTTAGTTTGAATTTCTTTTTGAGAATTTTCTTGTCATTGATTTTTCTATTTTTTGTTTTTAGATTAGTGCATTAGGTCTCTTTTACCTAAGTGCTTTGCTTGGGTGTTGTCTGAATAGTGCTTGCAGAATATGGGGGTTGTAAGGTCATACTTTTTCTTTATTATCTCATTTTAATTCAAAAAATACAAAAACATTTTCCTTTTGCATCATTATGCATTATTGCATTTTGCATATTGCATGGTACTTGCACTAGGTTTGCTTAGAAAATTATTAGTCAGATTTTGATATAGGAATGATTGCATCTTCATTTGAAGGAAAATTTTGCATTTCACGTAGTAGCATACCCCATTTTTCATTCGACATGGTGCATTTGCATTGATTGTTAGGTGTGCATTTTACTTCTTGTTGCGTCATAACACCATTAGTTGCATGATCATTTTCCCTTTTGAGTAATAATCCAATTAAAATCAATGGATAATAAAATGAATTACACTCTTTTCTTTTATAGGGTGCACCAACAAGATTAGGTTTTAGGGTCTTGGAATAGTTCATTGTGAGTAAATTATCCAAGAACACTAAATGAAACATGTATGTATCTGTCTAGGTGAGAGTGTGAAATTCCTTGGTATAATTAGTGTTTCTCAGGATCCTCCTCTTACAAGGGAGTTAAGCACGAGACAGTGTGAGCGGTTAATGATTGGGATGACCCCTGGTCATAATTGAGTAGCACCGAAGATATTTCCAGGATTGTATTCGTATCTGGGGGCTCTTTCGGGAGTTTCGAGCTTTGCTACCCTACCCATACGGTCAATCCCGCCTGCGTCTGTCTGCCTGACCATTGATTATATTGAGGTGACCTTAGTTTCCTAACCTAGGTTATCGAGGGGGTACTTCGTAAAGGTTATTCTGCAGGTGTCTTGGCCAGGTAGGAGTCGGATAGCACAGTCGCTATATACGTTGAAGCTGAGGGCCGCTATAATTGGTTACGAACATCTGCTTAGTTTCTATGGGAGTCTCAATCCTCTCCTAGGCAAGACATACTTGCTTCATTTTGGAGCTCACATATCCTACCCTTGTTTTCTTGTGATCTGGCTTTACATTGTATAGGTGTATGCTTTGTGCACACTAGTTTTCCTAGGGTTTGTGTAATTAGATAGAGTATTTTTCATTTTTTGAGTCATTGTGGATTTGGGTGCGGTACTTCGCTGTTCTCGTCGTTTAGCAAGACTTTTTCCTTCCAGATCTCCTCCTCCTTTGGGAGAGAGAAAGAGACAGTCTGGGCGGACTACTTCTCACATTGATTCACACACGATGGGAGATCGCAAGGATGAGATTCCTGAGATGTATTCTCCACCTCAAGAGGTTGGGGATGTAGATTCTACTCCTGTATATGATCCTTTGCCAAAAATACCTTCACATTCTGGTTATGATCCCTCATTCATAGGTCGCCGGTATTAGTTATCGGGTGACGAGACTCATAATGAACCCACAAGCACTAGTTATATTCATTATGGCATACCTAATATCCCTGCAGACGATCCGGCACATCATGCTGAGTCAGAAGTGGAACCTAGCACTACACCTGGGGCCACTCCTATTCCTTTCCATGCGAAGAGATTTGGGAGCACTAGTCACATTTCACCTTCCATCCCGCTGGTGGAAGCTACCTCACATGCCTATCCTATACCTAGTGTTAGTATTCATATGTGGATACCAGAGCCGAGAATAGTGACCATAGGGAATACCACTTACATCCCTTCACATGTCCCTTCGTCCTCAAACCCTAATCCTCCAAATGCATTTTTGACAACCCTTCCTCCTCCTCATTCACGTGGTTCTTTGGGATAGAATATTACTACTAGCCATGTTCGTACTGTGACTGCTTGCACGGTAGTATCTCAGAGTCAAATACCTCCTATTGTGTCAGGAGGTCATATTCCTGTTTCTGGATCGTTTCACGGTCCATCGCAAGGAGTTCCCCATATCTTGAATTATGGAGCTTCTCATGGGACATCCCATGGGACACCTTATGGAGCTTCATATAGACAATCTTATGGACCGTAGTATGGATAGAACTATCAACCCTATGGGTACGGGTATCAACAACCCACTTACTCCTCTAATTATGGCTTTGTAGCATCGCATAGTCAAGGTACACCACATCATAATGCTTCCATGCATCCCTACACGGGTCAAATGGGAGGAGGATATTATGGCCAAGGCCATGGTATTTACAATAGTCAGCCTTATATGAACAAAAAATATCAAGTAGCATGGCATAGACCAGTCAAACCTAGGTTCCCTTTCCTCGCAATGTTAAACTTACCTGACTTATCAAGACTCATGAACATTCGGGTATCTCATGACCCGACTTGGCCAGCTGTCCCTAAGAAGCTTCCCTCGGACATTCCCAAATTCAAGGGCAAAGCAGGAGAAGATCCCAGTGAACATTTCACTACTTTTCACCTTTGGTGCTCTTCCAATTCCTTACATGATGACTCAATTCGCTTAAGGCTATTTCAACACACCCTCACCGAGCCTATAGCAAAATGGTATATAGAGTTACCAACGGGGGCATTCGTTTTGTTCGATGACTGTAGAAGGAGCAAGTCGACATAAGTCGACTTGAACGAAGACCGACTTAGTCAGCCGACTAAGTCGATGGACCGACTAAGTCGGTCGGCCGACTAAACTAGTTAATTAAGTTGTCTAACTAACAGTCGTGTCGGTTCACCGAACCGACAGGTAGTTATTGTGTAACTATTTCTAAGTTGTATATATTAGGCTGTTGAGCCAAGCAAGAACTCAGTTCAGTTCTATGCTTTGTATGAACTCATTGTAATAAGATATACTGTTCTATCCTATCTGTCTTGTCTCTTCTCTCTATTTACATTTATGTATGTTTTAGTATGTATTATTGGTAACCTTATGTGATCTGTGAGAGTACAACATTGGTTCCGTTGCCGGTAGTACATGCCTAAGATATATGCTCACATATGATACCAGAGCAGGAGATCAAGGATTGGTGGGAGCGTAAGATTGCCAATTATTTACAAAATTACGCACGTAGGAACAGACTATCAGTCACCGAAGCCAAAGCCATATTTTTCACTGAGACACACGAGAAGTTTGTTGAATCCGTGCCACAACTACTGAAGCAACTCCTAGATGAAAAATACTGACGCAACTAAAGAAGAACAGTTGCTGTAGAAACTTATTCGAGGGGGTAGAACAAATCTGTCGGAGTGGTGTAAGAAGATCGCCGACGACTTCTGTGAGGAGCAAGCAATCGAAGACAGAACATCAGTGGAAACTGTAAAAGCTAAATTCTACACAGATTTCATCGACCAATTTTTGTGCTCCTTACTGACCCTACTGTTCAAGTTCTTGATAGAGAAAGGAGCAGGCCATATCGTCGAACCTCGACCACCATTGTGCGAACCACCATCAAACACTAACTGGGCGGAGAAACAAAATAAGTGGGAGAAATTCATCACTGAAAGGGAGTGGGAATACTTCCTGAACAAATAGACAGCATTATCCGAGCTTTCTAAAAAGCGTCGGGTAGGCTATGGGGGGGTAGCTGGTCGTGTGTCGGAGAGGGAGCATAATGGATACTAGTCGACCAGATTTTAACCACTAATAAAAAGTTGACCAAAGGGGACTCGAAAGAATAGTATTGTATGAAAGTATGTCGGACATTAAGAGAATCGAGAGGGACGAATGACAGCAGAGAAGGGAAGCCAGACGTGAACGAGCCGACGAGCTGCGTAGAGAACAAAACCCTAGGGAGACCGACCGTGATGAGATTCTGCCAGAGTCGGGTCATGACCGACAAGAAGAAGGCGTAGACGAAGAGATGGCCCCTAAGGATGAGGAAGTGTGGATAGAGAAGCAAGAAGCTCTCCAAATAATGGTTCCCGATGAAGTAACCTTGTCCCTAGCCAATCCACATACCGTAATACAGACTATTATTGAAGACGACCTCCGACTGAGAGCTGGTGACATCACAATATGGAGTCGAATAGGTGATGAACCATACCCGGGATGAAACCTTGTCATACGCCAACCAGTCGAAGGGAACTGGGTGACCTTTCAAACGACACCTTCCTTTCAGAGTATCCACTTGCTCCTACTGACACATGAAGGAGCACCCCCCTGCCACATACAACTTTAGAAGACATCCAAGAGTCAGACCTGAGCACGCAAAGTGACAGTGGGCCATTGAGAAGACAAATTATCAACAATCCACTGTACGGTGAGAAAGAATCAACCACCGACGGAAGCATAAGTTTCGTCGACCAAAACCCCATCTGCACCCCCACAGGTTCGACTGTATCAACAACCCCACCTCTTTCACCACCACCCACACCTCCCACCACGACAACTTCTGAGAGTAGTGATAGTGATTCAAGCATGGGTCACGACACTTCTCACATTCCTCTCTACGAGGGGGATGAAGACCCCAGACGACATTGGTTCATCTGTGAGTCGACCTGGGAAGCAAACCAGGTCACGGATGAAGAAACACAGATGGCCCAGTTCACAGGGGCCCTATGCAAACGAGCCTTGACATGGTTCATGACATTCACAGAAAGGACCCCCAAGGTGACCAAAGCTGAGATAAAGGTGTAGTTCCTATCCTTTTTCAAAACCCCAGACGCAAAGCACCTGGTAGCCAAAAAGCTTAAAACCAGACAACAGAATCCAGGAGAAACAGTCCGCGACTATGACAAACACTGGAAGGATCTATTGAGCCAACTAGATTATGTTATTGACGAACAATTACTAATTCAATGGTTCCTTGCAGGTCTATCACAGAAAGTTCACCGACATATCAGTCTGGAAACTTTCAAGACATATGAAGATGCGCTGACTAAAGCTCTACAGGTCGAGATGGACGAAGATATCCCTGCATATCCAACAGACCACCGCCTGGAGGAACAGTTAGAAAATGTCCAGAAGTATTTAAAAGAGTTGACCCTGAAGAATCAAGAGATCTAGTGTACAAACTGTTCGACAGCCGGTCATTCAAAAGATACTTGTCGACAGCAGTACAGCCGACAAGATGTCTGTTTTATGCAGACTAAAGCGTTTTGCGACATCTGCCAGGAACGTGGAGACCATTCTACAGCAGAATGTCCATACAACATGAAGAATGGAAAGGATTCCTGGTGTGCCATCTGCAAGACAAAAAGCCACAACACGGCCGACTGTCAACTGAACCTGAAAAATAGGTAGAACTACCAGGCCGTCTACCAAACAAACGCAGTAGCAAAGACTAATGAGCAAAGCAATTCAAACAATCAGAATGGGAAACAAGCTAACGGCTGACGATATGAACGTCGGTATGATAATCGACGACAAGGGTTTGGAAGAGGTCGATTCATTGGGAATCGAGACATACGCACTCGTTGACCCAGCCAGTGCTTCATTTTCTATAAAGAGGGGCATAGATGCGCAGACTGTCTGTACAAGGACAGAACTGACCTGAAATTATGTACGCATTGTGGAGTAGGTGATCACTCCTTGGAGGATTGTCCTACTATGTTGGAAAAAATTAATATGAAAAAGAATGTTAATGTCTTGTCTTGTGTACAAAAGCATGATGTAGTACATACTAAAAATATGCATATTGTCAGTCGTGAAGGCACAAAAAAAGGGCCTGATAACCCACAAGTTACCAGGATAAAAGACACCAATGATTATCCAAACCCTATAACACAAAAACACACATATCAAGAGGCATCTCAAATCTTTCACAACATTGCACAGCAAGAAGACATTATTCACAGTCGACTTAGTACGACACAACAGTTAACCCATCTCATTCAAACATACGCATCCGTCGCACACTTCATTGATTTATTGCATCAAATCAAAAGTAATAACCTCGAGAAACAAACTAAGAACATTTGCAACTTCAATCAAAAAGACAAAAATGATGTCAACCCTCTAGTCGACCTGGAAATCGAGGGTTTTCACGTCCGACAAGTGGTGCTTGATTTCGGGTCTCACGTAAATATTATGACCCGGGACACATGGGAAAAGATGGGAAGACCTCGACTCTATGAGTCAGGAATTTATCTAAAACTAGCCGACCAAGGTCTCATTTAACCCATTGGGGTTTGGAAAAATGTAGACACGACCATCAAGGGAATATCAACTAAGGTTGATTTTGAAATTATTGACGCAAAGCAAGGATCTAGGTCCTTCCTAGCACTTGTAGGTCGAACTTGGGGTCGAAATATGAAAGCCTCTATCTCTTTAGACAAAGAATGAATTAAGCTCAAAGGAAATGGCCAAAAGGTCATCGTACCTGTTAATCCATCCCAAGGACAACCTTGGATTGAACCGATTGATGAGGAAGTCGATGTTCGACAACTTTATCAGATCCAGAACAATACCGACTATACTGAACCAAACGCCCAAGGGGAGCTTTACTTAGGTAACCCAGACTCAGTTGGCTATAATTCAGACGCTAAACTCTATGACTGGGAGATAGAAAATTACAAAACGCAAGCAAGAGGGTGCTGGACTATACAAGCAGTACAGAAAAAACCCACCCGACAGTGCTTCATCGTATCAATTATACCTAAATTTTTTGAAAAGAAACTCAGGGAACGCCCTACCTTACAACTCACGAACTTAAACAATACTCAACTACCCCGGTATAAGGAGAGGGAATCCCCAGTCATGCATGTCGAACAAGTCTCTAAAAATATTGGAGAACATGGTCGACTGCAAAGCTTAGTGGAAACATTTACAGGTCAAGCAGCTAGATGGTGGGATACCCATCAATCAAAACTACAGACCTGGACAACTGCTTCAACCTTCTTTGTCGAATGGTTTGGAGGGAATAAGTTAACACAGGAAGCCCAAATCCCTATCTTCACTCAAGGCCAGAACCTAGAAGACCACATTAGGACTTGCGAAAAGGAGTGGAGAAGACTTGGTTACAAAGATGAGAGAGCCTGGTCCCATTTGTTTCCTTCAACCTTAGACGACTTACCTAACAAATGGTATAAAATGGAGGAAGCTAGGGAAGAAACCTTCTTTTGGCAGGAATTGAGAGAAAACTTTATCAAAGACTTCTAGTTTACACCTCAAAACGAAAAATTGGCTGAGACAGCACAGCAAATCAAACAATTCCTCCAATCGACTGTCAATCAACCCTACCAGACCCATCCACAGGTTAAGGACTGTAATACTATACAAACCACATCCAGACCACAGTCGACCCGCTTGCACTTAGAAAATGAACACACCACAGGCAAAAGCTTCAGATGGAACCCTGACCATAGTGAAACTAACAAACCTATATATTCCATCTTGAAAGTCGAGACCACAGATAAACCCGATATTAACAGAATGACTGCAGCCGACTTTCCTACTACATTCTCACAGTTCAAAGAGGGAAGTCGGTCGATCAATGAAGCTAAAGAACCAGAGTGGCTGGATGCAAAAGTGAAAACCAAGGAGGTCGACATTTCAAATGACGACCATCCAAAAATAGCTAAGATTGGTGACTATTGGAATGAACACCAAACCACTGAAACCATAAACTTACTTAGAGAATTCCAAGATGTTTTTGCAAGGGACTACAAAGAATTAAAAGGACTAGTACAGGAAATGGGAGAAATGAAAATAGATACTAAACCTGATGTCCGACCTGTTAAGAAACGACCTTATAAATTAGCTCATAAGTATAAGGAGATAGTTAAGAAGGAAATAGACAACATGTTAGAAGTAGTAACCATTTACCCCATCGACCAGTCGGAATGGGCAAGCCCCATGGTTGTACAGCCTAAGAAACATGACCCGACTACGTTAAGAATTTGTGTCGACTTTAGAGAGCTTAACAAAGTCACACTAACAGATCCATTTTCAACCCCCTATGCTGATGAAATATTGAATGAAGTGGCAGGCCATGAATGCTACTCATTTACAGATGGATTTTTAGGATATAACCAAGTACCTATAGCAAAGGAAGACCAGAAGAAAACAACATTTGTCTGTGAATTTGGCTCTTTTGCTTATAGGGTTATGCCTTTTGGACTAAAGAATGCACCTGCAGTCTTTTCCAGAATTGTTGTAAAAACTTTCCAGGAATACATCTATAAAACCATGGCATTCTACTTCAACGACTGGACTATATATTCAACCCTAAAAGATCACTGCCAATGGCTCCGACTTATGCTGGAGAGATGTCGACAGATCCAACTCTCCTTAAACATTAAGAAGTGTATCTTTATGACCCCCATAGGGATACTACTAGGACATGTTGTTTGCAAAGATGGTATTAAGGTTGATTTTTCCAAAATTAAAATCATCCTCGACTTGAAGCCTCCAATAAACCCTAAACAAGTTCAGGTGTTATTGGGACATACAGGGTATTATAGGAAGTTTATCAGACATTACTTAGACATGACGTACCCTCTGGAAGAACTGCTAAAAGAAGATCAAGAATTTAAGTGGACAGAGGAATGCCAAATATCCTTCGACAAACTGAAGAGAAAACTGGTCGAAGCCCCCATACTTAAATTTCCAAATTGGTCGACCAAGTTTCATGTGCATATTGATGCATTAGGAATAGCAATTGGCGCAATCCTGACTCAACCAGGAGATGATGGAATGGACTACCCCATAGTTTACAGCAGTCGAAAACTCAATAAGGCTGAAAAGAACTATTCGACCACTGAAAGAGAAGCCCTAGGTATGGTCTTTGCCCTTCAAAAGTATCGACATTACCTGTTATCCAACCCCTTCATATTTTACACCGACCATCAAGCGTTGAAATACCTTGTTAATAAACCCCTTCATCATGGAAGAATTTGTCGATGGATACTTCTTTTACAAGAGTTTGAGTTTGAAGTAGTGGTCCGACCAGGAAAGCTCAATGTCGGGCCCGACCACCTATTCCGTATCGACACAAGAGAGGAACTGACCGGAGTCGATGACGACTTGCCAGACGCACACGTATTTCGTATAGAAGCAGTACCAGAAGAACTAGAGGGGATAGCACAGTTCTTAGAGACAGGTCAGGCACTAGAAGGTCTGAACACTAAGAAAAAGAAAATCCTAGCTATGAAGGCTGCCCCTTACAGCCTCATCAATGGATTTCTATATAAAATGGGGTTAGATGATGTTCTTAGAAGATGTGTACTCGACCATGAACGAGACCAGATCATGCACGAAGCACATTATGGACCTGCAGGAGGACATTTTCAAGCAGACACAACTGCCAGGAAAATCCAACAGTCGGGATTATGGTGGCCGACACTTCACAGGGATTGTAAAAACTTTGTTAGTCGATGTGATAGATGCCAACGACTTGGTCGACCACTGCCGAGCATAGAAATTCCCCTGATCTCTGTAAACCCTAGTATCACATTTGAAATTTGGGCTATAGACTTCATAGGACCATTCCCTGTCCCAGCCCGACGATCAGGTGCAAGATATATCATCACTGCAGTGGAGTATGTTACTAAATGGGCAGAAGCTGAACCTGTCAAAACATGTTCAAGTGAGGTAGCTGCTAAGTTCATCTATGAAAACATCATTACTCGATTTGGATGTCCACTCACATTGATCAGCGACCAGGGATCACACTTCATTAACAAAACCATCAAAAAATTAACCGACCAGTTTCACATCGACCACAGACGAAGTATAGCATACCATCCTCAGTCGAATGGTGCAATTGAAGCTTTTAATAAAACACTGACAAAAGGATTGACTAAAATATGCAATACCGACAAATATGACTGGGATGAGAAAATCCCTGCAGTCTTATGGGCATACAGGACTGCGTATAAACGGTCGACCGACCAAACTCCCTTCTGACTTGTATATGGACAAGGAGCAGTCGCCCCCCTACACTTTCGATAGCAGACACCTATTGTAGCTCAACTACTACATATCGATGTCGAACATGCCCAAAAGGATCAACTATTCCAACTCAGTAAGCTGGAAGAACATCGACTTATGGCTATTCAACACCAGGAAATCCAAAAACAACAGCAGAAATCCTGGCACGACCGTAACATCAAGAACAAAAACTTGTCGGTCGGAGACCTTGCTCTACTCTATAACAGTTGAGTAAAAGGAAAACCAAAGAAACTGCACACAAAATGGATGGGACCCTATGTTGTCAAAGAAATACACCCCAATGGTTCAGTCTGACTAAAAACATTACAGGGCCTAGTATTTCGGAAGCTTGTCAATGGAGCCCGACTTAAACGGTACAGAAACTGGAAAAAAAAAAACGACTGTAACTATCACCCAAAACCTATAAAAAGTTAGAAAAATGCCAAAAACAAAACAATACACTCAAAAAAAAAAAACACCCAGCATGACAGCAACTCACCCCTTCGACAACCGACATCATTTTCATCGAACAGTCATGCCGACCAGTTTCACCACCGACACCGATTTTCGACCTCGAGAGTCGCATCACACATTAATGACCTCGAGCGCTGAACCAGATTCACCAAATCGTACCCGAGTATTGCAGTTGGACTGTCAAGTCCGCCATTAATACAACCAGTTCGACACTCCACCATTCCCACGCCTATAAATAATGGACCGTCGAAGGTTCATTCACCACACCCCTTACACACAGAGCCCTCGCATCCTCCGTCGACCAGAACCCATGAACCCTATCAAAATTCCGACTAGTCCGACATCATGGCACCCAAACTCACCCGAGCCGCGGCTAAAGCAAAGGAGTTCCAGGCAGAGGACACACCCTTGGTCCAAAGACTGAAGAATATAAAAAATGCCAAAGTCCAGGAGGGTCCATTTCAGAAACTCTAGGCAGAAATCCAAGAGTGGGCCTATGAAGACAATAAAATGACCCACGCCGCTGAAAAAATCAGGAAAAGCACCATTCTCCAATACCCTAACGCACCACTGATGGCAAGCTTCGGTGGGACAAAAGAGGCAGCGGTTAAATTCATCATCAGTCGCTACCACAACGGCTGGTTTTATTTCGACCAACCGATTGACATCACTGGGGATGTTATCTCCAAACTTACAGGTCTGTCGAACCAAGGCAGCCTGGTACCTGTCGGCATCAAAGAAGGGTTGGTCCAGGAACTTATGGGCACACCCACTGGGAAAAACTCGAAGGGACTGATGATCGGCCAGATTGCGACAAGAACCCCACAAATTGTGGAAAAAATCATCGCAGTCACCCTTACACTGGCAGGTCGAAGCAGCGACCTCAAACTGGAGATCCTAGAAGCGGTCGACACAATCGCCACCGACGGAAGAGTCTACCGATGGGGAGACTATGTCGCCGACATGGTCAAAACCATCTGTGAGCGCTGCCAAGAGGTCGTAGGTATAGTCAAGTTTCCATCACTTATTCTCTGGATTGTTATGTACCACTTCTGTCTGGAAGGCAGTCCAGTCTTCTGGGAGTCGACTAGATTTGACATGCACAGGTTCAAACCCTTTTCACAAAAAGGCACCCTGCATGAGTTGGCACAGGGGAAAGTATTCTTGGAGACTTGGTTCCAGCAGTTGAAGGTTCGGACGAAGAGGTGGAGGGTACCCCAAAACATCCGACGAAACCTCCCTGCTGACTCACATATCCAGTTAGTACTTGACCATACATCAGTATGGTACATGCGAGGTCAAGACCCCAAAGCACAGGACCTCGAATACTACCCGACAATTGAATAGATTTTCAGAGAGTTGACCCGACAGGCAGGAACAAAGGTAACAATTCCAGAGGCTTCCAAACAGGTCGACTTCTCTATTATCGAACCGTTGACAGACCAGGAGAAGGAGGAGGACTACGAGCTTAATCTGTATATTAGTACATTTGTGTCGGAGGATACCCCGACCGTGACCACTAGTCGGGTACACATTACGGTCAAACCTCCGACTGCACAGGTCATCAACCCCCAGCCGACAGAACAACAACAACCAACAATACAAACGCAGCCAACAGTGCAACAGACAACTCCTCCGGCTCCAGCAATCGTCAAACCCACTCAAGAACCGACAGGTGAAGTCGAAGATGATGACCCTGAGTATGCCCTATCCAAAAGCACCATAAATAAGCTGGCTAAGGAGATAGCAGTCGCCAGGAAAAGACTCAAGACTCAAAAACAACAACCAGGAAGGGGTAAGCGCAAGCTTATTCTTGACTCGTCTGACGGTGAGGAGGAACTAGCAGCCGCGGCTGTCGACATTGTCGAAGATGCCCGTGCCAATAAAGTGTCAGTTGAAACCCAGTTTCAACGATATCTTGAGGCAGGCGCTCCAGAAGGTCGGCCCAAGAAAGCCAAAACACAACAGACGGCTGAAAACGTTGTCGTCCTGGTGTTGACCCCCCCTCCTCCATCTCCGACGCGCGTAGTCAAAGAAAACGGTCCAACAGAGAAGTTGGGAGGCCCCATGGACGAATATCAAAGAGCAATTCCAGAGGCGCTTAGAGCTAGGGTTGACAAGGACGCTGAGCTTAAAGTCTTCTTTGCGACGCTGCCTGCACTGTTCCAGTCGGCATAGAAAATACGAACAACAACCCCTCTCAAAGCAAACAAACAGATCTACGCCCAAGAAACAACGACATTTACCAGGATCGACGATGGAGGCGACGTGATTGGAGACATCCATTCTGTCACGGAGAAAATCGATCCCGAGATATAGAATGAACCACCCACCTCACCGTCGGAAGCAGGTATCTCTTCTGACCAAAGTCCACCTCGCAGTCCCGTCACCCTTTTGACCCCTGACCATTCCCCCACTCCATCTCCACCTCCACCACGATCATCTCCACCACCTCCGCCACCCCCTGATTCACAGCCAAAACCACCATCAGTTTCACAGCCAGAAGTGGTCATACCACCTCACCAACCAGAAAAACCCTCGGCCTCCATTCCACCAAACATAGACCCAACTTCAACTACTGCAGGTACCCAAGAGCCACAGATAGACACCCAGAAGAAAAAGAAAGAGCACCATAGAACAGCCGGCCTGAAGATTAGCCTAAGAGACGCAAGTTCGCTAACCGACACAAAGGTCGGCCAACTGCTCAAAACCTTGGCCAAAGAGTCAAAGAAGAGGACGGTCACCAAAAGTAAAGAGCTCAAAGACAAGGAGGCAGAACAGGTCGAGTTTCTCGGCAAATGCAGGTCTCTTGCACAATCTGTCGTTCTAGACCCGGTCGAAGACACTACAGATCGACCTCTGGAAAGGGCATACCAGCTTTTTGAAGGCATGGTGTCGACTATACAGACACATCTCCAAGAGACTAAAGCAGAACAAAAGGAAGAGACCGCCCGACTCCTCTTGACCCAACACACTGCATTTTCGGAGGCTTACAAAGTCTTACAGGACCATATGGAGGAATCCATTGTTACTGAGGAAGTACTAAGAGACTGGCCTACTCATTATGGGTAAGTCTATCACCAGACCAGGCAGACAAGACAAGGTATTCAGGCCTTGGAGGGACGTAAGTCAACGGAGGCAGAAATGAGGCAGACCATTGAAGAGCAGATTGTGATGGAAAACAACAAACTACAGAAGCTAGAACGAGAAGCTCATCAGTGGGTTCAGCAAGCCCTTCCAAACTTAGAGAAGGTCGACAACATCTGCCCGCAGATGAAAAGACTCCTTGATGCTGCAGAAGAACAAAACCAAATGTTGGGTCCCAACATGGAGAACATTGCAGAAATTCCCATGGCAGAAAAGATGTCAGTACTGTCAAGTCTAACTACTCTAATGATCGACATTCAGAAATCCTTGCAGACATGGACAGATTTCCAGCATCAGCTTGCTGTCACTGCACCAGCAATAGTCGAAGTATGCATCCAGAGAAGACCAACTATCCATCTGCATAGTCCACCTCAGTAGCAGTTTTGCAGGGTCCGACCAACACTAACAATTTTTGTACCTCCTTGTTTCTTCGGGACGAAGAAATGTTTTGTTCATGGGGGAGATGTAGAAGGAGCAAGTCGACATAAGTCGACTTGAACGAAGATCGACTTAGTCAGCCGACTAAGTCGATGGACCGACTAAGTCGGTCGGCCGACTAAACTAGTTAATTAAGTTGGCTAACTAACAGTCGTGTCGGTTAACCGAACCAACAGGTATTTATTGTGTAACTGTTTCTAAGTTGTATATATTAGGCTGTTGAGCCAAGCAAGAAATCAGTTTAGTTCTGTGCTTTGTATGAACTCATTGTAATAAGATATACTGTTCTATCCTATCTGTCTTGTCTCTTGTCTCTGTTTACATTTATGTATGTTTTAGTATGTATTATTGGTAACCTTATGTGATCTGTGAGAGTACAACAATGACCTTGCTATGACTTTCCTCAATCACTTCCAGCTACCCATGTGTTACGACATTGGTACAAAACTCTTGTTGACATTTCAACAAGACAAAGCCACACATATCTCGGACCATATCCAAGAGTGGCATAGACGGAAGAGGTTGATTAAAGCCTTCATACCACTGGAGTTTCTCCTTGAATGGTTCCTCAAATAGTTGTTACCTTACATCATGAAAGATGTTTCTACATCCGGAGTCCAGAATGAGGAACAAGCAATTTTTAGGGCACAAGAATTGGATTTGATTTATGCTCAATCCGGAATTTTGTATGAGATCATACCTAACGCTCTGCGTTCTAGTTTCGATCCCAAGATCAAGCCTGGACCACATGCCGATGGAATTGTGGGTTGTACAAGTGCCAAACCTACGGATTTGATTGTGAAACAAGTAAGTCAATTGTCTATTAATCAATCTGCTTCGGTACAAGCCACAGCGTCTTCTCAACCCACCCAAACCGTGAGTGTATTTTTCGTGCAATCGTCGAACCAAAAGAGAAACCAACAGCTTGGAAGGAATAAGAAAAAGGGTAAAAACAATCGTAAGGATGGGAACAAGAATGAAAATGCCAATTTTAATGACAAGAATTCCCGCAATGCTGGGGGGACAAGCAATCTAAACGTAAGGTTAAGTTTCCTTGCAAATTGTGTAAGGAGGACCACCTCACTCACTTGTGCCCTCATATGGAAGATGCCTCGAGATTTATAGCACAGGGCCCAGCTGTGCTAACCAATCCTTTACCCCATAATAAAAATATGAACTTGAGGACCGATGATCCTCATTGTGCGTCGGGTGGAGATCAAAATCCCCTAGAAGCCAATATTGGTCATGGTTGCATCAACATGGTACGTGCTGCTAAGGTTGTGACTCGTGCGAATGATTATTGTTTGTTACAACTAGACCTTGGAAAAGAACCCGCTCCACCCGAGAGCCCTTTGCGTATCGAAAACCCTATGGATAAACTTGAAATTGCACCTGGGCGCTCGCATGAAGTTGGTTCCACTTTTTGGTGCCACTTAGGAAATCAGAAATGCACTTCCGAAGTGCAAATCAAGAACGTATATGCATTATTGATGGTACGTTCGGAATAACCCGAGCCCAAACACAAGGCTAAGGTTCGTGGAAATGTATATCGCATATGTGTTTTGTAATGTTAAATATCGTATATGCGATATATCGCATATGCGATATGTAACATTACAAAACGCATATGCGATATATCACATATGCGATATGTAACATTACAAAACGCATATGTGATATATTTCAATTGCGATATGCAACATTTAGAAAACGCAAGTTGTTTTGTACAATGGGTGAAAGTTTCAAATCTAAAATCAATATTGGTGATGAAAAAACCTTTTAGGTTTCTATAAAAGGAGCTATGGAACTCTATACTAAATAAGGTATGAAAAGTGTTAAATATGTTTATTACACTCCACAATTAAAGCATAATTTATTAAGTGTTGGGATACTATGTCAAAATAATTACAAGGTAGAGTTTGATGATAGATAATGAACAATTTATGATAAGAGTCAAGGAAATACGGTGTTTATAGTTGTGCCTATGTCAAAGAATCGAATGTTCCCATTGAATTTTAGAGAAAATAGTATCAACCTTGCTAATATGGAATATAAAGACGTAAGTTGGTTGTGGCATCTCAGGTATGGCCATTTGAATTTTCATAGTTTGAAGCTTCTAACATTAAAAGAATTAGTTTATGGTTTTCTTAAGGTTTAAGAGAACAACGAGGTTTGTGAAGGATGTGCTAAAGGAAAAAATGGAAGAGAGAATTTTCTTAGAGGAAAGGAATGGAGGGCCCAATATCCACTTCATCTAGTTCACTCATATAATTTGGTCCAATCCAGACAAAGAGTTTGGATAATTCATTGTATTTTATTAGTTTTATTGATGATTACTCATGAATGTGTTGGGTTTTTTTCTTAAGAGTAAGGGTGTTAAACATTTGATACATTCAAGAGATTTAAAGCCCTTGTGGAAAATGAAAGTGCTTACAAAATAAAGTTCATAAGTACTAACCATGGATGAGAGTTTTTCTCAAGAGGTGTTTAGAATTTTTATGATATGAATGGCATTAAAAGACAACTCACCACTACTTATACACCTCAACAGAATGGGATAGTTAAAATGAAGAAATGTACAATGATGGAAATGGAAAGAACTATGTTACAGACCAGGGAATTAAGCAATTCCTTTTGGGTAGGTGAAGTTGCTACAACAATATACATTCTCAATCAAAGTCCTACAATTGCACTTGAAATTATGACTCATTACGAATCATGGTATGACAAAAATCCTAATGTTAATCATTTCAAAGTTTTTGGATTTTTATCCTATGTTCATGTAGTTGATAAAAAGAGACCAAAGTAGGATCCAAAAAGTGAACCATGCATTTTTGTGGATACAGTGAGAAAATTAAGGTTTATAGGTTGTATAATCCTCTAACCAATAACATCGTTGTGTCTAGGGATGTGATTTTTTTATGAAGGGGGAGTTTACGGT
The DNA here is from genome assembly GCA_001517045.1 of Pseudotsuga menziesii. NCBI lineage: Eukaryota > Viridiplantae > Streptophyta > Pinopsida > Pinales > Pinaceae > Pseudotsuga > Pseudotsuga menziesii. Next base: position 294,177 of record LPNX010942370.1, read on the forward strand.
CATAAAAAACACCATGTTGAGAAGTCAAAAGATGGTTTGAATAGTGATATTATTGATGATATTAATCATGAGAAACCCATTAATGTTTTAGTTCCAAATTTTGTAAATACACCAAGTAGCCCCTCATCTAGTTCTCCAATTTCATGTACAAGTCCTACAAGGAAGGTAAGAAGCCTAAATGAAATTTATTAGAGAAGCTTGGCACACGAAGAAAATCCAAGAGGCAAGACTGTACCATCATGTTTTGAAGAATATTATACTAATGAGTTTTCGGTGCAAGATATGCAATAAGATATAGATTAAATTCATAGGAATTATACTTGGAATCTTACAAATCCTCCTCATTTTTCCTTGTCAAATCATCTTAAGTGGGCCAAAATGTCCACCATATCAAGAGGCATGAGCTTCCCAAATCAAAACTAAGGAGCCTAGAGTGTTGGGTAGGAAAATTTAATTATGCATAAACATCCAACCCTCCCAAATACAAATTAATTTGGGTGGGATGATGAAAGGCCTGTCAAACTGACCCAAAGAAAGTACTAGTAGCATATAGTGGTTCCAAGCTTCATAGGCAATACAAGGAACATCCAAAATGTGCATTGGTTGAGTTGGAGGGAAACTCAACACATTTGTCACCTAATTTGAACTCCCTTTCTTATATTTAAAGACCACGTGAAACTATTGTAGGAAGGAGGCATGTTTGAGATGGAAATGTTCTTAACTCTTAGACTATGAATTCAAAAGATTAAGGGATGATTATTAGTACAAAAATTGTTTTCCTTATCCAAAACATAATGGCACCATTGCTTCAAGGGCTTCGCTAGATCTCAAAATTCTTTGTCATACGTGTTGTACTTCAGAATGGCGTTTGTCAAAGTATTGGAATGATAGTTCGTGGGATGACCAACCCATTTTAATATGGCACTAGTAGCATAATGTGAAGCATTTGTCTCAATCTCAAAGGGATATTGTGAATCCAAAAGGTGCAAAACCAATTTCAAATACAATGTAGTGTTTGAGCTCTAAGAACTCTCATCCATTAACTTTGTTAGGAAAACACAAGTGGATTGGAGAGTTGATGTAGGGGGTATGAAATGTGAGATAAATGAGTAGTAAAATGTTGATAGAAATTTAGGCCACTGATAAATACTTTTTCAAGCAATAAAAATGAGGGGATGAGCCATTTAACAAGAGCTTGTACATTGGCAAGATGAACACCTATTCCAATTTTATCAATAAGAAGTCCTAGATAGTGAATGGAGGTTTCCCAATATAATACTTTTTGTGAGTAACATGTTATTTTTTTGAAGGGGACCACAAAAGAAGTATATCGCAAGTGCGATATATCGCACTTGCGATATTTAAAAGCAGAAAAAAAAAACAGTGGTCACGAGCTCATTTTCACAATATCGGGACATTGAAATAACGCAGCAGCGAAAAAACGGAGGAGCGAAAAACCGCAGGTGCGATTTGGGTTTTACCTTTTCAAGGTCGAGGCTGAGTTCGAGGTGTCGCCAAGGTGGATTGCTGGACAATGGCAGGTATTTATGCTAGTTCTCTCCTTTTCATTTAACCTTCCATTGTTTAATTTTATTCATAATTTCTTTGTTTATAGAATTATTTTGAACAAATTTAAAAAAATAATTGAATGTGAACAATCAAACAATGATTAGATAAGTAAATTAACTTGAAATTTTATGTTTAAATCTTAAAAGACAACACAAATGAACAACAGAATGTGGAAAACCCACCCTCCCATAACCCTCAACAACCTAACCCACAACCAAACCCAGACCCGGAGGGGGAACAAGATAGAAACACACAGATTATTGCATGCTTGGCATCATTAAGGCGCCTTAGCTCATCCATTAGAGGGGGGGGGGATCATTTGAGAAATTCTTTAGCCGATGCCTTGGACACAATAACAAACACAATTTCTGATGCCCAAGGAGCTCTGTACAACATTACCTCGTACAGAGAATCTAGGAGGCGATACTACTTCGATGGATTGACACATAAAGACATCAAAGCCCTTAAAATTACTAAAGACCAGTTATTTTCATTATTCCGGGACCCCAGCACCGGATTGGTTCCACCAGTCGAGCACACATTTCCATAGATTGGTGCATTGAACCAAATATAAAGGCTAATTGGATGGATCGTTGGTATATGGTCTTCGATGAAGACCCCCATGGGAATAGGGACATCCCATTTTATTTCCTTAGGAAGTTGTATGCAGAATTCATCCTAGGGAAACATGTTAACTACTTTGATATCTTAGGCAACCAGGGTGTTGGTCATGGGATGCCCCAAGATAGGGAAGGAGCCAGGAGAGATCCCAACCATGTGCCACGCCCACCATGCACACCAAAACCCCCTCGGGTATACCCTCCTGCAGGTCCTGTCATTGAGTATACACAGGAGGCATTACTTGACATGGCAGAGACATTGCTTGAGCATGGGACTGATGTCCAAGGAAATGCAGACCAAGGGGCTGGCACTTCTACGGCGGGCCGATCTACAGATCATAGATGAGATGCAGAGTCTTCAGAGCGCCGTGTTACTACACACCCTTGCACATCGTGTGGAGGCATATGCTATGGCCCTGCTTCCGATTTTCGAGATAATGGATTACTTCGCTTTGTAAGTAAAACTCATTATTTTAATATTATACTTTGTTTCATGTTAAAATATTCAATTGTTTCGCACTTTATTTCTATTTAATCATCTAACAATATTTGTGAACAAATATACAGCTGGTGTCCCATGGCACACCACAGTTGCATAGTCCGTCGATAAATGTTAAGAACATTGATGCGACTGTCAATATTGCCTATGGGTTTGGTTCTTCACCAATAGGGGTAAGAACTATACTTGTTAATTTGTCAATTTTATTTATATATATTTATAACTTATAGATTGTAATGTATTCAATATGTATCCTAATTTTGATACTTGACATGTTTTTTGCAGGTTTCCCAGGAAGAGTGTATTGTCTCGCAGCCTATTCCCTCTCATGCAGAGGTAGATTCATGCAAGATTCCTAATGTAACTTTTAAATTTGTTAGTTTATATGTTTCTCATAGATCTTTCTCCATCACCTTAAGTTGTAGTGTGTTGAGCGGCTCCACTTAGCTATATGATATACTATGTGTGCGAATATACAAGATATGAAGTATAGTTGGAGGTATTTTCTTTGTATTAAAAAGATTCCATGTAAACTGGAGTATGTCCTCATTGTACATGTTGTTAGAATTAGTTTCATGTCTAACTTGGATGCATTAGGGGAGAGGATCCATTGGTGGTGCATTTCTTTACAGTAGTAATGTAGCTTAATTTTCCATATTCCCAAGCTTGTATTTCATCCAAATTATTACCACATATACTTTGGTGTGATATTTATCTACCATACTAGTTTTGAGCTGTGACGAATCCAAAATGATGCCATGCCAGCCTCTAAGTTCCAAGTTGCCTAGTTCTAGTGTGTTTTAGTGTATTTTTTATTGGTAAAAATACTTGAATATTGATGTGACTTAAAGAGGATGTGGCTTAAAATGATATTTCAAATTTTCAATATTCATATTATTTCCAAATGTACAAGAAGTTTTTTTTGAAAATTAATTTTAAAGACATGAAAATATTGACAATTACTTTGTACATAAAGTACTTTTATAAACCACTTTTGGTAACTAGTTTTTTCAAGATTGAGTTCAACCAACACAATGACTATCTCCACTACTAATCATCCCATATCCACTACTGGTCGCCTTGTTTCGTCACTGGCTCCTCTCCACTAGGTATTTGGAAGGAGTAAAACAAAAATATTAAACTTGAAATGCTAATAAATCTATACACAAATATATATTAAGTACCACTAATCCACTCTACATGTATGTTAGCATTCCAATTCGCATAGTTAAATGATGGGACACTATTGGCTTGTAGTTTGTGTAGTTTGGGAGGTATATTTTGGGCATGTGATTCTTGATTCCATTTGTGCAAACAAATCAACCCGTGTACTAATGTGACCACCATAAACTTCAAAATAGACATAATAATGCTTGACATTTAGGGCAGTTTGATAAGTTACACTCTTTCATTGACCATTTCCACATTGTACAATATTATATAGTTATTCCAAAACCATCGATACCTCTTGATCCATCCTCTCTTTGGCTTCCCAACAATCACTAACTTCAAAAAATTCTCTTGGGTTAAATTTTCCTACCCACAATCATTATTCTCAATATGGATTTCTATATCCAACTCAAGAGTCAATACCCATAGGTATTCACAAAAAATGATAGTATGCTAATCTAAGTCTTGGAATAAAAAGGTGAACTCCCTATACCAACATGTGTTCCATATCAATTACTTCGAGGTATATAAATGCATCAATGTGCCTATAATACCTCGAACACAACATCCACTCAAAATCTAGTTACATAATGATCCCAAGATCATCTCAAATACCTCTAGGAAGACATGTACATTAGTTCCTTCTAATTTCTTAGAACATGTCAAATACCCACAACATACAAGTGCATAGACATTTCTGTCATTACATTTATAATTAAGGGTATGCAAATGCATTGCTATGCCTATAGTCCCCCTCATATCATCTCTAATATTGGTATCCAAAAAAATGCACCAATGTGCATGTAATCTTTCTAATCATCAGATATATGTACATGCATACAAATGATGTGTTTGTCATTAGGTTAAAATTATTTCATTGGAATAACAAAAAGTAGAGTATTTTGTTTATTTTATGCAAATAGGTCAAATGGAGGAGGGAAGGGGAGGCCCAACAAAAAATCATTTAATATATATGTCTCTGATTCACTATTTGATATGAAATTGACATTTAGATCGCTTTCTTTGTACGTTTGGAAAATCATTTTGTAACTTACATATATCGCTTGGAAAAATAATTTTGTAACTTACATATATCGTTTGGAAAAATCATTTTGTAACTTACATATATCTCTTTGACATATGTTACTTTATGTAGGAACCTATTGTGACAGTGGTGCTTGAAGAGCACCAAACCGAGGTTGTTGTCAACCCACCTCTTCCCCCCAAACAGGGATGTATGTTTCGCTTTCTTTAGTAGTTCATCATTTTCCTTCCAGGTAGTATATATGTCTCTGATTCACTATTTGATATGAAATTGAAATATATATATATATATATATATGCTACTTTATATGCAGGCCCCTACTAAGGCACCGGTGCTTGAAGAGCACCAAACCGGCGGCCCACCATTCACGAGCCAGCAGGTATGTTTATGTAGATCGCTTTCTTTGTACGTTTGTGTACACATCTCAATATCAAGTAACATTCAATATGTATCCTAATTTTGACATGTAACATGTTTTATGCAGGTTTCCCATGATGAATACATTGTCTCGCAGTCTATTCCCTCTCATGCAGAGGTAGATTCGCAGCCACAGGTATTATTTGAAATATGCTTTTAATTATATATATATGATTTTAATTATGTTTCACGTTGTTTGGAAAAATCATTTTGTAACTTACATATATCGCTAAATGACATATGTTACTTTATGTAGGAACCTGTTGTGACAGTGGTGCTTGAAGAGCACCAAACCGAGGTTGTTGTCAACCCACCTCTTCCCCCCAAACAGATATGTATGTTTTGCTTTCTTTGGTAGTTCATAATTTTCCTTCCAGGTAGTATATATGTCTCTGATTCACTATTTTATATGAAATTGACATATATATATATGCTACTTTATATGCAGGCCCCTAGTGAGGCACCGGTGCTTGAAGAGCACCAAACCGGCGGCCCACCGTTCACGAGCCAGCAGGTATGTTTATGTAGATCGCTTTCTTTGTAAGTTTTTGTACACATCTCAAGATCAAGTAAAATTCAATATGTATCCTTGATTTGGACATGTAACATGTTTTATGCAGGTTGCCTATGATGAATACATTGTCTCGCAGTCTATTCCCTCTCATGCAGAGGTATATTCGCAGCCATAGGTATTATTTGAAATATGCTTTTAATTATATTTGTTGACCCTCTCCCCCCCAAGGTACATGTATATTTGTTGACATTGGCATATATCTAATATATTTATGCAGCCTGATAGTGAGCAAGTGGTGCAAGAAGAGCACCCAATCAGGGTCGCTGTCAGTGAGGCACCAGGACCCCGGCTTACTTACTCACGTACAGTAAGTAGAAATGTTATTTTGGTTTCAAGGAATTTGAACAAATGTATATAGAATTTTTAAAGGTTGGTAAATTAACTTACAAATTTGTTTGTTTTTCTGTAGTCTCCACTGATGAGACCTATCCCTCTTGTTCAACGATGGGGATCACCAGTGAGTAGTCGCAAAAGAAAGCTCAACTTCTCCGAAGACTCTGGGGGCATGTACATAGATTTATCTTTTTGTTCATATGTGTACACACAGATGTACGTTTTGATCCACTATTTTGTATTATGGCCATGTGGCATGGCAATTTTTGTACAACATTATTGCTATATACATATATATAATATAAAGCAAGGTTCAAATTTATACATGTATGTATGGTTGACTTGATCTTGGAACATGATATCATGGTTGACTTGGTCTTGGAACATGATATGTGTGGATGACCAATGTGATATATAATGATATATGTGTGGTTCATGCACGTGTGCTAACTTAAATGAATTTCCAATTTACTTAAAGGAAGAATTTAAGCGACTCATCAAATTTTTAACATCATACAATTCTAACATGTACACTAACATATATACCCTAATTTACACACAGTAACACACACTAACATGTACTAGATGTACAATTCTAACATGTACACACAATAACATACTCTACATTACCCTACCTTGTTCCGTCTCATAAAGCACATGTCTCATGACTTGCATGATTATGCACCAAACCCTAGTTGGACATCTCATGTACCTTGTCTCAAGACCCTAATTCCAGACCATGCAACTTGGTGACTCATCAACTCATCAACTTTTTAACATCGTACAATTCTAACACATGTACAATAACATATATATACCCTAATTTGTACACACAGTAACACACAGTAACACACTAAATACAATTCTAACATGTACGTGTACAATAACATACTCTACATTACCCTACGACAAGTTAACATCATACCATAAAGCACATCTCATGACTTACCAGGTACATGTCCCTACCTTGTTCTGTCTCATAAAGCACATGTTCATGACTTGCATGATTACGCACCAAACCCTAGTTGGACATCTCATACCTTGACTCAAGACCCTAATTCCAGAGCATGCAACTTGGTGACTCATCAACTCATTAACTTTTTAACATCATACAATTCTAACACATGTACAATTTAACATATATATATTCCCTAATTTACACATAGTAACACACACTAACATACTAGATACAATTCTAACATGTACGTGCACAATAACATACTATACATTACCCTACAACAAGTCAACATCATACCGTAAAGCACATCTCATGACTTACCCTACATTATCCTACCTTGTTCCATCTCATAAAGCACATGTCTCATGACTTGCATGATTACACACCAAACCCTAGCTGGACATCTCATACCTTGTCTCAAGACCCTAATTCCAGACATCTCATATCATGTGTTTGTAGTTCACTCTACTAACTTGCATGATTACGCAACAAACCCTAGTTGGATGTATCTCATACCTTGTCTTGACCCTAGTTGGAGCATGCCACAATAATGTTACTCTAGTTCCAAATAATGTTGTTATGCATGTGAAAGTATTGGCATGATCTCATGTGTTTGTAGTTGACTCTCGAGCCTAACTTGCATGATTGCTCACCAAACCCTAGTTGGACATCTCATACCTTGTCTTTACCCTAGTTGGAGCATGCCACAACTTGGTGACTCATGAAAAACTAGTTGGTGCATGTGCAAGTATTGGTGATCTCATGTGTTTTTAGTTGACTCTCCTAACTTGCATGATTGCTCACCAAACCCTAGTTGGACATCTATGACCGTGTCTTGACCCTAGTTGGAGCATGCAAGTATTGGTGATCATGTGTTTGTAGTTCACTCTCCTAACTTGCATGAGTAAGCACCAAACCCTAGTTGGATGTATCTCATGTACCTTGTCTTGACCCTCCTAACTTGCATGATTGCTCGTGCCAAACCCTAGTTGGACACCTATGACCTTGTCTTGACCCTAGTTGGAGCATGCAAGTATTGGTGATCATGTGTTTGTAGAACTCACTCTCCTAACTTGCATGATTACACACCAAACCCTAGTTGGATGTATCTCATGTACCTTGTCTTGACCCTCCTAACTTGCATGATTATCACATAAAATATTCCATGAGATTCATCCCTTAAAATTCACCTTTCTTTAAAACACATATGTAAATACTCTCACACACTGCAATTTGTAACAAGGTTGTATCAATGCCTTCAACAAGGCACGCAACCTTCTACCAATCCTTGAAGAATGTGGAGAAACATCCAAGTTCTCAACACACACTCAATCATCTCAGAAGCATGCCCTCAATCAATGTCTATGTTTCAACAAAAGACAACAGCAGGACACTTGCACAAAAAAAGACTTGAAATAATTGTCATCTTAAATACCCATGAGAGTTTCCAGAAATGCATCCAACATAGCCATTAAAAATTCCTTGAGCAGTAGCACATAATGGGCAACTTCAATGAGCAGCTTCAACAATGTACAATGTCAAGGGCAGTAGCAGTCACGGTGGCAACAACAACAGTAAACCATTCCCAGTCTTTGGTGAGGTGGCAGTAGGTACAACAACAGGTACATTCCACATGGAATCCAAGTTATTGATAGCTGCAGTGAATTAGGGATTTCTCAAATTGAAAGAACACATGCTATAAAAGCTTGGTTGGAATTTTTTTATCTACATTCATCTTAGAATTCTTCTCATGTACAAACTCAGTTGCCTTATTTAGAGGATGTATTATTAATGATTTGGGGTATTTGTCCTTACAAGGTTTCCCATGTTGGAGCACACCATGGACTATCATGGCAATAGTTTCCCACAAATGTTTAGTCACATGGTTGTGTATTTAGTTCTACATGCCAATTCATATTCTAAGTAGACATTGGTATTGGAAGGGGGTTGTCATATATTATTCATCTTCTAGGTACCCTATGGTAGGTGTTTCACATTGTCTGTAGGCACTTTCTTCTCCTCAATGTGAGCCAATGATGAACATGTAATCCATCAATATAAATCCACCCACATAGTTGCAAATGGAAAAAGTTGCATATAATCAACACCACTAATTAATAAACATTTCACCCCAAATAATCATATTACTTGTTAGTTGGCACTAACACTCACGTCCAAACTGAAATCTTTGGGTGGATCATAATACTAGGAGTCCCATGAGTAGCCTGTGTGATGCTCAAGTTTAATAGTCCACTCGGGAGCAGTCCTTATTCTGCATTGAGTAGCATAAACTGCAGCTGTAGCAATAAAAGCTGGGGAATATCATATTACTTGCTAGTTGGCACTAACACTCACGTACAAACTGAAATCTTTGGGTGGATCATAATACTAGGAGTCCCATGCATTGTAATATTTTCCATATACTAGGTAATATTTCTCATATAGGTTGTGTTTAATCCAAGTTTTCAATATCAAGGAAAATATATTTTGTTTCACACAAAGATACAACTCACATTAGCAATACCAAACTATGTATTCAATAAATACTTGCATAAACTTTTCAATGGCCGTGTTCTCTTTTTCAAGACACAAAGACAAGGGGACTCGAACCCAATCTCTCCCAAACATAAGCAATTAAAAGAAATGACTTAAAACAGCAAACCATATACTCAATACTTCAATTCTTAGAGTATTCCCAACAATACTGGCTGATTTCTTTAGCTCAATTGCAGCTCTACTAATGCTGACTTGCTTCACAACAGCATTGTACACATTAGCAATACCAAACTATGTCTATGACAGTAAACAATCATCTACAGGAATGTATAATTGCATCTTAATAACAGATACAGAAAAACAAGCTCTATTTTTCAATTAACTCAAAAACATCAATCTGATTCTCTATATAAAATCAGAGTTTGCATAGGTATATAGACAAATTTGTGAGTTTAGTTCATTAATTGAATCTTCGTTGCACCAAAAATGAACAAAAATAATAATATTCTGTCACTTGGAATTCTGACAGGAACAACATTTAGACACTGACTGATAAGAGTTTATATGGACATTCTGCCCCTTCAAGTTCTCAGTACACACTCAATCATCTCAGAAGCATGCCCTCAATCAATGTCTATGTTTCAACAAAAGACAACAGCAGGACACTTGCACAAAAAAAGACTTGAAATAATTGTCATCTTAAATACCCATGAGAGTTTCCAGAAATGCATCCAACACAGCCATTACAAATGCCTTGAGCAGTAGCACACAATGGGCAACTTCAATGAGTAGCTTCAACAATGTACAATGTCAAGGGTAGTAGCAGTCAATGAAATGGTATGAAATTAACTTAAACATAGAAAAACCTTGTAAACTATATTTACAATTAGAACTATATAAATTTTAGTTATGTTCATATTGTTTACTAAATGTAGGACAAATCTATATAAAGGTAATGAAAGGCTAGGAACATACGTATAAACATATAACCAATATCAAATCTATCTAAACTCATATGGAAAGTATCAACAAAATGGAAGTAGATATAAACAAATAAGAGAAGGGAGATAAATATTTTACTTCGTAAAACCCTACGATGTGGAGACATCCATGGAAGCAATCCCTTCTTGTTCTTCCAAAAGTCCTCTCAATTACATTTGCTAGAATACACAAATGTATGGAGTTTATATGGAATCCATAAATCTCTCAAGAATACGGATGATCTATCCGAAGGACCCATAAAATCCAGGCTAACAATCAAGAACATATGATACCATCCATCCCCCTTGATTCAATGATCTGAAGTCATAGTTACCAAGAGAAATTAGGACTATCGATCTTAAGATACAACTAGGGGTGGAGATCAACCAATCCATAAATGTAAGAAATAAGCTTATCGAAGGGTAAGGGAGAATTAATGAATAAGAAAGACCTTGAAGCATAGGTCACCATTTTCGAAAAGATAAGTCACTACCAAATCTCTCCCAAAACTATTTCTATATGCACATGCACAATGTTACAAAAAATTGTTATGGCCTAATTACAGGTATAAGTGCACTACAAATGATGTTGTAATAATCATCATTATGATATTATGTACAACACTACATCAAGCCACTATACAACCTCCAAACACATTCTAGCATCCCCCCTTAATGTTATACTCTGTCACTTGGAATTCTTATAGGAAGAACATTTAGACACTGATAATTTGGCTCTTTGTTGACTGATAAGAGTTTATATGGACATTCTGCCCCTTCAAGTTCTCAACACACACTCAATCATCTCAGAAGCATGCCCTCAATCAATGTCTATGTTTCAACAAAAGACAACAACAGGACACTTGCACAAAAAAAGACTTGAAATAATTGTCATCTTAAATACCCATGAGAGTTTCCAGAAATGCATCCAACACAGCCATTACAAATGCCTTGAACAGTAGCACACAATGGGAAACTTCAATGAGCAGCTTCAACAATGTACAATGTCAAGGGCAGTAGCAGTCACGGTGGAAACAACAACAGTAAACCATTCCCATTCTTTGGTGAGGTGGCAGTAGGTACAACATCATTTACATTCCACATGGAATCCAAGTTATTGATAGCTGCAGTGAATTAGGGATTTCTCAAATTGAAAGAACACATGCTATAAAAGCTTGGTTGGAATTTTTTTATCTACATTCATCTCAGAATTCTGCTCATGTACAAACTCAGTTGCCTCATTTAGAGGATGTATTATTAATGATTTGGGGTAATTGTCCTTACAAGGTTTCCCATGTTGGAGCACACCATGGACTATCATGGCAATATTTTCCCACATTTGTTTAGTCACATGGTTGTGTATTTATTTCTACATGCCAATTCATATTCTAAGTAGACATTGGTATTGGAAGGGGGTTGTCATATATTATTTATCTTCTAGGTAGCCTACACAAAGGAAATTAATTATTGCGCTCTTTTCATTAGAACAACACAATGCACAATAGACTAGATCCCACCTGTGGAGGCCAAACTTCCTCATACTTAGAAGCCACAAACAATGCTGTGATAGTAACTAATTTCCATCTCATACCTTGTCTTGACCTTAGTTGGAGCATGCACAACTTGGTGACTCATGAAAAACTAGTTGGTGCATGTGCAAGTATTGGTGATCTCATGTGTTCATAGTTGACTCTCCTAACTTGCATGATTGGTGATCATGTGTTTGTAGTTCACTCTCCTAACTTGCATTCAATTATGCACCAAGAAATGTAAATTTCAACAACTCGAGAACTTGTTATTTTTTGAACTAAATTTGGTGGTGTCTAAAGACACCGTTCTTGGCGCCTCCAATGTGCCGTAGATGGTGTTTGTATCCTAGGAACACCAAAGGATAGACATTAGTAACATCATAAGAAATGATAGAGAACCCAATGAAAATGTGCAAACATGGTTTAAATAACGCACCTGACAATGCACTCATACAAGTAGGCCATCCGAATCATCTCTGGTGCCGATAGTGTCCATAAATCTTTCATGCTCTATATGAGGTAGCAAGTATCGTACATGTGACCTATTTTTGTGAGCAAGTGTGCGGAGCTTGATGTTTGTACCAACCACTAGGTTGGTGAAGTGGTATACAATAGCTCCTGGTCTATAATCCTGATATACATACCCACCCTTCCTTTTCTGTTGTGCTGCAAGTGTCAAGTACTCCCTTTTTATAACCATCGAGCCGGTTGGGAATTCAATATTTTCATCATCTGTAACAGGTTCTAGAAGGGTTTGTTTCCCCTCTAAGAAACGTGCCAACCAATAGTCAGAACCCCATTCATTATTTTTTGGGGCAACCACTGCATATATCTGACCAGTGAAAAGAAATAGGTCGAGTTAACAATTTACATTTTGTAAATAATGTCTTGCATATCTAATTTCTACATAAATTAAATTATACAAAGGTCGAGTAAAACATTTACATAGGGGATCATTTTCTTATTTAGGTACTACTCATGTACCTGCTTGTATGAGATCCGATATGTGATCATAGTCTCTAGAAATATGTGTCTGATCATCTTCCAAATGGTCTATTTCATTGTCCCCGTTGAAATTGGTACCAAGTCTCACTCGTTCCCATGTATCAACGGTATCAGTGTTCTCACAATCATCCCATTCACTGATGCTACAAGAACTGTAAAAGCAAGCCTTCAATCTTGTCCAAATTTGTAGGGCCGAGTTGTCTGAGCTTCTAATTGAATGAAACTGTCGAGTTCCATGCACTGTGTTCACCCGAGGTGTTTTTGATCGGTCCACATTTGTAACCTCCCAGAATATTCTTCGCACTAAGTGTTTCCTTGTTGCTTGTTCTCCCATGACAGATGCACACCATTGGACTATAGATGCTGCGTCTCGAAGGCGAGCACCTGTAAACTTCATCTCTTCCCTTTGAAGGGCAGTTTTAATGCATGCACCAGCACCATCATGCTCTCCTTTTCCATGACCAGTTTCAAAGTAGTTCCATACATGTGGCACCTTGTATTTTAGGTGCAACAAACACAACCATTCAAATACACGTGCATTCTTGAACTGTCCAGCACAACCGTCTAACCAAATGATATGACGATAAAATGGTATATCCATAGCTATCACGTGGTCATAGAATAATTTAAAGCAATGTTGCACGTAGTTGATGTCATGGGTCCGGTCGTCACTTATGTAGAAGTGACTTTCTTTCAATATCACACGTTTCTCTTCACTACTATCTTGCCCATGTCGATATGTGATATGCACCATTATGCTCACCTGCTCTGAGTGATAGTATTGACTTTGAATTTCATTTTGTGGTTGTAGGGTGTAATTTTCAGCAAAGTCAACCACTGATAGTATTGTTCCAAGAGGGAAGGTGTCCCGGCATATTCTGAATTGCTCATCTTGCCACCGTGCCATATCGACATGTTGAATGTACTGTTGGATATTTCCATGAAACTCTGGAATAAAATCACATACTCGAACCTGGTACATGAATATTAATATGTCAATAAACCACATAAAAAAATGTGTGTGTACACGTGAATA
>LPNX010942370.1:308650-311150 GCA_001517045.1 Pseudotsuga menziesii
TCTCAGCAATTGCATTCCCGAATGCTTGATCTTCACTTTCATGGATGCAATCAGACCATAAGGATAGCCCACCACAATTGTTGCAAGAACCGTCTACACATTGTTTTAAGTAATGTGTCTGCCCATCTTGCCTCGGACACCTGAGGCTATGGATGAAATCTCTTGATGAAATTGGTAGTACTGTACTTGAGCATTCCTGCACATGGTTAGGATGCAAAAAATGACGTATATGTGCAAATGTATGGTAATATAGGTCAAACTCTATGTGGTATCTACAACAACAAGTGTTTCGGATGGTATTGATTCTAACATACCAAGGCTTTCATTTTTCAAAAGATCTTTGCCCGAGCCTTAGCTCTACATGGGAAACTTTAAACATCTCGAACAGTTGAGTTTGTGTCATGTCAAGATAATGCTTGACACGAGGTTCAGTGTGATGAGAACCCCTACAATGTTTTAACACATCCTTCGTGTTAGAAGAAGGGCTAGTGTTATCATGCCAAAATGTTTGCACTAGGCCCTTCATTGCTTCGACTAACTTCATGTCTTTGTGGGGAAGTCTACCGCTAAATGCCCATAATGTTTCCATTTGTCCCTCTACATCAAGGTTGTCTCTTCTTACTGAATATTTTTTAAGAGTCTTTGGATGTAAAGGAACAATTTTTGATGTGCATTTAAGTAAACAACGTTGCCTTGTGGATCTACATACAATTGATTCAGCCAATACACAACGAGCCACATTACAGTCTTTTGAACGAGTTTTTTTACCAATCGATGTGAATACAGCAGCAAGAGATTTAACAATGTGATTACTTGATTCCATATTCTTCATTGTTGTTATGCCTAAATTTCTTCTAACAGTTTCCATATTTCTAGATTTAAGGAAAGCTAAAAACAGTTGACATTTACCGGCTTCGGATTTGTTATCAAAATATTGTTTCATTATTTGAGAAGAATGACGAAGGATAGTGCGTTTAGCCACATTAACTTCCATGGAAGTCAATCCGATCTCATCCACTTGTATTCATTTAGGAGTTCTCTTTCATTTTGATGCAAAATTTCTTGTCGTTTGAAATGCTGGAGTGACGTTTACATCCACTACCGGCTCACAACTTCGATTAGGAGATTGAACCACCGAACATGGTTGTTGCTGAGTCACATTTGCATCGGGGGTAACATAATTATTGAACTGTTTAGAATATTGACCGTCTACTAATGGATGAATAATATCAACTTTCATATAACCAGCTTCTTTTGAGGTTGCATTATCTTCCTTAGCCTCTAGGTCAGGTATCTCTTGAGGGGGAATGGGAACTATTTGCTCATCTAATGAATGCCGACGATTTCTTGAATCTTCCCTTTTTTTTTGCTTTTTATTTTCTGCTTCTTCCGGTGTAAGCACCTTCCTTGCTGACTTTCTTCCTCTATTACGTACATTCCCCATTGAAATCCACCCAAAATTGTACAAAACTATGCAATTATGTAAGTAATGATAAAAATTTGCATGTCCAACAATTCTCTGTGCGCGGGTTCAGATGAATTATGTCTTTTGATACGTTAAAGGTGGCCAACACAACGCCACCCTACATTTTCTATAAAACATAAATCGCACCTGCGATATATCGCATATGCGATATTGAATTTTAGGTTTTTATGGAGGAAAAGGGTTTTCCATATCGCATATGCGATATATCGTATATGCGATATATCGTATATGCGATATATCACATATGCGATATATTGCATATACGATATATCGCATATGCGATTTAGTTCTCAATGAAAATGTGTTTTAAATTTACATTGTGATCTTTTTTTTTGTTGTACCTTTTCCACCTCGGGATTCTTACCTTTTCCTCTAATTGTTGTATGCTTACATCTTCTTTTTCTTTTAGCATCAGATCTACATAGATTTGGTGATTTGGGTTGCATAAGAAAAAATATGTACATCCATTTTTCCATCTCCCCATCCTTATCGATTTATATATATATATATTTTAAAATATGATCCATACATCCATGGAAATATCCACTTATATAGTTTTGTATGCATATTATGCATAAACATACATGCACATATACATAATCAAATAGTTATTTTATACAACAATAACTCTAATTATTTGAACAATAACTCTAATTATTTGAAGATAAAATAACTTTGATTATTTGAAAATAAAATAACTGGAATCAAAATAAATCTCAAACAAGTCCCTACACATAATTAAAAGTGAACTTTAAGACAAACATCCATGGAATCTATTGGTTTATTGGATTAAAATAACCTTAATGTTTTTGTTTAGTTAAAATAGTAACTGAACATGAAGAACTTTCTTATTCTTTGTTCAGATCAATAGATTTCATTATCTCAGAAACTAAACATTTCGTTGTTAGCAAGATGATGATGATGAGGATGAGGGTGATGGTGATGACGAGGAGGATGATGACTATGATGATGATGATGAGGATGAGGGTGATGGTGATGATGAGGATGAGGGTG
>LPNX010942370.1:316150-335733 GCA_001517045.1 Pseudotsuga menziesii
AGGTTATTCAATTACTTACCAACACACAAAAGTAGTGGTTGAATTAAATGGATTTCCGACTTTTATATGCATATTTTACTTTATGGGTTCACTAAGGATGATTAGATGATTTAACATGTAATGTGATGGTAATCTGCTCAATAGATCACACTAATGTTTGATATGTCTCCCCATGGTCAATACATTTCTCATATGTTCTATTAACGCATATGCGATATAACGCACATGCGATATATTGCATATGCGATATGGATAAGTTATATCACATATGCATTATTTGAAAATTTAAATAATTGGCGGGATTAAGGTTTGGCATTAGGTTTGGAAGCAGCTTCAGAATACCGAACCTATTGGCTAGGACAAATCAACCAGGGCTATTGCTTGTCTTTTAGAACTCTATCAATATGCTCAGATTAGATCCCATGTTTTGATATGACATACACAATATTTTTTTATGAAAATGTACGATATTGTAGAGTACGAAATGATGATTCTAAATATATAATTTTTTCCTTCAAAAATATGTTTTATTTATTTATAATTATTTTTCTAAATGACACATGCTAGTTTTCGAGAATACATACATCGATTGTTTGTTATATAACTTTTGATTTCCATCACCATTTCCCATAAAAACTATATGGTACACTAGACGAGATCAAGCTCTGTGATCTTATATTAAGAAATCAAGGATTTCATTAATTTTTTCCCCTAAAGTGTTGCACCCGCACATAAGGTTTTAATTTCAAGATTTTCTGACTTCAATAATTAATAATAATAAAAATACTTTATGAAAATTTCCAAATAAATAGTGTTGCACTAGGCCCATATGTCCTTTATATGCCTGCAAGATTTTATCCCAAATGGACATCATTTACCTCATATATTGCTGCCCCCGCACAAACATATATGTTAAGATGTGCTGACAATTTGAAAACCCACTTTCACAGAAACTAATTTTATAATCATTTGCACACATTTTCTCTGCATAAACCCTATATATTATGAAATCTGATTCAATTACCTATCTTTTCTCTTTTTACTTCATCTTCAAATAAGTTAGGGAAGTACCCCTAATTGTCACCTAAAATCAGAGTTTTCTGTTTATTCCAGTATTATGTGGCATCTAAAGTGTCCTTAAAGGAGTCCATGATTGTGCATCAGCCCACCTTTCCTAAGGGAGTCCTAAAGCATTTGGGGCACAATCCTAATTCTCGAGCTGCCCCAGACCTATTCTGTTGTCGAGGATTTGGGCCAAACTCCTTGTGTGATGTCTGCACTTGAAGTACTTCAGAGTTGTCCTCCGCAAAGGAAATCCTTGCTTTTTTCTCTTGGATTAAATGATGATAACTCTTCTTCAGTCATCAAATTTGAAACCATGGGACTACAGACTCACTTGGTTTACTATGTTTCTCTTTTGATTCATGTAGAATGTCTTAATATGACCATCAAACGCACTGTGATTGACGAAGGCACTGCTGCTTCCATGATGTCTTTGTCATGCTGGAAGGGTTTGGGTTCTCCCGAGTTGTCTCAATCTGCTACCATGTTGACTACCTTTGATGGTATATCTTTTCAGCCATATGGGATTCTTCCTTCTCTGAACATCCAATTGGGAGGGAAGACCGTTGCGATCGAGGTCGAGGTGGTTGATGCGCCCCTTGACTACAATCTTTTACTGGGCCAAAATAGGATGTATAGTATGCAAGCTTGAGCCTCTTCTCTATTTCGAGTAGTATGCTTTCCATTTAATGGGAATATTTTTATGATTGATCAGACATCATTCCTTAATTTGAGTGTTAGTGCATCATTGGGAGCTTCTATCTCGATTATCGATCATTCTCAGCCAGCAACTAGGAGTGTGGGTGTAGGTATGTATCCATCCCTTATGGGGACCTTTAGTTGTCCTACGCCCGTTCTTATGATCGGATATAGTTTCGGTGGGGTATCATCTTCGTTGAAGTTGGTGTATTTTAGCACTACCCATATGGAAGATCCTTGGATTCCTTCTTCACCGATTCCTTCGAATGGACCTATCAAAACAGATGTGTCGTTGCCTGCAGCAATGATAGCATATCAAGTGAATGTTGATTGTGTTGTAGAGCCTAGTCCTTCCTCTTCGCAGATAAAGGAGGAGGACCCATATGTGCTGCCTACATGGGAAGTTGAGTCCTCTCATGCACATGATTTCCTTGATGGTGTTTTTCCATTAGATGAAGCCATTATTGAGGCCATTGTCAGGGGTTGAGCCGCCTTGGGAAGAGTTGCATCATAGATCATATTTTATTCTTGAGCTTAACCATTTGGAGCATGAGGAGTATAGGGATATTCTTAGTAAGAATATTGGTAGTCTCGTGGTTCCATTGAGATCTCCTGGTCAGATGGCTAATGGGAACATGGAGAACCTATCACCTACCATTCCTATCAATATCTCTCGTGATCCTGGAAAAGTTGAGAATGTCCACATTGGGGTGGATTGTTCCCCTGATGAGATTAAGGAGTATACCGAGATTTTTAAAGAGTTTCATGACATTTTTTCTTGGTCATACAAGGAAATGTTGGGTATCAACCCTCGTATTGTCGAACATGAAATTAAGACCTATCCGAATGCTAAGCCTGTTCAACAACATTTGCTTGCGGTGAATCCTAGAAAAGCACCCGCTATTAAGGCTGAGATAGAGAAGCCGTTAAAAGTCGGTTTTATCTATCGCATTCCCTTGACGGAGTGGGTTTCAAATCCCATTCTGGTGGATAAGAAGCAAGGAGCGATCCATATGTGCATTGATTTTCGTGATTTAAATCATGCTTGTCCTAAGGATAATTTTCCCACACCATTTATTAATCAGATTTTGGATGAGTGTGCGGGAAGTGAGGTATTCTCCTTTATGGATGGTTTTTTTGGATATAATCAGATTCAGATCAAACCCAAGGATCAACATAAAACTGCATTTATTTTTCCTTGGGGTACGTTTGCATATTGGGAGATGCCTTTTGGTCTTAAAAACACTAGAGCCACCTTTCAGTGGGCTATGACCTTGATTTTTCATGATGTCAAAACAATTATCGAAGTGTATTTTGATGATCTTGTTGCTCATTCTCATCTAAGAGTGCATCATCCATACCATTTCAGATTAGTATAAGAGTCGATCCCTTAAAGGTTGAGGCATTACTTCAATTGTCTCCCTGCGTAATATTAGACATCTTCAATTTTTGCAAGGCATGGCAAATTTCTTTCCGAGATTCATGGTTAACTTTGCCAATTTGACTAAAGGCTTTATGCATCTTCTAAAGAAGGACACTATTTTCTGTTGGGATGAGTGAGCCCAGGAGTCCTTTGATGCTCTTAAGCTAGCCTTAGCATCGGCCCCCATGCTTAGTCCACCTGACTATAGCCATGATTTTTTTATTTATGTGGCAGCGTCCAAAGAGACGGTTGGTATGGTTTTGGTTCAGGAGGATGAGGAGCTCCACGAGCATTTCATATATTATTTGAGCTGAAACCTTATTGATGTGGAAATCCATTATTCTCATGTGGAGAAACTTGCCTTGGCCACCGTTCATGCAGTTCAGAGATTGAGACATTACATTTTCCTTCACCAGACCTTGGTGGTATCTCATGTCAATCCATTTCAATTCGTCCTCACTAGAAGGATGATTGGGGGAAAATGTAATAAGTGGATTGTCATTTTTCAAGAGCTTGATCTCGAATTCATTTCGGTGAAATCAAAGAAATCATTGATTTTTGTAGAGCTCATTTCTGATTTTCCAAGTGTGGAGGAGGAGGAGGTTTATTAAGATACGTTTGTCGATGAGCATATTTTCCTTATCTCAACTTTGGACCCATGGTATGGGGATATCATTATATATTTGAAAACATTGAAGGTCCCCACTCACCTTTCACAAGATGAACGACGACGATTACGTCATGCATATAAGAACTACCTTATAGTGTATAACACTTTGTAGCACCATGGGGTAGATTCCATTTTACGTCATTGTTTAACCCATGACGAGGCTGAGGTTGTGTTGAATGATTGCCACAAAAGGGCATGTGGTGGTCATTTATTTGGGATTTCTATAGCCCAAAAAATCTTCAGAGCGGGATATTTTTGGCCGTCGATCTTCAAAGATTATGTCGGTGTGTTCAAGAAGTGTCACCCTTGCCAGTTGTTTTCAAGCAATATGTGCTTGCATCCTGCTCCATTATATCCGATTATCACCACTGTTCCCTTCACCAAGTGGGGGATTGGATTCATGGATTGTGACCTAGCTTCAAATAGGGGGCATCATCACATTATAGTGGCTGTTGATTATTTCATGAAATGGGCTGAGGCTATTCCCACGGTTAAATTCGATGGTGAGACAGCCACGCATTTCATGTTCAACCAAATTATTACTCAGTCCAACATTTCGAAAGAGCTTGTCACTGACCATGGTAGGTACTTTCAGAATAGAATGGTGGAAGAGTTGGCTTCGAAGTTAGGGTATAAGCACGAGCACTCCTCTTCTTATTACCCTCAGGTGAATGGATAGGTTGAAGCAGTGAATAAATCACTTAAGTCCATTATCCAATGAACCATCGCACAAAGAAAGACAAATTGGCATATCATGTTATATCCTGCTTTGTGGGCCTATAGGACTGCAGTTAAGACTGCCACCGGTTTCTCTCCATATCAGCTCGTACATGGGGTGGAGTCTGTTTTATCAGTTGAATGCAAAATCCCTTCGTTGAAGCTAGCTATAGAGATTTTACCAGACACTTCCGCATTGGAGGAATGTTTGGTACACTTAGAGCAGCTTGATGAGCAGTGCCGGGATGGCTATTTGGCTCTAGAAGTAAATAAGCATCGTGTTAAGGTCCAATATGATAAGTTTGTCTGTCCAAGGAGGTTTAGTGAAGGTGATTTCATCCTTTTGTGGGATCAAGCTAAAGAACCCTTGGGGGCAGGGAAGTTTAATCCCATGTGGCATGGTCCTTATGTAGTCAAACATGTGTTAGAGAAGGGTGCCTATGATCTGGTGGATTATGAAGGGACAACTTTGGCAGAGCCTAGAAATGGGCTCTATCTTAAAAAATACTATGCATGATCTTCAGCCAGGGTTGATTATTGTATATTGTTGTACAATTTTTTGGCATAGTTAGGTTTTCTTATGGTGATCGAGTTTGTTGATTAGCTTTCATTTCTTATGACAGATGTCAATGGAGTCTTCTGCTTACATAGGATTCATTGATGGTGCTAGCTTCCACACTCAACACTTAGCTTCTACTGCTTGGGTGATTTATACTCCTATGGGTCAGGTATTGTCTTCAGGAGGCATATGTTTACGGAATTCTTCGAACAATGTTACTCAGTATAGTGCCATTATTGAGTTATTGCGGGATGCCATTTCACTTGGTATTCTCTCTCTTGAGGTATGCCTTGATTCGTAGTTAGTGGTTTCACAGCTTAATGGCTTGTATCATGTTAGGAATCCAACATTATTACAAAGATTCTTACGTGTGAGATTGTTAGAATAACAATTTGAGAACATAACATATATACATGTTTCAATAATTTTTAATCAAGTTGCTGACTCATATGCTAACTATGTGTTAGATTGGCATTTGTTTCATAGACCATGAGCATAT
This sequence comes from Pseudotsuga menziesii, assembly GCA_001517045.1. Lineage (NCBI taxonomy): Eukaryota > Viridiplantae > Streptophyta > Pinopsida > Pinales > Pinaceae > Pseudotsuga > Pseudotsuga menziesii. The sequence goes on from LPNX010942370.1 coordinate 321,780, forward strand.
CACAAGCATAAATTTTTACACACATGTAAATAAATAAAATTGATCATCATAAACGTTTTTCATTAAACATCCAAAATGTGACTTCATAATACATAAGTGTCATAATACAAAAATGGGGCTTCCTAGCCACCAAAATATAATACACGGTAGTACAAAAATGAAGCACTCTTAGGTCTCTAAGCCTATGGAGGAGGAGGGGGGTTCTGATCGTGGTAGCACACCATGGCTCTAGCTAGTCGTCGAAATAACTGAGCCCATTAGAGAAAATTTGAGGTCTAAAATGGGCCTCCTAAGGAAAATAATAAAATAATAGTTATTAATTTTGGAGGAAGAATGAAAAAACTACTTTTTTAATTCGTATTTTCAACATATCTCCCTGTGTTTTTACTCAAGTTTCGAGCGGGAGATATCGTTGGATGCATAATTTAATTCCGCATCCAATAAGTACCCACACTACATGCAGTGTGGGTACTCGTTGGATGAAGAATTAAATTCCACATCCAACGAGCTCTCCCGCTCGAAATTTGAGTAAAAACACAGGGAGATATGTCGAAAATAGAACAAAAAAAGTAGTTTTCTTTTATGACAAATATTTCAATTCAACCATTATGGTTGAATCATTTTATTGAAATTCTGTTGGTTCTTGAATTCCAACTCATAAAATTTATTGTTGGTGCGTTTTCTTATAAGGCCCATTTTAGACTCCAAATTTCCTCTAATGCATGCTCGTGGTACATTAACCACCCGACGTTGCATGGCCCAGGTAAGTCCTCGACTTCCACCATGGGTACCCTATCTGTAAAGCATACAAAGTTTGTGTGGATGCTTTGGAGCATCCATTCCACATCCACACCCATGATGTCATCTCCTCTCCCCCTCCGTCTACGACGAGGGAAACCATCAGGCTGCCATGGTCCAACATCTGCATACACATGATAGATTGTCACTATGTGTCGTCACACCAAAACATGTCTTTTGAGTCAATATATCAGAAAACACAAAAAAAAATTATAATTAAAAAAACTTAAAAAAAGGGTTTGGGATTCATCACCTATGTCACCATATGCCGTTCCTGGTGGTAGAGGAATGTCTGGATCTCCCCAAAAATCTATTACTGCATAGGGATAATCATCGATGGCAATAATCTGTCACCGCCACCATGGAAAGAAGTCTACTGGGTAGAAATTAGCCACCCTACCTCCACCCAGTCTGCGCATAACATTTTCCCAACGTTGTTGGGCCAGATTTCAAACTCTATGTGGGGAAATATCCACTCTAGGGCTTAGCCCTGGTACATGTGGAAATTGAACCCAGTGATAGATTAATTTTACTCACAACAATTAACAATTGATCATGCAAAATCACTCACAAAAGAGACTGAAATTGGAGCTGAACACTAAACTGTATTAAATCAGTGTACAATAGCCAAACCTGTAACATAATAGGTTGCTGAATAAATAAAATACATCAGGGATTCGAATGCATGAGGATCAATTCGAATCTAGCATAAAGCAGGCTTACTAAAAATAAGCAAATCCCCCATAGGTGCAAAAAGCTGATCCCAAATCAGTCATGGAGCTCACGAATTAGCAAAAAGGCTTAGGAAAGCTAAAGAGTGGTGGAATGAAAACTAATACATGCTTTTACAAGGAGAAAAGAGTGGAGGATGAAGAGGACAAAAAACTAGTTCACCTCACCTAGTCAAACTTTCCCTATTGCCTTAAAACACTGAACAAGCAGGCAATAAAGCAGAAAAAGTAGAAGGGCGCCTAGGAGACCAGGAATAAAGAAGAATTGATTACTTGAGGTTTCCCAAGTACTACATGGGTCAAATTAGGCAAGTTGGACCACTATGGATATGTAATTGACAACTTGCATAAGGTGGGACACATGAACTAGGAAAATAAGACAAAAATAATTAAATTAATGTCTAAGGTAGTAAACTATGGGTTGATTATTCTAACACCCCCCCTTAAGCCTGAATTATGAGTAATATATCAGAAAATTATAGGGCCTAGAAAAAAGGCTTAGTCACCCTTTACATACTGCATGTCCATCTAAACAAGGAAAGAGGCAAAACCAACTTGGGAAAACCCTCCCTTAAACATGGACTGTAAAACAAAATTTGGAAATCTTGTCTTCACTCATGCTTCACAGCATGATCAGCAATCCATAGCAGTGATTTGAGATTGCTGAAGGTGTTCTCACAAAATTCTTTGGTGAAGATATCAGCTACTTGTTCTGAAGATGAACATAAGAGTAGGTGAATGGTGCCATCATGCACAAGCTCTCTGATGTAGTGCATATGGATCTCAATGTGTTTGGTTCTCTACTTCTGAACTGGATCTTTGTAGATTCGAATGGTACTCTGGTTATCATAGTAGATGGTAGTTGAGTACTCTGATTCGAAGTCACACTCTCCAAGTAAACCCTGCAACCATAAACATTGAGTTGCTGCATTAACAACTCCTCTGTACTCTGCTTCTGTAGATGAGAGTGCAATGGCACTCTGTTTCTTGCTTAACCAGCTGATTGGCCCTTCTGCAAGCATGAACACATATCCTGATGTGGACTTTCTATCTGTGCTATCATCTGCCCAATCACTGTCAGTAAATATAATCAAATCAAGATCGGATTTTGCTTTATAGAAGATCCCATGTGTCCTTGTTCCCTGAACAAAGTTAAGGATCCTTTTGGCTGCTTTCCAATGGATCTCATGAGTCTGATCCATGTATCTAGAAGCCACACTTACTACATAATAAATATCAGGTCTAGTATGTGTCAGATACAACAAACATCCAATCAATTTCCTATACAGTGTATTATTTACCATAGGTGAAGAATCATCTTCTTCCAGCTTCACTCCTGAAAGGAAAGGAGTTTTTCTTGATTTGCAATCCTTCATTTTGAATTTTTTTAGCAAGTCCAAGGCATATTTAGACTGGTGCACCTTGATTCTAGCTTTGTTTTGAGCAATCTCAAGCCTCAAAAATTGACTTAAGAGCCCCAAATCTGTCATGGAGAAGGCTTGGTTCATAGCTCCTTTTAAGGAAGCAATCTCATCCTTTGAGCTTCCTGTAATGAGGAGGTCATCAAAATATAACACAATGATCATTAATGAACCATTAACTAACTTCAAATATACATTTGGATCTGATTTGCACTGAACAAAGTTCAGTGATAGCAAGAAGCTATTGATCTTGGAATACCAAGCCCTGGGGGCTTGCTTTAGCCCATACAATGACTTTCTCAACCTGCACACAAGAGAAGGGTTAGTAGAAAAACCTTGAGGCTGCTACATATATATCTCTTCAGTGATATCTCCATTGAGGAAGGCACATTTTACATCCATGTGATGTACCTCCCATTGCTTTGAGGCTGCAATGGCTAGGGATAGCCTGATGGAATCCATCTTTGCCACTGGGGCAAAGGTCTCATTGTAATCTATGCCATGAACCTGTGAGTAGCCCTTGGATACCAATATGGCCTTGCACTTCAGTGGTGAACCACCAGCAGCAAATTTGGTCTTATAGACCCACTTACATTGGACTAACTTTCTCCTTGGGGGAAGATCCACTAGCTCCCATGTGTTGCTCTTCTGGAGTGAGCTGAACTCCTCCTTCATGGCTGTTTGACATATTGGATCTCCTGCTGCTTCTTCATATGTTTTAGGATCATACTCCACCATCAAATATAATTTTTCAGAAAACATAGGATCCTTCATGCACAGACCACTCTCAAACTGAGATCTAGTCCTCCTTGGGTCATTGGGATCCCCAGCTAGCTCTCTTGCTGCATGTAGTGTATTGGTTGGACATTTTTGCCTTGTAGGGATGTTAGGGTCTGCAATAAACTCATCTCCATTAGACAAATCAGAATCATCATGTTCAACAAACTCTTTACTTACTTCCTGAGGTTCAGGTGGAGAAGAGGCTTCTCTAACTTCCACTGCTGCAAGGGGTTCTTCTTCAAACTGAACACACCTTTCGATGAAGGCTTTGTTTGTGCTAAAATTTATCAGTTTGTACCCTTTTGAGTCTTCAGAGTATCCAACAAAAATACACTCTTGGATTTGGGGCTGCAAAGCCTTTCTCTTCTCTGTTGGAATTCTGGCCCAAGCCTTTGAGCCAAAAATCCTGAAATGGGTCACATCTGGCTTGTGCCGACTCCATGCTTCGAAGGGAGTCATACCATAAAGATGTTTATGAGGCACCCTATTCTGAATATAGGCTGCACAGTTGATAGATTCAGCCCAGTAATTTGGTGGCAAAGGTTTGGCCTCCATCATGCATGTTGCCATCTCCTTCAGTGATCTGTTCTTCCTCTCAACAACACCATTTTGCTGTGGTCTGTAAGGGATAGAATGCTGCATATGAATACCTACATCTGCACAATAATTAATAAACTCATACTTGACATACTCACCACCATTGTCAGATCTGAGGGCCTTTATTTTCCTTCCAGACTGGTTCTCAACCAAAGCCTTAAAGACTTTGAATAGGCCAAAAACTTCAGACTTGTGTTTCAGGAAGTGAACCCAGCAATACTTGGAAAAGTCATCAATTAAATTCAATGCATATTTGGCCTGACCCATGGACATATGATGGAATGTGCCAGCAAAATCACTGTGGATCAGGTCGAGGGGTGCAGAGGTTCTCTCATGACTAGCTCTCTCAAATTTATGCTCTGGGTGTTTTCCTAGGATACAACCTTGGTAGATTCCTTTGGAAAATTTTATCTTGGGCAACCCTATGACCATCTCTTTTTCACTAAGATCAGAAGGATATTTGTAGTTTAGGTGGCCAAATATTTCATGCCAAATCTTGCTAGACTCATTAGCATGAATCAGAAGAGCAGAGGGGTTTGAGTAGGGTAGGAAGTGTGAGAACATGTATACCTTTTGAGCATGATTCGCAACTCCTTTTGCAATGACTCTACCACTTGAGATCTCTGTGATCTCAACTTCATCAGGGGAGAATATGACCTTCTTAGGAGACCCAGTGTGGGTCATCTGGTACATTGACAAGATGTTGGAGGCAAGACTAGGCACATACATCACATTGCTGAACTGACCATGATCAAGATCAATCCTCCCTTTGCCCAAACTTTCAGTGAGAGAGTCATCTCCCAGTACTATAGGTGGTCCTTTCGACATGTCAAGTGAGGAGAAGGCCTCCTTGGTTGAAACCATGTGTCTTGAAGCTCCAGAATCAATGATAAAACTGGGTGAGCTTGATGTGCCAGCAACCAATGCATGAACTCTCTCTCTGTCATCTGAAATTGATCCTCCTTCTCTCTTCTTTGAGCTTTCTGGAAGGGAGATGCCATTCTTCTCCAGGAGTTGGGTCAGCATGTCTATTTTCTTCTTCATACAAGAGATTTTAGTGTGATTTCCCTTATTGCAGTATGCGCACTTGTTCATTTCACCTTTGTTTTTCTTCTTCTGGTAGTTCTTCTTGGAACCTTGTGGCTCCTCCGGAGACTGTTTCTTGTCTCTCTTTTTCTCAGGTGGCTTTTTAGCTTTCTTTTTTCTTTTTGAATCCACCTTCGAATCTCCAGCAATCAGAGATTGATCTTTGGATGGTTTGATGGTGCCCATCATCACAAGCTTATCCCGTTCTTGCGTGAGAGATTCCATGAAATCTGCAAGGCTAGGCATCTTCCAGGTTCGAGCTGTCAGTTTTGTGGCATAGAAGGTTGAAAAAAACATTGAATAGTCAGGGCCTAGCTTTGAGAGAATGCCTAGGATGAGCTGATCATCCTTCTTTTCGATCCCACACTGTTTCAGCTACAAAACAAGTTCTTTGAACTTGGAGAAATATAGCTGCAGGGATTCAAAGCTATTTGGACTCAGAGAAATCAGCTCATTTTCGATTTGATGTCCCCTCATCTCATCTGTCTTTCCAAAAAGATCAGAAATATTCTCCCATACTTCATTCGGTGATGTCAATCCATCAAGATGGAAAAGGAGGTCTCTGGAAATACTCAGACACAGGAGACCATAGGCCTCATTCCTCCTCTTGTGCCATTTAATCTTCTCTGCAGCTGCATTGGGATCTGCTTCTGTTGCCATAGTCACCCTATAGAGGACATTCACTCTCAACAGTATCTCCATCTCTGCTTTCCATTCAAAGAAATTGAAGGGAGTCAAGATAGTTTTTTGTGATTGATCCATAGCTTAGAAAATATGTCCCGGCTGTCAGTAGAAGGCTCCCAATCACTGATGTAGAACCTACAAAACATTTTTGAAGGAGAGAAATCGATCTAAAATGGATTTGATACCATGTGGAAATTGAACCCAGTGATAGATTAATTTTACTCACAACAATTAACAATTGATCATGCAAAATCACTCACAAAAGAGACTGAAATTGGAGCTGGACACTAAACTGTATTAACTTAGTGTACAATAGCCAAACCTGTAACATAATAGGTTTCTGAATAAATAAAATACATCATGTATTTGAATGCATGAGGAGCAATTCAAATCTAGCATAAAGTAGTCTTACTAAAAATAAGCAAATCCCCCATAGGTGCAAAAAGCTGATCCCAAATCAGTCATGGAGCTCACGAATTAGCAAAAAGGATTAGGAAAGCTAAAGAGTGGTGGAATGAAAACTAATACATGCTTTTACAAGGAGAAAAGAGTGGAGGATGAAGATGACAAAAAACTAGTTCACCTCACCTAGTCAAACTTTCCCTATTGCCTTAAAACACTGAAAAACTAGGCAATAAAGCAGAAAAAGTAGAAGGGCACCTAGGAGACTAGGAATAAAGAAGAATTGATTCCTTGAGGTTTCCCAAGAGCTACATGGGTCAAATTAGGCAAGTTGGACCACTATGGATAGGTAATTGACAACTTGCATAAGGTGGGACACATGAACTAGGAAAATAAGACAAAAATAATTAAATTAATGTCTAAGGTAGTAAACAATCTATTGATTATTCTAACAGTACACGCTCAAAGAAGAACGTGCTCAATATGCTACTAAAACTGAATTTTCTCACCCTACCCATCTTGCAGTCACTAAGCTGCTGCTTCATGTTACTCAATATCGCAGTGCTCCAGTCGTACACTATGGGTATCATACACTCCACTGCATAGAACATCAATGGTCGTGATGCTTGGTGGAGTGATGCTAGACCTGCTATCCTGCCGAGTGCCAATAGTATGGCCTTCAGTCCTAGTACCTGGATGGAGTTTGTCGAGATTTGACTCCCAACCTTTTCAGTGTCCAGAAAACAATATACTGCAATGTACTCATCAATTGTAAGGCCACCTCTGGGCCTGCAAGAGCGTAGGTTCACCACCTCTCCCCATCGGGATAATCCAGTAATAAAATATATGTCCTCTACCTCTATAGTGAGAGACATCTCATCGATATGAAAAGACTATGAGTCTAGATCCCAGTAGTCTACTAGAATCTACAGGAGTCTTGGTTTGGCCCTCAGGCTACCAAGACACCAAAACTTATATAGACCGCATACACGAAGAGCTTGTTGAGCCATTAAGTCACCTTGGACAGCCACTTCTACATCTCCATGTTCCCTCTCTTTCCGTTCTAGAACCATCCTACACATTAAAATTGATTTTTGGTCGTTAGATACCTTAAAAAGCCTTGTGTGCAGTCGCATATGCCACTGTTTGCAAAACAGCCATGTATGTACGCGGTTTTGGGAGGTTTTTCCGCGTATGGCCAGCCCTATATATGGAAAAAACCCCAATATCCATGTGGGCCAAAATGACCATTTTAGACTGGCTTCGAAATTAAATTTGACCGTGGAAATTCAAAAAAATTGCATGAAATACAAAGAGGAGGACATCAGGAGTTACCTGGAAGAAACGGTGTCAAATTTCACTGGATGAAGCTCCTGGAATTAGCGTTGGAAGTTTTGAGTTCCAATTGGTAAAAATTTCAAATGATTTGGAATTTTTGAATTTTTTACTATTTATAAAAAAAAATTGAAAATTTTGAAATTTTTTAGCCACTTTCTATAGTTTTGGACTGTTTCTGAGCATTTTGGACCCTTTTGGACTAATTCAATGATGTTGGAGTCCATTTTGAGCGTCTTTTCGATCGTGGTTTTGTTCCATTCATGTCAATTTTAGGTATTATGTCTAAACTGGCATATAGGTTAGGTTTCACATCCGTTTGCACTTTGCATGCCCTTATGATCGTTTCATTATAACCTTAGGTATGAACCCATTCTATCTTGTCATGGAACCTCCTTGTTTCTTTTAGAAGTGACATGATGTGAATGGTAGAGATTGACCATACATGGGGGCCCTAGTTAAATCCTCTTTTGCATTTTCTGCCCATGCCGACATTTTTTACCTTAGGGTGTGGGAGTCCTTTGTATAGTATCACCATGTCTTTGCGCAAGAGCCTCATACTCCTCTTGATATTTTTGCTGGCCTTTTTCCCCAGGAATCCCTTATGTCAAGTTGTAATTTCATTATCATGAGTTTTTCTTGACTTATTGAGCCTTATTCTGACTTCCATGACTTTGATTATCAGCTATACATCCCGATCTTGTCTCATGTCTAGCCACGCATAGCCATTTTGCATATCCTTTGCAGCTTAATTCCCCATTTTTTGTCGGGAGGGGACTTTCCCCCGAGTGTTGCTATCCTACAAATATGTCCTTGTATTGAGCATAGGTATGTTCCACTAATTGGAACTAATTTTTTTTCCCCTTGACACTCGTCTCCTCCTAGTCTGTAACTACAAAGCACTTTTATTCTTTTTCAATATTTTCAAAATATTTGAAAAATTCCCCAAAAAAATCAAAAAACCAAAAAGCCGGATAGGAAAAGATATTATCTTTGGCAGCAGTCGAGTCGTGTCACCTTCGAACAGAGAACTGTATATCACATCCATTGGTTGGGTTAATAGTTTGACTTTAGGGGTTGTACTCGTCTCTTTGAGTTTATCTCCACTGACTCGTTAAGCTTCCAGTCCCTATGGAGCCTTTGTCGATGCCTCCTGTGTCGTAGAGATGTCCTAGTTTTGTATATTGAGTCTATGTTTCCTACATTCAATCATCATTTTCCTTCATTCTCTTGTTCAAAGGAAGTTGAAACCTGAGTCAACCATTCCTCAGTTCTCTTGACTTTGCATGTCGTCCATTCTCGGTACTGATACTGGTTCATGCACATTATGATCGAGTCCTTCCATATTATACAGCTTTGCTGAGTACCTCATGTTGGATGATGAGGGATGCATTAATTCCCTCCTTCCATCAGATTTCATCCCATCGACTTCAAATCATTTATTCCGGGATAGGAATCTAGAGTCATTTTTGAGTGCCTTGAGACTTCTTGTTATCAGTGGCAGGTTCTCTCACCATCGACAGTTTTGGGAATACATAAATGTCCCCTGATCGATGGATCCTTTCAAGTGTTTGACCTCAACACATTTAATCACACTTGTTAGTTTTCACTCTAGTACCTTGATTCCCATTTTCATTATTGGTGGGTGATCTCGCATCTGTTAACGATAAACATCAATGACCGGTAATTAGATGATGGACTACTATGTTCGACCTCGAAACCTCTATTCACATAGTAGGACATGTACTCGTAGTGAATTGTGTAGAAGACCTTCCATATTGGTGGCATTTCATATATTCTACCTCCTTGATCGTGCCAGTGTTCATGAGATTTCAATTCTCGTGACTTGATTCCAGTGTATGTCAGATATCTTCAGCCATTATGAAGATCTTGATCCATTATATATCTTCATCTTTCATGGAGATCATGATCCTTTGTATATATTCATTATGGAGATTCTGATCTATCTATATTGTATGTGGCGATTACCACACATGTCATATTTTGTATCATGCCTATTCATGGCCATTGTACTCTTATGTATCTGGGAATGCTATATCTACTTGCAGTTATGTGTAGAGTTTGATTATTGTATTATACTGTTGGATGGTTGGTTATTCCACATGGTTCTTCATCACTCCACTTCTGGGATGGACTTATAATGTATTTCATCCATAGTATCACCCCTCTGACCTCACACATTAGGGGGCATTTGTTACAGCTGATTTTACCACACATGGTGGATCACACCTTTATGGCCTTTCTTGTCCCTCTGTAGACTCTTTGGACCCCATGGACCATTTTTGTACCTTTGATGTTTCCCAGATCATCCCTAAAAGCATGCATTATTTTCTATATGTGAGTTTTAACCCTCTTCTCGCGTATATATGCAGATATGACCCTTAAACCCACGTACATCGGGATGTGTGCAAAAGGCCAAATAGTTTTGGATTTTTCCTTGATGTGGATCTAAGTCACTTGTCTCTTGGCCTTCCATATGCCTTGCAGAGATCGCTCATATTTGACCTTCCATTATCCAATTGAAGCACTATATAAGGAACCCTTTGGATACATTGAAAGGGGAGGAATTGAAGAGAAAGAAAACTATAGTCCATTGTTGGCGGAGTTTATACTTGAGTGTGCATCCCTTTGTCCCTTGGAGAACTTCATGTTCTTCCCAAGATTGCCTTTTGCTTGTGAGCTTGCTATCGAGAGATGGAGGATTGAAGTGGTGGAGGCCTAGGCGGAGGACTCAGTTTCTCCAGTTTGCAGACGTGCCGACTGAGGTTGTCACTATTGTAATCTCTAATTTATATTAATAGAAATATATTTTCTTGTCCAATAATGTGTATTTAAATGAGTATTGAATCCATGGATGATTTTAAATGCTTATGTGTTATTTATTATATATGCTAGAGTAGGTCTAACACAATTATATAGCATGCTTGTCTTGTTTGCTGAATGTTGAGAGAGACAATTGCTAATACAAGAGAGAGTGTGAAAGCTCAATGGGGATCTACATCAACCATCCAGAATAAGGTATGTTTCGAGATCTTTTAGTGTTATATGTTTGGTTTCTCTTGCATATGGGAAAGGATTGATTTTTGCGGTTACTCTATCTATTGTGGTACCCCAAGCCATAGGAAGTTTTCTCCGTAACAAGTACCTCTTTGATTTTTAACGAGCTGGAAAAGGGTAACAAACACTCGATATAGATCATCCTTTGGACGAGTCCAATTATATGTTTTACGAACCTGAGAAAGGATGGGTTCATTCCCAAAAGAGGGTCGTTCATCGTGTTATTTTATGAGTCTGATAAAAGAAAAATCATTTGCCATTTCAGGTTTAGAGAGTCTGAAATGACTAAGAAGACTCCAAAAGGTCCTTTTTCGTAAATAGGCCTAGTCAGTATGAAAAAGAGATAACCTACCCCCGACTAGTCAACCATTCTGATTCTTTTACAAGTGTGAACGTAACAAGTTTCTTGGCAATCTTTTTGTGTTTTTAAGGAGACTGAAAATAGCTTAAATATAACTCCAGAACGGGTTCTTTTTTCATAATCCAATTTTAACGAGTCTGAAAAATAGTAAAATTATACTTGATACCTCTTCACTGAGTTTTTAATGAGCATGCCTAAGGTATAAAAGGCACTCAAAACCTTTTTCATGTTTGAATCCAAAGCACAAAAAAGCAATAAAGTAAGGTCAATCCAGCTTTCATGTCTTAACAGGAGCATGAAAGATGAAAAGTAAGCTCAACACCATCTTATTGCTTTTAACGAGCTCAAAGATCGGTTGAAAGAATGCTTAGGGTATTGTTGTAATCTCACAGATCACATAAGGTTACCAATAATACATACAAAAATATACACAGATGCAAGAGACAAGAACAAGATAGGATGAACAGATTATATTATTCTTAATAGATCATACAAAGCCAAGAACTGAACTGTGTTCTTGTGTGGCTCAATAGCCTAATATACAGGTTACAAACAGTTACAATCATAACTACCTGTCGGTTCACCGAACCGACACGACTATTAGTTAACAGACTAACCACTGTGTTTACTCAGCCGACCGACGTAGTTGGCTGATCGAATAAGTCGGTCTTCGTTCAAGTCGACTTATGTCGACTTGCTCCTTCTACATCTCCCCCACAAACAAAAAATTTCTTCGTCCCGAAGAAAGAGGGAGGTAAAACAAAATAGACTAGAAGTACAAGAATTATATTTGCAAAAAGGAGACTGCTACTGAGGTGGGTTGTGCAAGCGAATAGTTGGTCTTCTCTGTACACGGACTTCGACTATTGTTGGTGCTGTGATGGCAAGCTGATGTTGAAAGTCTGTCCATGTCTGCAAGGCTTTCTGAATGTCGATGGTTAGAGTAGTAAGATTCGAGAGAACCGACATATTTTCTGCCATTGTCATTTCCGCAATATTTTCCATGGTGGGGCCCAATAGCTGATTGTGTTCTTCCGCAGTATCAAGGAGTCTCTTCATCTGCGGACAGATGTTGTCGACTTTCTCCAAGTTGGGAAGGGCTTGCTGAACCCACTGGTGTGCCTCACGTTCCAACTTCTACAGCTTAGTGTTTTCCAGCACTATTTGTTCTTCGATGGTCTGCCTTAGTTCGGTCTCAGTCGACTTCCTTCTTTCCAAGGCCTGAATGCCTTGTCTTGTCTGCCTCGTCTGAGTATAGACCTGCCCATAATGAGTAGGCCAATCTCGGAGTACGTCCTCAGTTACAATAGATTCCTCCATGTGGTCTTGTAGAAGTTTGTGAGCCTCCGAGAATGCTGTGTGCTGAGTCAGGAGCAGTCGGGCAGTTTCTTCTTTTTGCCCGGCCTTAATCTCTTGGAGGTGGGCCTGTATGTTCGACACCAAACTTTCAAACAGCTGATATGCTCTTTCCAGTGGTCGATCGGTATCAGCTTCGACAGGTCCTGGGGTAATAGTCTGTACAAGAGACCTGCATTTGTCGAGGAACTTGACTTCTTCGGTCTCCTTATCCTTGAGCTGTTTCCTTAGTCGGGTCGCCCTCCTCTTTGACTCTTTTGCTAGGGTGTTAAGTAAGTGGTCGACCTCTGAGTCGGTCAATGAGCTTACATCCCGTAAGCTAATCTTTAACTGAGCGGGTCTAGGAAGAGGGTCTGTTGTCTCCTTTGCTTGCTCTGTTGTTTGGTCGGGAGGACCTGCAGACGTGGAAGGTGGATCAGAGGCCGAAGGGGTTTGTGTCGGAGGGGTAGGTTCAGTGGTCAGGGGTTTTTGTGTTTGGGGAGGTGTTATGTCCACCTCCGGCTGCGATGATGATGATGGTCTCGGCTGTGAATCAAGTGGTGGTGGAGGTGGTGGAGATGATGGTGGTGGGGGTGGGGAGGGGGGGTTTCCTGATCCTGGTGGTGATGGAGAATGGTGGGGGGAACTTTGGTCGGAAGACATAATGTCTTCTTTTGATCAGTAGTCAGTGAAGGTCTGCTCAATGCCTGATACATCGCCACCGTCTTGGGTCCTTGTAAATATTGTTGTTTGCTGGGCGTATATCTTGCTGCTGGCTTTCAGGGGTGTTGTTGTCTTTATTGTTTGGGCTGACTGGAATATTGCAGGTAGCGTTTGAAAGAAGGCTTTGAGTTCAGCGTCCGTGTTGGCCCTGGCCCTGAGTGCGTCAGGGATCACTCTTTCAAAGACTTCTGGGGAAATGGTGGCCTGCTGCTCTGGGGCTTGCTCCTCGACTATTTTAGTCGGAGATGGGGGGTAGGAGTCGTCACCAGGTCGACCACATCTTCAGATAGTGGTGTTGTTTTGGCCTTCTTTGGTCGACCTTCCGGTGCTCCTGCTTCAACAAAACATTGAAACTGGGTTTCAACAGTTACCTTATTTGCTCGGGCATCCTTGACAATATCGAGTGCTGATGCTGCCAGTTCTTCATCGTCGTCAGTGGAGTCAGCAAGGACAATCTTATGCTTACCTTTGCCTTGCTATCGTTTCTGCAGTTTGATGTTCCTTCTGGCAATGGCGATCTCGTTTTCCAGTTTCTTGAGAATGCTCCGAGACACAGCATATTCAGGGTTGTCTTCCTCGACTTCCCCTGTCGGGGTCTGAGCTGGGTCGACAGTCTGAGTAGC
>LPNX010942370.1:341075-387314 GCA_001517045.1 Pseudotsuga menziesii
AGACACAAAATCGAGCACCACCTGTCGGACATGGAAACCTTTAATTTCCAGGTCGACAAGAGGGTCGACATCGTTTTTGTCTTTTTGATTTAGGCTACAGATGTTCTTAGTTTGTTTCTCAGGGTTAGTGCTTTTGATTTGATGCAATAAATCAATGAACTGACCGACAGATTTATCGGTGTGTATGAGATGGGTTAAATGCTGGGTCGAGTTGTGTCGACTGTGACTAACGTCTTCGTGCTGTGCAAGGTTTGTAAATATGTTTGAGGCTTCTTGATATGTGTGTTGTTCCTTGCAAGGGTCAGGGTATGGATTTGTGTGTGTGATCTTAGTAATCTGAGGATTATCAGGCCCGGTTTTAGTGCCTTGTCGAGTGACGATGTGCAAATTCTTAGTAGTTATGACATCATTCTTCTAGACACAAGACAAGACATTAACATTATTTTTATTACTAATTTTTTCCAACATTGTAGGGCAATCCTCCAAGGAGTGATCACCTACCCCACAATGTGTACAAAATTTAAGATCAGTCCTGTCCTTGTATGGACAGTATGCGCATCTGTGCCCTTCTTTGTAACAAATAAAGCATTGAGTAGGTCGACGACTTCGTATTTCTCGATTCCCAATGAATCGACCTATTCGTCCAAACCCTGGTCGTCGATTGTCATTCCGACGGTCGTAGCGTTGGCCCTCGTTTCGTTGTCCATTCTGCTTATTATTATTGTTCTGCTCTGTGTTCTGTGCTACAGCATTAGTCTGGTAGACGGCCTGGTAGTTTTGTCTATTTTTTAGGTTAAGATGGCAGTCGGCTGTGTTGTGATTTGCTGTTTCGCATATAGCACACCAGGAATCTTTTCCATTCTTCATATTGTAAGGACAGTCGGCGGTGGAATGGTCTCCTCGTTCCTGGCAGATGTCGTAAAACGCCTTTGTCTGTACGAAACGGACATCTTGTCGACTGAATTGCTGTCGACAGTTATCTTTTGTATGTCGATTATGCATTACTGGTAACGACTCTGGTCGACTAGGATCCACTATGCTCGGTGTCTGACACACGACCAGCTACCCCCCCATGGCCTACCCGATGCTTTTTAGAAAGCTCGGATGGTATCTACTTACTCAGGAAGTATTCCCACTCCCTTTCAGCAATGAATTTTTCCCACTGCTTCTGCTTCTCCGCCCAGTTAGTGTTTGAGGGTGGTTCACGTAATATAGGTCAAGGTTCAACAACGTGCCCTACTCCTTTGTCTATTAAAAACTTGAACAGTAAATCCGGCAAGGAACACAAGAATTGATCAGTAAATTCCGTGAAAAATTTCTGTCGGACGGTTTCCACAGAAGTCCTGTCTTCGACTGCTTGTTCCTCGCAGAAGTCGTCGGCTATCTTTTCGAACCACTCCGAGAGATTTGTACGTCCTCCTCGGATCAGTTTCTGGAGTAACTGTGCTTCTTTAGTCTTGTCCAGATTTCTCATCCAAAAGCTGCTTCAGTAGGTGTGGAACGTATTCGACAAACTTTTCGTGAGTCTCAGTGAAAAATCGGGCTTTGGCTTCTGCGACTGTTAATCTGTTCCTTCTCGCGTAATTTTGTAGATAGTTAGCAATTTTTCGTTCCCACCAGTCCTTGATCTCCTGCTCTGGTATCATATGTGAGCATATATTCCAGTTATGTACTACCGGAAATAGAACCAATGTTGTAATCTCACAGATCACATAAGGTTACCAATAATACATACAAAAATATACACAGATGCAAGAGACAAGAACAAGATAGGATGAACAGATTATATTATTCTTAATAGATCATACAAAGCCAAGAACTGAACTGCGTTCTTGTGTGGCTCAACAGCCTAATATACAGGTTACAAACAGTTACAATCATAACTACCTGTTGGTTCACCGAACCGACACGACTATTAGTTAACAGACTAACCACTGTGTTTACTCAGCCGACCGACGTAGTCGGTCTCTCGACTTAGTCGGCTGATCGACTAAGTTGGTCTTCGTTCAAGTCGAATTATGTCGACTTGCTCCTTCTACAGGTATCTGCTTCATTTTTTAACGAGCTTGGAACAAAATAAGAACTATGCTCAAAACATGGTTTCATTTTTATGCAAGCTTGAAACCGAAAGGTAAATTATGCTTAAAACATGGTTTCATTTTTATGCAAGCTTTAAACCAAAAGGTAAACTATGCCTAAGGAAACCTACTTCATTTTTTAACGAGATTGAAATAGAAAATGAACTATACTCAAAAGGTGGTTTCATGGTTTAACGAGCTCGAAACTAAAACAAAGTATGCTCAAAGGGTCGTTTCATGGTTTAACGAGCTCGAAACTGAAAGAAATTATGCTCAAAATGGCTTCCATTGATGGGTGATTTCCTAACATGATGTCCAGTGGTTGGTACTTTCCCCCAGTATAACTGTCAAGTAGCTTAAATCCAACAAATATTCGTTTCGTCTATTTTACAAGTAGATGAAATGAAGGATCAAATATTGAGTCTCGACACAATAGAAGAATCTGTTTCATTTTTTAACAAGCTTGACCCGAAAAGGAACTCTGCTCAAGGTTGGTTTTATTTTTTAACGAGATTGAAACCAAGAATAAACACTGCTCAAGGTGACCTATTTCATTTTTCACAAGCTTGAAACAGAGAATGACTATGCTTGAGGGGACTTGTTTCATTTTTACACAAGCTTGAAGCAGAGAGTAACTATGCTTGAGGGGACCTGTTTCATTTTTACAGAAGCTTGAAACAGAAAGTAACTATTCTTGAGGACATCCGTTTCATTTTTTAACGACCTTGACATAGAATGGGAACTATGCTCACAAACATCTATTTCATTTTTTAACAAGCTTGACATAGAATGGGAACTATGCTTATAGGTATCTGTTTCATTTTTTAACGAGCTTGACATAGAATGAAAACTATGCTGACAAGGTTTGTTTCATTTTTTAATGAGCTTAACATAGAATGGGAACTATGCTCACCAACCTGTTTCATTTTTTAACGAGCTTGACACAAAAAAAGAACTATGCTCACAGACATCTGATTCAGTTTTTAACGAGCTTGACACAGAGAAAAGGAACTATGCTCGTAAGGATGGTTTAATTTTTATGCAAGCTTGAAACCAAAGGTAAAATTTTCTTGGAAACCTATTTCATTTTTTAACGAGCTTGACATAGAAAAGGAACTATGCTCACAAGGAATTTCTAAGCCAACATGATGTCCAGAGGTTCTTGGGTCACCCCCTTACATAAGAAGCTAGAGACTTAACTCCAGTATGATGTCCAGAGGCTGGAGCCATGCCCCCCATTTTACCTATGATGGGAAGAAGCTAACTAGAAGGGGAAGGAACCACAAAGAACATGCGGGACATTCAAGGAATTCTGATGACTAGGAGTCATAAGATAATCAAGTTTAACGAAGGAAAGTTGATCAACAGTTACAATCTTCCCATCATGGGGAAAATACATCACTCGAAAGAGTGTGGACACTATAGCTTTCATGGCTTAAACATAATCACACCCAAGGAGAATATTGAAATCTAAGGGACCTTGGACCACCATAACATAGATACCGACATTTTTTCCTTACAAAGTTATAAGCAACTGAGGAAGGATCCCTAAAGGTGCCGTAGGTCTTCGATTAAAAGCCAATATCTGATTGGTAGGGTTTCGTGAAAATGTAGATCTATTTTCCACCTCGAATTTTGTTGATAGAATTATTTTGGTATCATACAGCAGCGTTAGCTTTGCACGTATTTGTCTCAGTTAGCTAATTTCATCATGTTAAATATAGAAGAAATGACACACTGCACATTGTTGTCTCTAAGTTTGTCACTCAGCTGGAAATGGCTTAATGTTATAATTTTATGGCAGGAAGAGTTCACAATGTCAAAGAGGCAGAATAAGAAGGCCCCTGTGGTCGAGGAAGAACTCGAAGTGGAAGTCATTACCAAAACAGAATACATATACGAAGACACCAAGTGTATATCTGGTGTGGAGCCCGAGTACCAATGGGGAGAGATTTACCGGCTGATCACATGCTGGGAGGTGTCGGATATGGTCCTGGAAGAAGAGGGCATATATGCCAATATCGAGAGATCTTCACTGATGAAGATTTCCACCAGACCAGAGCTTTTCCCATGCTCTGAAGTAACTGGTTGGATTCTGCCCCGAGCAGATGTAACAACGATGATCCTGGAGAATGTTGAAAAACAGGGCTATGCTGCATATAGCCCAGGATATATAGCTCTGGCCTATCACCTGCCAGAAGCGCAAATATTTTTGTCTGATGATTGGTTGAATAAAATTAGAATGGACCTTGTAGAAACCCTTAAAAGAATGCTGCTATCAGGAAAGCATTTCAGAACCAGGTCTATAGGAGAGTATGATACAGCAAGCTTAAGGGCCCCATACAGGTTCATAGCTTTGATGCTTAATAGGATTTTTGGAAGAGCTCATGGCAGGTTCTTCAAATTGGAATGGATACCAATCATTTTTTATGTTGCAACCCAGGGGTCAATTTTCAACTGGGCGAGCATTGTATCAAATAGTCTTTCAGCTTGCTTGGCCTTAGCCTTGGGTGGAGTATCCCAAAAAAGGTTTGAATTCTATATGAGTTCCATACTTGTCAATTGTATATTGTGCAATCAGCCTTTCCCCGGCCTCAGGTGCATCTGGGATAGGGAAATAATGCATGTCTATTCTGCATATAAACCACTGTGGGTGCACAAGTACCACAGCCATTATTGAGAAGTCTATGAACACTTCATCATGCCACTGTATACACTCATTTTCTTGAAAGAGTGTGATTGCATGTCAGAGGAGGCGCTGCAAGTAATGGAAGAATATGCATACTACTATCTGACTGAGGATGGCCTTTACTTCAGGATGTTTGGAGGTTCAAGAGCACCTTCTTTGCTGCCCAAATACGCCACTGACTACATCATTCACAAGGAGGCGGTTAGGCAGGTCTTCTTGGATGGCATAGGGAGCTTCCTATTTGAGCATAAGAAGGCTGCCTATCCTCCTTTGCCATTCAAGTTAGGAAGTTACAGGTTCACCAGAGTGAAGAAAGATGATGAATTTGTAGAAGAGTTGGAAAGGTTTCATTTTGGCGAGATGCCTTTCCATAGAAGTGACTCCCGCAATAAAGTAGCTGAGCATTGTAAAGAAAATAACGTACATTTTGAATACACCCACCATTGGGATAGGGAAGAATCTGTCTTCTGAACTGCATTAAACTGAACAGCGTTGAGGAGAAGGTTTAAGAAGAAGATCACCACCAAAGGTGGGAAGGGAGATGAACAAGCAAAATCTGAGGAAGAAGCCAGGAGAAGAAATGAGGAGGCCCAAAGGCTGGCACAAGAAGCTGTAGGTTGGCTGCAGGGAGAAGAAGAAGAGAAAAGAAAAGCAGAGGAAGACAAAAGAAATGAAGAAGAAGAAAAGAAAAAGAAGCTTGATGAAGATCTACAGAAACAAGAGGTAGAGAGGCTAAAGCTGACACAGACATAGACAGAACATTCAGCCTCTAACACAGCTGGAGGGCAGACCCGGGACATGGAGAACCCCGAGATTCAGGATCCAGAAGTACCTGCTTCCAGCACATCTGGACAATCTGTAGTGCCTACACTGAAGCTGGTCCCCTTTGTACAGAAAAAAGGGGAAGATATCCTTGATTTCAATACTGTTTTCTATGACAGGGAGACAAAGAGGATAGTGAAGAGAATAGAAAGGAAGATTGAAACGGAAGGTCTACCTGGGAAAATGATAATGGATACACCCATTGTATTTGGAATGGACCAGGATCCAAGATTCACCATTAGATCCGAAGCTGCACTAATTCAAGCTTCAGAAGATAATGTGGACAAGATTATGACAGACTTGGAGCAATCCAAGAAGTCCTTTGCTCAATTGAAAGACACATTGAGGAAAGAGAGAGAGGAAATCAATAGGCTAAAAAGGAAATATGAAGACATGAAAAAAGAAATAAGATCTTCAAAGGATGAATTGCAGCTCCTCCAAGCAGAGAAACAAGCTAGTGAAACTGCACAAGGATGCCTGGAGAAAGTGCAAAAAGAATATCAAGAGCTAAAGATGGAAAAGGAACAGCTACTGGGAAAGGTAGAAGATTTAGGGTGGCAAAAGATCATCTTGGAGGCCAGTGAGATGCACGCCAGAGAACAGGAAAAGAAGCTTCAAGAGCAGGTCACTTCTCTAACAACTGCTCTAAATGTAGGAAGAGAGCAGCAGGTCAATCTACAACCCTTCAAGGAGCATGTGCTAGCCCAAAAGGCCAAGATGCTGCAACTATAGACTGCCATAGAAGAGGAAAGGTGCAAAGTGCTGCAGATAGATGGCCGATTGGAGGAGATCCTGGAGACCTCATCTTATTTCGCTGATAGATCTCAAGACGTCCTTGAAGTCCTGACTGCGAGGATGGAAAGGCTAGAAAACAATGAAGAAAATCCAGCAAGATTGCCATCAAAGGATCAACAGGCCCTCAAGCGGGATTATGACTTACTATAATTTGCTATAAATACCGCAGAGGATTTCAAGAAAGCCGTTAAAAATATGAAAGGAGCATGCACAGATTTTTTTAGAAGGCTCCTTATTACCTACAATCGGTGCCAAACAGAGGCTGAATAGAGGCTTGATGTTTTCCCAGACCACAACTCATTTGTGGAGATGTTGCAGAAGAGATATCAGGAGGAAGAAGCGAAAGTACAACATATTAAATCCCTGGATGATCAGATCTTGAAGAAAGAAGTAGAACATTCAGCCATGAGTGTGCATCTTTTGGAGGATCAGCTTCGGTTGAGCACAGCCAGAATTGAGGCTATAAAGAACCAGGCTACGAAATTTGAGATCAACATTCATTTTCTAGAACCTTGTGCCTTTGAAGGCATCGCCTCTGAAGCCTTGGCGTGGAAGAAGTTTCTAGACACCCAAGTGGGACCCTCCTCATAAAGGATTGATCACTTTTTGTAATTTGTAACGATTTTGTAAAAACATTTGAGAAAAGTGAAACATTGGAGGTGAAGAGTTGGGAAGCCCAAAGGTTGCTTTGGGCAGCCCAACAGTCTCGCCCTATTTGTATAAATGTAGAAGGCTTAGAAGGAGGAAAGGGATTTTTCCCAGTTAGACATGAAAAGCGATATTGTAAGAAGAACTACTTTTTTTGCAATAAAGAGTTATTGTTTGCCTATTGGAGAAAGATTGGTGGGATTTTCAAATGTTATGCTGTGGATGGCGGAAAGATGAACTATTTTGTTTTTTCTTCTTTTGTCCATTAACCGTGAGATCATTCTAACTCTTAGAACCTATGTTCTTGTTTAAATGATTTCTGGTTTATTTTGTGGAATTACCACCATGAGTAATGTATGCTGTTCATAAAACAATTGGCTATCTGATTGTCTAAATATCTTTAATCGTTCATGCATTGTGGGAATAAATATCAGCTAACTATAATTTCTCTTTATATTGCACGTACAATACACATTACTCATAATTAAGTTACAGTTTGATCCCCAGGGATATATAGATAGATAGTTAGTTTATTTTATTGCTGCATATGTGATTTAGATGCTTGTGAGTGCTAAAACGAGAGGTAAGAACCTGCGCATCACGTTGTGAATGCTCCTTGCATCCTTTATCACCCTACATAGTTAATTAGGAATATGCATATCATAATTAAATCAAAAATACAAAAATACACAGTGGACCGGGCCGCAACCGGTAAAACCTTTTGTTTTTGTTACTTGAACTACGGTAGCCGGACCGCAAACTGGACAGATTCCCTATACCAAACAGTCACGGGCTAGTTGGGAACGTTGACTGGGGAGAATCCCTTGCTGTTGTTGCCTGCGAATTTCCAGGCCTCAACATGTTGCTGATGGTGTTAAAATATGTGATGCCTTGGATATTTTGGAAGAAATATAATATTACCAGAGTGATCCATTCACTCCCTATGATCTATATTTTCCAGCAAATTCCTGCAGGATTGCATGCACCAAAATTCAGAATTTTGAAGAAGAAGAAAGCTGTGCATCAACCGTCTCAGTTAACCATTTATTTGAATATGATATTAACCTTATTGGATATCATATGATATTATTTATATCTGATCTAATATTTATTGGTTTAATATATCAAATTCATAATCGTTCAATACTTCTGGTAGCTGTTCTCATCAACGGTGTGAAGAAACAAGTACCGCAAGTCTCCTACAAAATTGTTGCTAGGGATTTGATTTCATTTCATAGTTTTGTATCTGTTGTGAACCTATTTAGATCCGATTTAATTTCTGATATGATATGATTTGGTTCATATTTTAAAATCCAAGAGCTTTTAGTCATGCTTGTAGCTGCTCTCACCAATTTCGGTGTGAAAAATCAATTACCGCAATTTCTCTTCAAAATTGCTGATGGGGATTTGGTGTTAGTTTCCTCTTATGAGGTTGCTGATATTTTATTATGTGATTAATTAGCTATTTCAGAAGCTATATCAGACTATGGAGCTCAAGGATTCACTCTCAATAGTCCTAGTGCTTCTCTACCATTGATCGCATGCTCATCTCCTCATAGAACTGGTAAAGAGGAAGATTTTTTGCATCCGCCTGGAAACTTGCTCCTAACACTTGGGGCTGTTCTTACCAATCATGGTTTTCTGTTCATGGCTGCAACATATCAGTTTATTGAGTGTTCCTCACATGTTCTGAATCCTCAAGAACCTTTTCTCACTTATCAGTTGACTTCAGTTTCTCTACATGGGTCTAGTCTTCATCCGACAGCTATCTATATTTCTGATTTAGTTGAGCATATCATTCTTCTTCCAAAGAGGAAGATTCCTCTAGACATAATGATGGATAGGTTCACATGCTAGGCCATAGGATACCTATGCACAAAAGAACTAGATTGATCCTGATTCTACCTGCTTAATTAGATGGGGGGATTTTTTCCCATGTGGTTTTTCCCCAGCACCTTGTTTCTGAGCAATTAGTTTAATTTACTTGATGTAATATGTGACCTATGGTCTTAGTTACCACGGCCCCCTCCAAGTTAGCATTCATAGGGGGTGTTAGGATTATTAATCCTCCCTTGTCCAATTTGTTCATATGTCTAAATCAGGAGTCATGTCTAAATCGGGAGTCCATCCAGTCTATTTTTAGTCACTAGCAACATTGGGTCCACTTGGCCTAATTGGGGCACATGTTTCAGTTACTAAAGTGTGGGGAACACTAATTGAGGGCTACTTCCATTGATTACACTTGCATGCATCATTTTAGGATCCTCCTAGACCAATCCTTATAATTTAGGAGCCACTGGGAGTGTCGAAACCAACCAAGGTCAGTTCAGTTCGGTTGGTGACTAGTCAAGCTAAGTTAGGAGTCGGTTACATTCAGTTCTAGTCCTCTACATTTAGTTAGTGCTATATTTTCATGGCTGCACTCAGGAGGGGTACATTTCTCACCTACCACAGTTAGTTATCCTTAGTCAACATTGAATGTAACACTTGAGTTGTGTTTTAGAACTCCGATGAACTCCGGTTAAGGTTTAGACAAGGTCAGTTAACTATTGAGTCCTTCGACAGTGATTTAGACAAGGTCTTAGCTACCTACAATCAAGTAGATTCTAATCAATTTGAATTTCCTCATGTGGATTCGAATTGCATGTGGCTATTTAAGCAATTGTACTTCATTGTAATTATTATCTAATTACTCTTTGATTAATGAAAAGCATTCACAGCTGCAAGCCATTTTTGCACTGTTTCATTATTCAATAACTGAGTAAATTGTGTGATCTATCCTGTGAGTTGTGTGTTTGTCCACAGGTCTATGTGCTCAATTTAATATTTTTTCCTTTGTTTTGAGTGAGTTTTTTGCACTTTTTCAGTCAGCTCAGTCTTTCTGGTTTCTCCTGCAGGTTTTTAGTCTTTTCATTGCACTGCTCCATGATGCTTTTTCCTTTGGCTGACAGAGTGTCGGTCCTTTTTAGGACACCTTTTCTCTTCTCAATCAAAGCGTCGACACCTCCTTTTATTTTCTTTGACAAAGAATCGACGACACCTTTTTGCAGAAGGCTAGGAGCATCGTAGAAGCCTGGGATTCTCTGGTGCAGTGCCCTTTAGTGCGTCGAGGTAGGTCTTCAAAAACTGCCTGTTTATAAAATTTTTGTTCAAAAGTTGGAATTTTTCCTGTCCTCTGAGACTTCTCAGTTTGATCTGCTTGATTACTTGCTATCTTTTTCACTGATTTTTGTGAGTCTAATTCTCTATTTGAGCTCAAATCCAAAAATTTATATCTTTTGCATTGTCATAAATGAAATTGGAAATATAGTTTGATCTTGGTTTTTTAGTGAAGTATCTGAAAATTTTCTTTTGAAAAGAAATCCTATAGCCTCTTCCTAGAAGATTAGTTTCTTTTGTAGAAAAGACTGCTTTGTGTGCCTCATATTTTCTAGAAAAATACAAAAATAATCATTTTATTTTTCTCTTGTTTATGCTTGCGAAAATTGTTTGTTTTTTCATTTGCATGAGTGATTCAGGAAAATAGGTCTTTTTGACATTGTAGTAAAAATCGGTTTTGCATGCATATTAGAGGCTTAGTCTTCTCTCTGTCATTTTCAGAAACTTTAGAGTGCTTGTTTGAAAGCGTTTTTGTGTTCTGAAAGGACTTCCTTTGCATTTCTTTATTGGATCTTGTTTGTTGTTGAAAACATATTTATTATGGTATATTGTTGGAAAGAAAAGAAAAAGGTTTCGTCCTTACCCTAGTTAGTTCTCATCGAAGTCAGAAAGTGCATCTACATCTAGATTAATTTGCATTATTGGAGATAACATTCCACAAACATTCACCTAATCGTTCAGATAAAATTAACGGTAGCTTTAGGTCTAAAATTGTATAGAAACTTGAGTGATGGTTAGTGACATGTTCAAGCGTCGTTAAGCGTAGGAGCTGTCATTATTTGTCTGCCTTGCAACCCAGGACTGACACGGTTCTTCCACATACCATCGGTATATTGAACGTCCTTTCATGTACCCTTGAGGTATATAGAAAGGTACTTCACATACTTGATTGTATATTAGAAGGCCCATTGTGAATGGTTGTGCATTAGACAACACTACTACTGATTTGAGCTCCCACGTACCTTGTGTATATCGGGAGACCCCACTAGGATACCCTAACCATCTAAGAAAATCCCTCTGGCCATATTATGTGGAGAAATACACTGAAAACAACATTTGGGGAGAATACTATGTGGTACCCCTGAGGTATATTGCGAGTTGCACCTACTTGAAAATCCTAGTGAGAGACCGACTATTCTGAACCCATCCTATCATTTAAGTTTTCTTGTGACCTTTAGCTCTGCGTAGGTTTCTATTGTGTGTTTTTCTCCTTTTTTGACCTAAATTAGGTAACTTTGGCCACCACCATGGCTGAGCAACTTACGAGACGTCAATCTCATAGATTGCAGGGTTAATCTCCTGACTCTCCTCCTACCGTGGAAGGACAAGAAGGAGTAACCATGGAACAACCAGCGTCTGCTAATGTTCCTGTAGGAACTACCCTAGCTAGTGAAACTAGAGACAAATTCACTATTTTTACAAATCCTTTGGTTCAACTTCCTCCAGCAGCTGATGTTTCTGTGCATCCACCGTTAGAAGGCCGTGTCGATAGTCCTACTCCACCAGCTTATGGCCCGGATGCTCCTTTTTGGAGGACTTCTATGGGCCAAGCTATTGCTGAATTCGGGGTTATTAGACCTTCACCAAGGAATCCTCCTTTGGGAGAGAAGGAGCAGAGAATAATTAATGCATCTCTTGATCGAGCTCGTAACGTTTCAGAGAGAGTAGAAAGAATCATTCCTCCACCTGTCTCTCATTATGAAACTATGTCAGCTTGTTTACCCCGTAATATAGATCCTTGGCCTTTATCTGAAATTAAACCTTCCCCTGAAAGGCATCCAAACTATGGTGAGACTTCCCGCAACCCATGGCCTAAAGGATATCGTTCACTAGCTCAAGTGTTAGGTCCTATTGAAGAAGTTCCATTTCAAGGTAATATAGGTCCAAATGACAATCCTACAGTCTCACATCCTGACCTCATTACTAGGCCTTCCATACCAGTCATGGTCGGTGGGAAATCCACAAATCAACTTATGTTAGCACATTCTAACACTGGGGGGCAACCCCCGACATGAGTTACACCATCTGTTAGTGGAATTATTGCTAGTTCATGACAAGTTGTAACTGTAGCAAAACCTGTAGTCATCATCCCTCCTACTAATACCAATGCTGCCCCCCCCCCCCCATTCAGTTCAAGCCAACCCTTAGGGGTGCAACCTATTAATAATCTAGCTTCTTGAGGATATAATTTTTCAGAAACTCAGCCACCTATGGTCAATCAAGTATACCAACAACCACCACTAGCGGCTATTTATCCTGGAATGCCCTACCTTGGAAATGCTTTTATACCTTGGGGACAACCTAACTGGTCCAATGTTTTGTCATATGGGGGAGCTTTTGTTCATACTGCTGGAGGATATGGTGGCCCCCCCTAGAGGACCACTGCATGAACTTGGAGGATCTGGAGGACCCGGAGGACTTGGATCTCTTGGGGGTCCTGGAGGACCTGGTACACCATTTGGAGGACTACCACTCGGAGGCCCACCACCACCACCTGGAGGACCACCACCACCACCTCCTGGAGTACCACCACCACTACCACCTGGAGGGCCACCACCACTATCACCGCCTTTCGGAGGACCCCCTACCTCAGATGGCCCACCTCCCTATGGAAATTCTTGAAATCAACTATCTTTTCAACAAACTTTGGGGGCATCATCCATACCCATATATCAATCATCATATGGTCCTACTGGTCAAAAAATACCATATCAGTACTACCAGTATCTGCAAACAAATCAACAACTACCATTTCTAGCTACTTTAGATCTACCAGACTTGTCAAGATTGATAAATGACCTGATCCATCATGACCCCTCTTGGCTTGCCATTCTTGTAAAGCTGCCTTCAGATATACCCAAGTTTGATGGTAAACCCAGTGAAGACCCAAAAACCATGTGATGACATTTCACTTATGGTGTTCATCCAATTCTTTGATGGACGGTTCAATCCATCTAAGGATTTTCCAAAGAACCCTCACTAGTATTGTCGCAAAGTGGTACATCGAGTTACCACAACACTCTTTTTGGGACTTCAATGCTTTAGCAATGGCATTTTTAACACACTTTCAATTTCCAATCCGATATGAAATAGGTACATAGCTTTTGAATTCACTTCGACAAACCACATCAACCCACATCTCCGATCATATCCATGAATGGAAATGAAGATGAAGGTTAATTAAGGCCCCCATTCTTGATCAGTTGCTCATTGATTGGTTTACAAAGTCTATACTTCCACCTATTGCTAGAGATGTTTCCATGGGAGACGCTATTACTGAGGAGAAAGCTATTAGCCGCGCTCAATACCTAGACTTGGTTTATTCCCAGTCAGGTACTCTATGTAATCTGATTCCCCATGCTCCTTGACCTACAACTGATCCATCAAGACCCGCAACTGAACCACCTGCTGATGGCATACTTGGCTCAGTTCAAATGCAAAAGGTGGCAAAACCTTCCAAGAAACAAAATCAAGTTGCCACTCCTTCAAATCAACCATCATCATCTACCAAACCTACACCCTCTCCTGTTTCTTTCGCTGAAGTAAATGTGATCCAATCAAATGAACCTTCCAGCAAAAAGAAGAAAGGAAAAAATAAATCTAAAAACCTGATAACCAACAGGAAGGAAACAAAACATAGAACTCAGATGCTGATTCAAAAGGTAAGCGAAAGGTAAAATTTCCTTATTTAATCTACGGAGGTGACCATTTAAAAAAAGAATGTCCTCATCGTGAGGAAGTTAGAAGTTTTTGAAAACTTCACCCACCCCAGCAGTCTTGAAAGATCCTTTCCCTTCCCAATAGTAGTTAATTGATCATAAGTCCTTAAACAAAACTTCTTCCTCCATCAATGAAGTTCGAATGATGTCTAGTGAAATGGTTAGTTTAAATATAAGAGCAAACAGTTATGACCCTCCTCCAGAAAAGAAACCTGACAATATTCCATTTGAAAAACCCTCAACTTCCACACCTCCTCCTAATAATGGTATTCATATTGAAAAACCTATACCAGAAGTAATTTTCCGTCCACCAAAGGGTACTCTACGTAAGTCCATAATCAATCCTAACACTCGTGCCACCCAATATTATAGTATTGTTGAATATTTGGCCCAGGAACCCTGTGCTATGTTGGATTTAGAGGCACTTCAAACCTGTCCAAGTCAATGAAAAAACTTGCTTACTGCCCTTGGAGCTATGGATCTTGAGAATAGTAATATCATCACTTTCAAACTGGATGATTTCAAGATGAGACTCTCACATCAGTTATCTTTCCAGATTGCTACCAATATTGTTGGAAATACTATCCATTGTACTGTTTTGGACGAGGGTGCCTCCACATCAGTTATGTCTTTATCTTGCTGGAGAGCCATTGGTTCTCCGAAAATCAACCGTTCACCTACCACTCTTAAGGATTTTGATGATGGTCATGGTTTTCAACCCTATGGATTACTACCTGCCATCCATGTTGAACTGGGGGGAAATTCAGTCTCCATTCATATTGAATTTGTCGACGCTCCTTTGGATTACAACTTAGTCCTAGGTTGTAACTAGTTTTATGCTATGTAAGCTGTAGCATCGACCACTTTTCGGATCATCTAGTTTCCATTCCAAGGAAAGATTGTTACTGTTGATCAGTTAGATTTCATCACACCTAGTGCCATTAAAAATGATGCAAATAGAGTTACGCTCCTAAACACCCCACAATATAAGGACATTGGAGTAGGTCTTATTAAAGATTCTTCACTAATTGGAGTCTTTCCCTCATCAGATCCTCCTCCTGCTTTGAAAAATGCATCTATTAACATGATTTCTACCTCTCATATAGACAAAGGAAAATAAATTACTGACGAATCAACATCCTTTTCCCCTTTAGAGGAAATTTACAATGCAATCCAAGCTACCAGTGATTCCCCCACCAATGACCACTTGTTGGGGGCCTCAGACCGCTATCACATGCCATAATGGCTTGAAAACCCCTCCCCATATCTAGATTATCTTTCACACACACTTCCTATGGAGGAATATATTATGGAAGTTATGTCATTAGACGAGATGCCTTGGGAAGATTATCACCAAAGATCTTGTTTCCTTTCCCCTTGCCATATGGTAGAAGACCACTTCACCTCTATGGTTTCATCTGATATAGTCCTCAACCCTTAGTCTCCGATCCTATGCAACATTACAAAAAACTATGCCTGTAGACATATCAGTGAAACATGGTGTTTGAGAAAACATTTTAATCGGATAGAACTCTTCACCTGAAGAGGTTAAAACATACCTGATCCTTTTTAAGGAATTTAGAGATGTATTCGCATGGACATATGAATAAATTCTAGGGATTGACCCCTCTATCGTTGTTCATGAAATCAAAACTTACCCTGATGTCAAGCCTATCCGTTAGAAACTATGACAGGTCCATCCAAGAAAAGAAGCCACTATTAAAGAAGAAGTTGAGAAACTTCTTAGGGCTGGTTTCATTTACCCCATACCATTAACTGAATGGGTCTCCAACATACTCCCTGTGAAAAAAAAACATGGTACTATTAGGGTTTGTATCGATTTTAGGGATCTGAATCGAGCTTGTCCAAAAGACAACTTTTCCACTCCCTATATCGACCGGATAATCGATAATTGTGTCGGAAGCGTTATTTTTTCCTTTATGGATGGATTCTTCGGCTATAATCAGATTGAGATTCTCCCGTCAAATAAACACAAGAAGGCATTCATTTTCCCTTAGGGAAGATTTGCTTATTGTAAACTGCCTTCCGGTTTAAAGAACGCTAGCGAGACATTCCAACGTGCCATGTCATATGCTTTTCATGACATTAAACATGTTGTGGAACCCTTGTTGGAGACATTTACCACCTTACACACTCATTTTGGTCAATTTGGCCTATTTAAACCACTATCCTAAGTATTATTGACTTAATTGACATCATAGGAGCACTAGATGACATCAGTTAGATCACACCCATGCCTACCTTCAGTCAAGGAGGCTAACTTAGCCTTCTCCTACATTCAAGGAGGCTAACTGGAGCACTCTAGGGGTGATCTGAGTGTCATTAATGACCCATATTGCTAACTGATGGCTATAATCTGTTAAACATAGCAGTGAAGGCACCCTCCTTCATTACATTGATTATTTAAAGAACTGGAGTCAATGGAGGTGCCTCCAACCACTTCTGATGTTCAGTTACACTTCAGTTAACCTCATCGGGGTTCATTGGAGTCATTGATGCACTACCACTTGTTGGTTGGCTTGCTGTGACATGTGTTTGACCTACTTTCAGTTAGACTTAGTCATTTATTACACTCCGACTTCAGTTAGGGCTCAGTTGACTCAATTAGGGCTTTGATCAGTGGTTAACTTGAGTGTTGATTGTTGCTTACATTCAGTTAAGCTAGACTCACTCATTCAATTAGAATGACCTCATTGGGAATTTGAATTTATTTATCTTTCATGCTTGCACCATGATCATTGTATTGTATTACTCATTCTTTGTGTGAATATATAGAGAGGCTACTCATTTTGTAGCACAATTACACCATTTTCATGCCTTATTGTTATTAATCTTTGATGAGACTGTGTTTTAGTCCCTAGATTACTATGACAGATTAATACGGTATCAGAGCTCACGGCGGGACGAAGCTCAGATCTCTCAAAAACAAGGTTTTTGATAGATCTTGCATGAAAATTGAGCAATAGCTCAAAAATCCAGCACTGTAGCAGAAGCCAAGGCTTACCACTTAATACCCCAAGTAAAGAAATTGTTGATCAAGCTTGATTGATTGACTATGCTGGGTGTGATGAAAGCCTAAAATGTGCAAGATATATGACCTTACATTTCCCTTTTTGTTGTGATTTTTAGGTTTTTTATGGGTGAAAGCATTCACTCCAGCAGATTCATATGGCTTCTTCCATAGATCTTTTGACTCCGTTCAATTTCCACTGATGGAAAGGAGACATGGAGATATAGCTATGCTCCAGAGGATTCTGCAGGGTCACCATGGACACTAAAGAAGAGCCTGGTTCTGCAATAGACAAATCTAGATTCTTGAATAAGAAGGATGAATCATTCGGATTCTTGTGCCTCTCTATTTCCCCGGATATTATTTTCCATCTTTCGGGATTGAATAATCCAAAGGAAATTTGGGACAAATTGAAATCCTTGTATGGAAATCAAGATGATTTGAGATTTTACCAGCTTGAAAATGAATTTATGTCTCTCCAGCCTTCAAATTTTGAGACCTTGAATGGCTTTTTCACAAATTTCAAGCACGTTGTCTTACTGTTGAAGCAATGCATAGTGGAGAAAGAGGATGATCACCTCATCCTCACCATACTCTCCAAAATTGGAGTTGATTATTCAGTTTTTGTATCTACATTCCGTGCGGGGAAGCTCAAAACCCCTGGATGTAAGATGCCTACACTCAATGCCTTCATTGAGTCCCTAACAAGTGAACATGATAATCTTGTTTAGATGGGGATCATCAGATCCTCCCATGATCAAGCCCTTCATGTCTCGAGGCAAAAATATATAAAGGGTAAAGGAAAGCAGCAGAAGAACCCAAAAACTAAATTGAAATCCCCTAAGCCTAAAGCTGAAAACCAACAACATGATGAGTCTTTCGGCTCAAAGAAGAGCAAAGGGAAAGCGCATCATGGAAAGGAAAAAGTCAACTATTCATACTGTGGGAAGGGCTTCCACCCTGAACATTCCTGCATGAAGAAGAAGCTTGATGAAGCTAACTCTCTCCTTGAGATAAATCACATCAATCTTCTGGAAATATTTTGGAGGAGAGATTAGCAAGATCAGGAACCACAGCATGAAAAAGTTCATGCCCTCATGGCAAGCACTTCGAATTCCAAAGCACTCTTGATTTATTATGGAGCTTCAAACCACATGACGGCTGAAAGAGACTCCTTTACATCCTTGAAGACTGGAAAACCCATCCCCATCCACCTGGAAGATGCTCCACCATCATTTCAGAAGGACAAGGTACGGTTGATCTTGAGAATGGCTATTTTTCAAATGTTTTGTATGTACCATCTCTGGCATCAAATCTCCTCAGTGTCTATCAGATGACACATACAGGAGTGCCTAAGAGAGTATGTTTCAGCCCAAATGATGTTGAGATAATGGAACTTGCATCCGGGAAACTCATTGCTAAAGGCTTTGCAAACCATCATGCAAAATCCTATGAGTTCTCCCACTTTGTGGCGGATGCAAAGCCCACCGCACTGCTAACTCTTGGAAATGAAGTTAGTAGGTTATGGAATGAAAGCTTTGGCCATCTAAATTTCAAATATTTGCAGCAATTACAGAAAAAATCCATGGTTGAAGGCCTCCCAGTCATCAAGGCAACCACTGGAATTTGCAAGGGCTGTGTGGTTGGAAAACACCCTGAGCACAAGTACAATCGGGGGAAGGAAAACCGAGCTACATGCATATTGGGGATGATACATTTTTATATCAGTGGTCCAATGCCTATCACATAAATGAATGGATCAAGGTATCTTCTGACTTTTATTGATGATTTTTCAAGGTACACATGGGTCTTCTTTCTCAAAAAGAAGTCTGAAGTATGTGAAAATTTATCTGAACTGAAGGCCTTGATCGAGAATGCTTCTGGGATTAAGATAAATATCTTGAGATATGATAATGGTTTTCTACACATATGCTCCCAAATTGGTACTCAGGTCCAACATTCAATTCCCTACACTCCCCAGCAGAACGGTGTAGCGGAAAGGAAGAATCGGTCTCTCAAGGAGATGACCACCTGTATGGTGGAATCAAAGAAGTTGGATGCAAATTTGTGGGCTGATTCCATGCATGCTGAAGCATACATTTAGAATAGAGTGCCACACTCATACATGAAATGGAACACCCCTTTTGAAGTATACTTCGGACACAAGCTGGATGTGTCGAACTTGTGGGTGTTTGGGTCCATTGCATGGGCCCGAATTCCACTTGATAAAAGGAGGGATTTGCAACCACAAAGCATAGAATGTATGTTTATTGGGTATCCTGATGAATCAAAAGGTTTCAATCTGCTAGATATCAAAACAAAATAGATCATCATCGAGAGATTTTTCAAGTTCGATGAGCCTCTTTAGGAGGTGGAATTAGTGAAGGAGAAAACTGCTGAATTTCCTTCCTATTCTACTAACTATTTGGATGATGAAATTGGGGGTGATGAACCTGATTTGGATCCTATGATTTCTTATATCAGTGTACAGCAAACATAAAATTCTGAATCATAACCTGAAGTACAAAATCATCTTCCAACATGGGCCCGACAGACACTCTCCTCCGTATTGTGAATCACTGGTTAACTTCTTGCTTTACATATATATTGTGTCTCAGTATTGTGCTTTCATGTGTTCATCTTTTACATCTTGCCATCTGTGATTATCTATAGTTAAATTGTAAACTCCTAAATAACTCAGTCAGTTTAAACATCACAACACTAAGTAATTCTCCTTATTAACTTAATAGGGTCTACCCCCCTTGGCTCCGTTAGGAGTTGAGCCTAAACGGAGGAGTCAAGAACAAGGTGACAGCCTTGACTCGAGAATTTCCCCCAAGGACACATCGAGTGGCTTGAATATTTCTGCCATGTGACCCAGGTGTGTGAAAGGCCGAAATAGGCCCTAGCATTTTTATGCATTTTATGTTTTCTACTCCTCCTGAGTATAGCTTAAGGGGGGGAGTTGGAGACATTTACCACCTTACACACTCATTTTGGTCAATTTGGCCTAGTTAAACCACTATCCTAAGTATTATTGACTTAATTGACATCAGAGGAGCACTAGCTGACATCAGATGGATCACACCCATGCCTACCTTTAGTCAAGGAGGCTAACTTAGCCTTCTCCTACATTCGGGGAGGTTAACTGGAGCACTCCGGGGGTGATCTGAGTGTCATTAATGCCCCATGTTGCTAACTGATGGTTACAATTAGTTAAACAGAGTAGTGAAGGTGCCCTCCTTCATTAAATTGATTATTTATTGATTATTTAATAAACTGGAGTCAACATAGGTGCCTCCAACCACTTTTGATGTTTAGTTACACTTCAGTTAACCTAATCAGGGTTCATTGGAGTCATTGATGCATTACCACTTGTTGGTTGGCTTGTTGTGACATGTGTCTGGCCTAATTTTAGTTAGACTCAGTCATATATTGCACTCCGACTTCAGTTAGGGCTCAGTTGAGTCAATTAGGTTTTTGATCAGTGGTTAACTTGAGTGTTGACCGTGGCTTACATTCAGTTAAGCTAGACTCACTCATTTAATTTGAATGACCTCCTTGGGAATTTGAATTGCTTTGTCATTCATGCTTGCAGCATGATCATTGTATTGTATTACTCATTCTTTGTGTGAATATACAGAGCGACTACTCATTTTGTAGCACAATTACACCATTTGCATGCCTTATTGTTATTAATATTTGATGAGACCGTGTTTTAGTCCCTAGATTACTGTGACAGATTAATACCCTATCTTGACGACCTTCCTGCTCATTCCAAGCAGTGGGATATTCATGTTGATCATCTGAGAGTCATGTTTCTTCGATGTCATCATTTTAATATTTTTCTAAATCCCCATAAATGTGTTTTTTGTGTAGAAGCTGGCTGAATTCTTGGTTTTATTGTTTTCAAATATGGCATTCATATAGATCCCTTGAAAATTGAAGCTATCCTAGCCCTACCTGCTCCCACAAAAGTAACTAAACTCCAAAGTTTGCAAGGGAAGGAAAAATTTCTACGTCATTTCGTCTGTAATTATGCAGAAAGGACACATGGCTTCATGAGGTTTCTTAAGAAAGATACCCCTTTTGTCTAGGATGACTTTGCACAACGCGCATTTGATAATATTAAACATGCACTTACCCATGCACCAGTGTTGCAACCACTAAATTATGCTAAGGAATATTCCTTGTATTTGGCTGCATCCTTGTCTATTATAGGCATGGTCCTTGTTCAAGCAGATGAACACGACCAAGAACATGTGATTTATTAGTCTAGTAAGAATCTTCTTGACTCTGAAACTCAATACTCACATGTGGAGAAACTTGCTCTGGCCACGGTCATCGTGGTCCAGAAGTTCTGTCATTATATTTTTGTCCACACCACCATTGTTTACACGAGTTCCAACCCCATGTACTGCGCTCTTACACGTCAAGTGCTTGGGGGAAAATACTCACGTTGGATCGTGATTCTCCAAGAGTTTGAGCTAGAATTCGCCAAAAGTACTTCCAAGAAGTCCCTCGTTTTTGCAGAGCTTATATGTGACCTTCTCCGTACTACTGAGACTACAAAGCCCTTTGATTCATTGCCTGGTGAATCATTGTTTCTCATTAGCATGACTGATCCATGGTACAGAGATATCATTTTGTATCTCCAGACCTTACGATACCAGCCTACTACCTCTTGAGATGAACGTCGTCGTATTCACCACTAGGCCAAAATCTATCTTATTCTAAATGATACCCTATATCACTGTGGTGTTGAATATATCTTACGATGTTTCCTTAGACATGAAGAGGCTAAGATCATTTTGAATGATTGCTATGCTGGAGCTTGTGGCGGTCATCTCTCTGGGTTGGCTACTACCCAGAAAATCTTGCGTGTCGGGTATTTCTGTCCTTCTATTTTCAAAGATTGCATTGAAATATTCAAGAAATTCCCACAATTTCAAATGTTTACTCCCAAGAAACGCACACATCCATCTTTTCTTCATCTCGTTGTAGCAGTTTTCCCCTTTGCAAAATGGGGCATAGACTTTGTGCACTGTAGACCTACCTCAGCCAGGGGGCATGGCTACATTATCGCGGCTGTGGACTATTTTACAAAATGGGTTGAGGAAATTCCCACATATGCCAAAGATGGTAATACTGCTGCATTATTCTTATTTAACCATATCATTGCAAGATTCAGGATGCTTAGGGCCATTGTGACCGACCATATGTCACATTTTCAAAACAAGATGATGGCAGAGCTTAGTGTAAAATTAGGGTTTCGTCATGATAACTCTACACCATACTATCATCATGCCAATGGCTAGGTTGAGGCTATAAACAAAGTATTAAAAATAATGCTTCAGCAGATGGTAGGGCAAGCCAATTCAAACTAGAATTTACAGCTCTTCTGTGCACTCTGGGCCTATAGGACTACTGTCAAAACTTCCACCAGTTTTACACCTTTCCAAATAGTATACGGACTGGAAGCTACTCTCCCGATAGAATGTGAGATCCCTTCTTTAAAACTTGTTATGGAAATATTACCCAGTACCACTATAGACAAAGAAAGATTCCTGTATCTGAACAAACTTAATGAAACTCAATGTGATGCTGCCTCAGCTAATGAGGCACATAAACGAAGAATGAAAATCCAATATGACAGGACTATCCAATCTCGTTCCTTCAATGAAGGAGATCTGGTTTTGACCTATGACCAGAAGCATGACAAGCTAGGGGCAAGCAAATTTGAGTCTATGTGGCATGGGCCCTATATTGTCAGTCATGTTTTAGAGAAGGGGGCATATGAATGGGTTTATTATGACGGGATACATTTGGGAGAGCCCTGGAATGGGCTCTACCTATAAAGATACTGTGCCTAGGTCATTTAGCATAGAGTCTTTGTAAATATTGTTTATATTTTGCTGTGTGTCTTAAGCTTTGAGAGGTGTGTCTTTTGTGTGATTTAAAATTTGTTTTCTCATAAAACCCTACTTATGCATGTCTTTTGTCTGATGGACAGATGACTTCCTTCATTGGTTTTGTTGATGGTGCTCATTTTATACTCTTAACCTTTCATCAGCAGCTTGGGTATTTTACTTTTCTACAAGTTAGCTGGTGAGTTCAGGGGGTATTCTTTTAGGTCCCTCCACCAACAATCTGGTGGAATACTATGACGTGATCGGATTGTTGACGGAAGCCCTAGCTAATGATGTAAGGGAAATTAGGGTTTACCTAGACTCTGAACTAGTTGTTCAGTAGCTTAACCAAGTCTACACCATTTGAAATCCCATGCTTCTTCATACTTTCTGAAGAGTTAGGTTGTTAGAGAGGTCTTTTGAGCAAGTTACATATCATCACATCCTGAGTTACTCAAATGCTGTGGCAGATTCCCTAGCTAACTATGTCTTGGATTGGCATATTGCTCATACTTAAAAAGTCCATTTGAAAACATAAAAACATGTGTAAATTCATAAGTAGATAAATCATTCCACACATCACATTTTCCACACACAACTATAAATATAAAATTTTATCGTGTATATAAAAGTTGTAGCACCGAGATACAAAATTTGGGCTGAAGCATCTCTAGCTTTCAATGCCTGTTCAGGACCATAAAAAGTTCATAATACATGTACATAGGGAAAAATATGAAGCTTCAAATCTTTCAGTAATACATATACAAAAAGTGAAGATCAAGGTGGACTAATCCTCATGGTGCTCATGGTAGCACGCAATGGCTTGGGCCACTCTGCGAAGTAGTTTGGAGAACAGTCCAAAGACACCTGTGGTATGGCCCTAATAACACCTGGGAACCTCATCAGTGGTCATGTCGGGGATACCCATAGTCAATTTCTATAGGTTCTCCTCAAGATCTCCAAGATCTTCCTCAGCTTCGGAGTAGTACACCATCATCTCCTAGGTACCTGCTCGCCTAGAAATAGGCGACATCCTAGCTGGGCGGACAGATCCAATGTCTGCATGAAATTTTTTTTTATCTTAGTACTACAGAAAATAAAAAATGAAATAAATATAAAATTTAAAAAACATAAGTGGATAATGTCTTCTTACCTCGGTCATCCCACACTTCCCCGTCAGGTAAGACTAGCTTCGAGTCATTTCATAATTCTTCCCCCTCATAGGCATAATCCTTCACCATAAGTAGATGGTTTCTCAACCAACGAAATAACTCAGAACTATAAGTGACTTTATGTCCTCCAACTCCGAGGTGAGGCATAGTTGTCACCCATGCAAGCATCCTCGGATCCTCAGGATCCATTCTGGTAATCGTCACCTGGGGCCTCATGTGAGGTACCCACTGTAATATAAAATACGCTACCATTGCTCCGTAAACAAACTGCTTCAGTGTCCCTCTTTTTCACTTGTTTAGTTGACTCTACAGACATGCCAGGATGCCTTCACACCAGTTGAAGACAATGGGCTCCATGCACTGCAAAGCATATAGCATGTGAGATTTGCTGGTAAGGTGGGAAGCCCTAGTACTTGCCACCTTGCCAATGGTGTATACTACTGTCCTCAAGGGGAGATCCACTAGAGACTTGATCTTTAGCTTTCCTGATTGGAACTCTGTACCCAATGAGCAATGTTGATCGATGATATCATCCAAGGAGCATTCTCCCCCTTCGTGCTCTAGATAGAACCACGGGGCTTCCCCTCATAGATAAACCAGTCAGAAAATAAATATCCTCGATCTCTATAGGTAGGATGTGGACTCCTACCAAAAAATTCTCTTGGTCAAGATCCAAAATGTTTATGATGTACTCCAACAGTTGGACATGTGCTTTCATTCTTGGGATCCTAAAATACTTAAGAAGCCCGCAGTTCTGTAAAGCCTCAATGGTGGCTGGGTCATTCACCACCTGGGTGTCTGGGACTTCATGCTCCCTTTCTTTCCAAATTACCATGATGAACCTGTGATGTGTAAAATTCATGATTAAAAAGTGTATCATGGCTAAAAGAAAGAAAGATAAATGACATTGTAAATTGCAAATCAAGATAAGAAATATGAAAAAATTATCTTTTGGGGGGTCTAGGGTTTTATTTTT
Source organism: Pseudotsuga menziesii (assembly GCA_001517045.1). Lineage (NCBI taxonomy): Eukaryota > Viridiplantae > Streptophyta > Pinopsida > Pinales > Pinaceae > Pseudotsuga > Pseudotsuga menziesii. Next base: position 366,074 of record LPNX010942370.1, read on the forward strand.
TCTTCTTTTCCTTCCTGCAGTGCTGTTGGATTTTGCACACGGAGGACCATGGCACTTCTTCCCTTAGCGTGCAGAGTGTTGGGCACCTGTCTACTATGTACAAGGCATCAACAATGCTCTTGTCCCAGCATGACAGAGGGCCGTCGAGGACACTGGCCGACGGCCAAAAAAACCGAAAAGAATAAATTTTTTCTTTCTATTGTGGCTAGAAATCTTCGTTGAGAGGGTAAATACCCCACCCTATCATTACAAAAGAACATCTAACCTCGATATTTCCTTTTTAAACCATTAAAAACATTTTAGGAGTTTGAAATTAAACAATGCAAAAGAAGCAAAATGGAATTTATTGAACATGAAAAGAGGATAAAATCAAGTGCTTACCTCTTCTATGGATAATGAAGCAACAATGAAGTGGAATTCGCTTGCCAAATCGCCGAAGGAACTCTTGCTATCAAAGCTAACTTCCAAAACTCACCAAATGGTGAAAAACAAGTGGTAAAAATAACTTACCTACCCTTTCTATTTATAGAATGTTTGGAGTTTTCAAATATGCATTGTAATTTATTTAATTTTGAAATCCAAATTATTTTGGTAAAAGTGGGTTTTTATTTTTTACTTTCTATAGTTTTGAAAAAGTTGCTTTTAATGGTATTTTTGAGTTTTTTTAGGTGAATGTCGGGTCATGGTTACAATTTAAGCTATTTTTGTCTTTTTTGAGCTTAGAGCAAAACTAAAAAAGTAGTGAGCGTTATTTACACTTTTTACATGCTCATTAAAATTCCAGTATAAATGTGTCGAGTATACTTTTTCTCTTTTTCAGACTCGTAAAAAATGGATTATGAAAAAGGAACTCGGTTTTGGAGTTATATTTAAGCTCTTTTCAGTCTCCTTAAAACAGAAAAATATTGCCAAGCGAACTTGTTGCATTGACGCTTGTAAAAGAATCAGAACGGTCGACTAGTCGGGGTTAGATTATCTCTTTTTCAAACCGGCTGGCCTTATTTACGAAAAAGGACCTTTTGGAGTCTTCTTAGTCATTTCAAACTCTCTAGACATGAAACGACAAATGATTTTGCTTTCATCAGACTCACAAAATTACACAATGAAAGACCCTATTTGGGAACGAACTCCTCCTTTCTCTGGTTCATGAAAAATATGAGAATGGACTCATCACTTGATAAGCTTCAACGAGTGTTTGTTACCCTCTTTGGACTCGTAAAAATGAAAAGAGGAACTCACCTTTCGAGGTGGGGAAATTAAAGGAAAGGCGAATGCTTTTCATTTGGTTATATGGCATTACTCTATAGTCTACCTTTGAACATGGAACCTGTCTGCATTTGCATATCTGAACAGTTGGGTTTTTAGCTTATCTCTGAGTCGATCCACTTTTGTGAGTCACCTGACTCCTTTGAGTCAATTCAGAGAATGCTTTGTCAAATTCCTTGCATTACACCTAGTTCTTTTCTCATTAAAGTAAAAGCTTCCATGTCATGTGTCATGCTGTCAAATTGTTCAAAGGATGTCTCTCCCAGAACCAGTAACTTCAGTTGTCCTTAAGATTCAGTCATTGTCTGATTTGGTCCATTACTTCAAATCAACTTTTGTTCCTATTTTCATGTCACTGATGTGGGAATCATCATGGCCCTCCTGTGACAAGTCTATTCCTGTCGACTTCAAATCATTATCCAAGAATTAGACCTAGAAACCTAGACAGTACCTTGGGCCTGCATGCCTCAATGGCAAGTTACCTCACTTTCGACATGAGTTTAAATCATTGACTCTTGATTGAAAGATCTCATTGAGTGTTCAAATTCAAATCCTTTATGCACATTCGATGTTATGTACTGAGATACGATGTTATGTACTGAGATACCTTGGGGATCATTGTCATCAATGATGATTACCCTTGTGCTTGTTAACAGGTTACATCATTGACTAGTAATCAAGTGGTTTCTACCATGTTCGACATCAAGACATTGAAATTACATGGTTAGATTTGTATCATTTGGAGATCGGAATGAAGACCCTTAGTGGTTATTCTAACGTCATTATTTCCTATGCTTAGGTTGCGTTTGGAGATCATTCACAATCATGACACGGATCCACATTGTATGTTTGGTGGTTGTGTTCTATATCTGACATTGAGAAGCATAGATCTACTTTGTATATATCGTAGCTATGTCCTACTTCTTGTAGCAGTTATTCATGGATCTACAGTGTATCATTAGTATCCATGACTTGGTCATCATCATATATCTACAGTGTATTGGTCCGCAGCTATGATTGGGTTGGATAAAGTTAGTTATCGGTCCTATATGAGTCTATCTCTCTTTTCCTTTGTATCTTACATAAAACTTTGAAAACTATTTCACCTATCACCTTCTTCTAGATTCATAATTTGGGGGGCATTCTGTTGCACTTGGAAATCTCACACTACTTGTTAGCCTTCAGAAGAATTTCATGTTGTTTGTTAACCTCCTAGAAAGTCTGGTCTAGGTCACCTTGGATCATTTTTCCCTGGCCTAGAAGGGACAATGCTTCCTTGTATTTTTCATAGAGCGTCAGCGACACCTGCCTCAGTTGAGCAAAAGGCGTCGTTTTCCCTCTTTTTTGGAAAAAAACCCTAGTTCGACGCTCCTCTCAGTTTGGCTAAGAGCGTCGGTGGTCAGTAAAAAGGAAAAAAAAATATGTTTCTAGAAGCTTCTGTACATAATCCTTCATGGAATTAGTTCCTATATGCCTAGGAGAGGTGGCATTCTCCTCTCTCACCTATAGGGATCTCATTCTATCCTTTTGTCAAGTCATTACATGGGTTCTAGGCCTATAAATGAAGCCTTCATGAGGAGAGTGAGAGAGACGCGAAAAAGCATCCTTATGCTGCAAGTTTGAATTCTTAATAAGAGGCAAAGTAGAGGTAGCTAGTGTTTGGAGAGGTCTTCATAGTCATAGGAGATTGTAGACATTCTTGATTGAGACAAAAGCCATCGACATCAAGGCTTTTGGTTGTACTTCTTTCTCATCCATACATTAATACAAAGACATTTCTCTTTCCTATATTTGATTGTAGCGTTTGTAATTAAATATTATTGGATTCCTTGATCACCAATATGGATAGTCAGTTATCATGATGCTCTCATCCCTTTTGTTTGTCTTGTGATCTCTTTTGCAGATACTGAACCGTCACAAGGACTTTCTGGAGAGAAGATAAATGGATCCAAGGTTGAGGTATAATGTGTTTTATGTTAATTGATTTAATTATTCAAGGAAAGGATATGTTGCTGTGTCTTTTTGTTCTGTAGTTGTGTCTTATATTGCAGAGGAAAAGGAAGTGTCCGCAATGGTTGAGAATTCCTATTAACATTCTTGCAAACTCCTGTATTTTTTGGTCAAACCAATCTTGGATCTATGGTTTCGTCGGATTCCACAACATGTCCTCCCCACTCTTCACACTAAGGTCCCGTCAACATAACCATTTTTGGACACAAAACTTATCAACAGGGGTTCGCTCTCTTTCGACACCCAAACCACCGTGATCTCCCTAAGCACCTTCCCAGACAAGTTTTACCTGGCCCCACAACACCTGCAGAGCATATGAAGTATCACCCGAGATGTTTGAGGGAGAGCTGACAGCACCAAGTTTCCGCAATATGGAGGAGGACCATGTGTCTACTTAGTGACTTAGCCCAACATCAGTCCATAGATCTAACCATTCATATTATGAATTAACAAAATCATGTCATCATTCAATAGATCACAATAACATACTTGAATCACAACAAAGAATTGTTGCATAGATAGATATAGCAGTATATCATCATCTAAAGAAGAAAAAACATTGCATCATTCACAAACCCATATCACAGATACAAATTATAGTCACATTTATGCCGCGAAAAATAGTAAAACAAAAAGACAGTGAAAGACATAGTAATTCTACTCAATCTTTGTCATGTCATATTAACTTCTGCAGCAAAACATGAGTTCTCAAAATAGTTCTTCAATCACATATGCAAATCCAACAGGTACCCAAAATCATTCAACAACTTGTACTCATAAGTGTTCTATGAATACTTAACACTTGCAACTGGACATCTATTTATAGGCTTGCGCCTTTACATTGGTGGTCCACTTAACCAACTTCCTAACTAATTCTCAAAAAAATATACAAAATAGTGACCACTATCCACAAAATGCTGTCCAAAACTACAAAATATGACCAAAACACATAAAATATTCTAACTCCGACTTGTACGTCGTTTTCCGGCTTCCGTGGCATCTTTTGAACTTGCACAGCATCCACGATGCTGCACAACTATCTTACTGTTGTTTAGGACAATACACCCTTGTAACCTAGGGTCTATGGGGTTACCAACATACTAAGACACTTGCATACAATAATCTTATCTAGAAAATGAAATAGGAATAGGAATAAGGCTTGACTTACCCAGTTTATGATGGTTGATCCAAGCTTGGTCTTCTCCTCTTTCGATCTCCTTCAAAGCTTCCAGGGCTCTCCCAATTCACCTGTGAAAGACAAATTCTTCAAGAAATATATCATGTATATATCAAAGGTTAGTGAAATGAATGTTCATAATAACATAATTGAAATCATTCATAATCCATTATACATGAGAAGGAAACAATACAAAGATTGAAAGAAGAACTTTCTTTATTCATAAATAGGGAATGGTAATATTATAGCCCAGCTTCTGAGACAAGGACTCCTCTACAAACTGAGGACATTGCGTTCTGCTGCTCCAAGAGGTCTTAGGCATACCACCAACATAACGTTTCTCTTCAAGAATGATTGATTAGACCCATCCCATGCCCTCTATTTATACATGAGAAAATAGAGAGGTTTTGAAGGTGAGGATGGTTGAGACCGTTGGGATAGTTATAGATTAAGGCCCAACTAATCTCATCTAATCGTGATTTATATTTTTTAATGTCGAATTAAGGTAGAGGTGAGTATTTTAAAGCAAGGCGTGTGTGACATGGTTTCTGCTCAAAGGAAACTTGCATGTTCAATGTACATGCAGGTTGCAATGCAAATACTCATGTGTGGCATGTGAGTTGCAATGCAAAAAGGAGCGTGTGAAACCCTAAACTCAGAATAAAAATATATCAGGCTGTTATGGAGATCATGCATCAATTTTCATGAACATCTATAGTGTTTTGACCACTTCAATGCTATTTGTCCTTCTGTGTACCGACATAATGGATGTCAGCACTGGGATGGAGAAGTGTCATTTTGGTTGATAACAAATTCCCCCTAATGTATGAGGTCAGAGGGAAGCGATGGTCGAAATACATTACAATCTTTTAATCTTGGAGAACTTAAGTGTCCAAGGCAACAAAGGAAATACCTGAAACAAATACATATCAATGTCATATACAAAATCATATCCAATGATGCCATGTTCAATATAATGGAACACTAGCTCCTTTACAATATTTGATTACATCATATGATATGGGTACAAGACCACATATATTACAAAGGTGGATTGAAGCCACAATATACAATGATGAGTCTTCAAAATATGGAAGTTGTGTAATTGATCATAACATAGTCTTGCGCAACTTAGGTTATAAGTGTGAACCTAAGGTCTTCATCGAAATCCAAAGGAACCAGTACAATCCCTACCATGTGAATAAAAGTGTTGAAGCCAAACATGGAAAGGACTCAATAGAATGTCAGATAATGAGTAAAATTGTCAACTAAAGCAAAGGAATCCACCAATGATGATAGTGAATCCTAAGCTACCATTTTCAAAGCTCTAGGTCTTTGTCTTCAGGAAGTACTGATGAGGAACCATACTGTAATGAGGAAGGCAATGGATCCTCCAATGGATCACAAGAGTGATTAGGAACTGGATACAGGAAGGTAGACACAAGTAATACTAAGATGGGATAATGATGGAATCATGATAATAGTCATATGGAGGGATAAATCCTTGAATAATAAGCATGACAAGGAGATGACCCAAGGAATATTTTAACTTACAGATAGAACAACTAGACTTATCTGTCATGTAGGAGAATACCAAGAGGAGAATGCCAAGCTTGGATCAACCGTCATAAATCGGGTAAGTCAAGCCTTCTTCCTATTCCTATTTCATTTTCTACATAAGCTGATTGTCTACAAGTGTCTTACTAAGTTGGTAACCCTAGAGACCCTAGGTTACAAGGGTGTATTGTCCTGAACAACAGAACTGGTGACTTTGTTGGGGATTAGGCCTAGATCTATAGGCATTTTATGGATTGTGATCCAAATTTTTGTATATTTACATAGTTATGACTGGATCTTAGGATCAAAACTTGACCTATCTATGGACATATTTTTACACACACACATATTACCTGGTTATTTATGTGTATATTTTACAAAATGTGTGTTAAGTGCCAATCTAGAATATAGTTCACATATGCATCAGTTAATGTATTTTCATTACATGGAATGTGATTAAATGAAATATAATCGAAATTTATTTCAAGTAATCTTACTTGCAAAAATTGACGTAACAGGGTAGGGTTTCGCACCTGATAAGCTCCATTGAGCTGGGAAACTACTAGTTGAGAGTCAAGTCTAACTTCCAACTAGGTAATACCACGTGACAAGGCATCCTATAGTAACTCAATAACAGCCCTGTATTCTGCCACATTATTGGTAGCAGGACCTAGACAAGCACCTCCAAAGGCAACTAGCTATCCTGAGGGTGAATAAATGACCCACGCGGTTGAAGCCAAGTTACAAGTATGACAACTAGAACCATACGCAAAACCTATGAACCAATCAGATGACATCTGTAACAATCACCAGATGATATAAGAACACTAACCAACAAAACTATTATACATAAAATTGCATACAATAAAAATACAAGAAAAAGCACTAAGCCTAGGCATAGTACTTCTTTAGGTAGAGCCCATTTCTAGGCTTAGGGAGGTAGTTTCCATCAAAGTCAGTTAACTCATATGCCCCATTTTTCAATACCATCAACACAATATAGGGTCCTAAACACATGGACTTGAAATTTCCTACCTTGAGGGGTTCTTTGTCCTGATCCCAGAGCAAGACAAGCTCCCCTTCAGAGAAAATTCTAGGTTCAACCGATATATCATACTGGTTTTTAACCCTATTTTTATGAGCCTCATTTTTCGTTAACACATCTCTGTGTTTCTCATCTAGATGTTCCAAATGTAGTAAAAATTATTCTAATTCAGTTGTGTCTGGAAGTACATGGATGGAAATTTTAAGAGATGGGATTTCACACTCAAACTGAGTTACTAATTCCACCCCGTGAACGAGTTGGAAAGGTGAAAACCCCGTGGCAGTTTTAACATTGGTCTGATATTCCCAAAGTGTAGGGTATAGCATAATGTTCCAATTTGACCAAGCTGTGTTGATATTACACTTAAGAATGGTCTTCAAGGTCTTATTGACTGCCTCGACTTGACCATTCGCTTGCAGATAGAAAGAAGACGAGTGGTCTTGCTTAAACCCTAGCATAGTAGCCAATTTGGTCATCATGCCATTTTGGAAATGACTGCCATGGTTAGTGACAATATCCTTTGGAATTCCAAAATGAGTGCTAATCTGGTTGAATATGAAAAAAGTTGTAGTCTTACCGTCATCCCTAAAGGTAGGAATTTTCTCTGCCCACTTGGTGAAGTAATCAACAATGACAAATGATATATTTGTGCCCCCCAGCCAAAACTGGGTTGTGTGTCATGTAATCCACCCCTGACTTAGTGAAGGGGGGCACCATGATGACGAGAAACAAAGGAGAAGGATGTGACCTCATTTTCCTGGAGTAGAGCTGACATTGATGACAGCGCTTCACATACTCCACACAATCTTTAAAAATCGTGGGCCAGAAATAACTGGCACGCAAAATATTTTGGGCCATTGCTAACCCAAATAAATGAAACCCACATGCTCTTCTATAGGAATCATTTAGGACATGCTCAGCTTCCTTGTGGGTGAGGCAGCAAAGAAAAACAGAATCTACCCCTCTACTGTACAAAGTATCCCCGATGATAATGTATTTTTTGGCATGTACGCGTAGTTTACACCGCTCTTCCCTCGAGAAGGCTGTAGGACACTTCAAAGTCTGGATATAGACAAGTATATATATATATACCAATGAATATCAGAGGTTGAAATTAGAAAAATGTACCCATTTTGGAATGAGTCTTCCTCAACTGCTACATTCTCTTCCATTGGAAATTCTGCATTAAGTTCTGCAAAAATTAAGGAATTTTTGGATTTGGCAGATTGAAAATCCAAGTCAAAATCCTGGAGAATGACTATCCATTTATTTAATTTTCCCTCGATTATTCATTGGCACAAAACATACAAAAAGGGATTAACATCTGCCACTACCATAGTGGTCCTCAACATGTAGTGATGTAACTTCTGTACAACATAAACAGCTGCTAAGCCAACTTCTCAACATGGGAGTATCAAAGTTCAGGACCAGCCAACGCACAAAAAAGGTAATCGACAACATTCTCTTGGAGCTTGTCATCTTCCTGGACTAATACTACCCCAATGGTCGATTTCAACGTAGCCATATACAATATAAAAGCTCAAGAGTAATCTAGCGGATGTAACAAAGGAGTCGACAGTAAAGCTTTCTTTAATGCCTAAAAATCAAGTTGCACGGTTTCATCCCATACGGATGGAGTGTCCTACTTTAACAAGCACATGAAACCTTTAGTGATCTTGGCATAATTCACGATAAAACGTCGAAGGAAGTTAGACTTTCCTTGCATGATTTGAAGTTGTTTGATAGTATGAGGAGGAATATTTACAATGGCCTCAACTTTCAAAGGATCGACTAGAATAATTTTATTTATAACTATGAACCCGAGTAGTCGTCCTGAATCGACGTATAAAACACACTGGTGGGGATTCAAGTGTATTTTATAATGTCTACATCGTTTGAAAATCAAGCGAAGATGATCTGGATGATCAATCCTCTTATGAGAATGAGTAGGAAAATCATCAAGGTATGGCTCGACAATTTTCTTAATATCATGGAAAGCAAAATTCATTACCTGCTGAAAGGTAGGCCTTGCATTTTTCAATCCAAAGGGAATTTTTTTGTATGTGAAGGTACCCCAAGGAAAAATAAAATTCATTTAATGCTGGTCTTTTGGATTAATTTGAATTTGATTGTACCCGAAAAATGCATCCATAAATGAAAAAAATTCACTCCCTGAACAAGCATCAATGATTTGATCTATGAAAAGTGTTGGGTAATTGTCCTTGGGACATGCCTTGTTCAAGTCACAAAATTCTGTACATACACGGATCGTCCCTTGTTTCTTATCAAAGGGAACATGATTGGATATCCATTCTGTCAAAGCAATCGGGTAGATGAAACCAACTTTCAGTAGTTTTTCCACTTCATCCTTAATGGCTGTCGCTTTATGCGGGTTAACAGGTCTGATATTTTATTGAACCAGTTTGGCATCAGGATAGGTTCGGATTTCATGTTCAACAATCGATGGATCTATTCCTAGAATCTCCTCATATGACTAGGCAAACACGTCACTAAATTACTTAAATAAGGAAGTATAGATAGCAATCTCCTATGGATATCAGTTTGCACCAATATATACATTTTCAATGACGTCAGGGTTTGCAAAGATGTTACTACGAAAGGTAATAGAAATGTTCGCCATATTCCCCTCGGCGAATATTCCTTCCCTTGGCAAGGGATTAATTGGTAAATCGACATCATCTTATAGTCTGACATGGAACTCCTGGTTTTCAATTCTACTTAGTTATGGAAGGAAGTAGGATCTATGGTGAAGATCTTTGTAGATATTGTCTTTCCCACTCATGGCTTCGAAAATGGCTTTGTCTGAAGGAAAAACCATGTCTAAGCAGTCATCAGAATATAAAGAGTTATCTACACAAGCAGGTAGATAAGCTTCTTCTGACTCCTTGCAGATTGTAGAAGGAATCAAAATCAAATCAGCAGTAGTGTTAATGATAGCTTTGTAAGCCACTTCTACTGTAGATAAGGGCACCTGAGGTTTTTGATGGGTAGGAATGACCCAAGGATCAGTTCTATTGACAACTGTTGAGATAGACTTACCTACACTTGTGGAACCTAGATAATTTATCAAGGTTGGGATATCAAAAGTTCCCATCAAAGATGAATACATACCAGCCCCCAAGCTCTCTGTAGCAGGCTTGACCTAATCAACCAATGGTACCATGGACTCATTCCTTTCCAAATGGCTCCTTTAGGTTAAATTGAGTTGGTCAACAGTAACCAAGTTTCTTTCATGTGGAAAAACCACTACTCGAATAACAACCAAAGAAATCGCACACATAGCGTAAGTCTAGCTTCTCCCCAGAAGCGAGTTATAGTCCAATGGAGCATCAATCACCTCCACTACAACAGACACCACTTTCCCTACCAAATTTATCTTAAAAGCTGGTAGGATAGCATGTGGGAAGAAAGACCTCCTGTCGAAAGCAGTAAGCAAGGTGTTTGAAGGAACTAGCTCCGGGGAACCTAAATCCTTCCAGCAAGAAAGAGACATGACACATGTGGAAGAACCCTCATCAAAAAATGTGCATCCAATGGTTTTGCCACCATGGATGAAATCTACTAATAAGGCCACATGATACGGTAGGCGCATCTTAACATCTGAAAAATTAAACTTTGCCATTAGACTCGAAGAATCCATGTTGCCTAAAGCTGCTAAAAGGGCATCCCGCTGAGTGGGAAAACTTTGAAGCACTTCCAACGTGGACATTACACAAGGGGTTTGGGCCAAATATTCTACCATAGAGTAGTTAGAAGCATCCCTATAGTTTGGGTTGTGAAATGCCTTTTTAAATATACCTTTCATTATTTTGGTCATTGGATCAACAGGTTTCTCGATTCTGAGATGGTTAGATGTTTCACCAACAGATTTACCCTTCTTAGGAACCTCTGTCTCATAATTTTTGTTTCTTGTTTGGAGCAAGGTACTATATCCTACCATGTTGATATAATTTTGGTCAGTAGGGGTATTCGAAGTGCCCCCAGCTACTTTAGAAATAGAAGCTGAATTCTTCCCTTCGGGAAAAGGATCCTTCAGAACAACTGGTTGTTGAGTCTTAAGAAGCTTATGATCTTGTTCCATGAGAGCGCATTGATGAGTCAAATGATATCCCTAGCACAAATTACAGGGAAATTTCACTTTCTTCTTTTCCTTTTTCCCCCCATCAACATTATTCGTGGGTTTAGGCTTGTTTTGGTTTCCCTCACCTTTCTTCCCCTTCTTCTTTTTCCCACCAGGCTACTGATTTCCCTTTTGGGAGGATTGAGCAAAAAAAAATTCATTTTGGGGTGAGGGGCAGCCTTTGCTTCCGCTGCTGTAGACTTCTCGATGAACAACTCATGGAGTTTCTTGGCCAAAGAATATTGAGTGGGAGAATTCACTAAACCAACCACACCATCGACATGGGGTCCAGGCTTGGATTTCTCGACACTATGGGAAATATCCCAGACTAAGCATATATAAAATCCAACTGCTGGGCCTTGAGGATGTCCTTTTCTTCAGTACTCACCCCCGAAGTGGATACATCCTTAGATATATAAGGCAACAAAGACTTAAGGAACCACTCTAATAGAAACTTGGGGGAATGGTGGCTTTTATAAGGCTCTTCTATCTTTTCCACTCTTGGATATGATCCTAAATGTGACTAGATTTGTATTTCCTAAATGTAGACAAGAGGTTTGTGCCGACATCACACCAGATAAGATGCTAGAAGTGGTTCAAGAATACCTTTGCTAAGTCCCAAAAGCTATCAAACGCAGTAGAGGGAAACTCAATATACCACTTTGTTGCAACACCAGTTAGAGTTCTTTGGAACAACCTCAACCGAACAGTGTAATCGTTTAGTGAGTTGGAAGAGCACCAGAAATGGAAATTGGTGACATGGGCCCCTGGATCTTCCCCATTTTTTCCCTTAAGGACTAAGTAATCTCATCTAATCATGATTTATATTTTTTAATGTTGAATTAAGGTACACACAAGTATTTATATAGTCAAGGCGCATGGGACATGCTTGTTGATCAAAGGAAACTCATGTGTTCAATGTGCACGCAAGTTGCAATGCAAATACTCATGTGTGACATGCGAGTTGCAATGCAAAAAGGAGCGTGTGAAACCCTAAACTCAGAATAAAAATATATCAGGTTGGTCTGGATATCATGCATCAATGATCATGCACATCTATAGTGTTTTAACCACTTCAATCCTATTTGTCATTTTGTGTATTGACATAATGGATGTTAGCACTCAGATGGAGAAGTGCCATTTTGGTTGATAACACTTACCCCAAAACTGCTTTCCAACAAACATTATCATATGAAAAATCTTTAGGTCAGATGAATTTACCCTTCCTTTCAAGTGGTAGATGAGATGGAACTGGATCTGAGTGTGGAATAAAGTGTTATAATTCATATGCCTTGGAGGCATGGTTTGCAACACCTTTCTCCATAAGCTTCCGAGTTTAGATATTTGAGATCTCCACTGAGTCAGGACCAAATACCAGTTGCTTTGGTGATTGTATGATTCATTTGATATACAGACAACATATTTTTTTCCAAGGAGGGCACATAGAGGACATTATTGAACATTCCATGCTCTAACTTTATTGAACCCTTTCTTGAAGATTGGATTTGAGTTCCACCTCCCATCTAAATACTTGGACCATCAGTAAGTTGTAATGAAGATAATGATTCTTTGGATGTTGACCATGTGATTGGAGGATCCTTAATCAATGAGGAAGGCATATGATTTTGATAAAACATCCTTTAGTGCATGTCATCTCCCATAATTATATTTAGTCTTGTCTCTAGAGTCATTCTTCCTTGTGCCTTCAGGGAGGGAAATAGTATGTTTCTCAAGGAGTTTTGACATCTGATCTATGGCCTTGTTCATACAATATTTCTTTGTATGGTTTCCTTTCTTACACTAGGAGCACTTTCCCTTCTTAAGCCTATGATGTTTTTCCTTATTAGAGTCTGAGGCTTCATCTATTGGATAACACTCTTCCTTAGTTTGAATTCAGTGTTCCTTTTTTCTTTCCCTTTCTATTTCCTCCTTGATTGTGCATTATTTGTCTCACCAACCAAGAGAGCTTGATTTGGAGAGACTTTGAGGGCTCTCATCTATATTATCTTCTATTTTTCTTGTATTAGAGACTCTGTGAATTCATAAAGGGATGGAATTCACCAATAAGGAGTAGTAAGTCTCCCATAGTGAAAGGTAGATACGAACACTGATAATTTAGGGCCAAGTTTTCTCATAATTTATAGCACCAAATGCTCATAATTATTATCAATCCCACACTACTTGGATTGCATGACAAGGGATTTGAATTTTGAGAAGAAATATGGTATATTTTTTTTGTTGGGTTGTTGTGTTATCATCTCAATCTTCAGAATATATCCCTTGAGATCATCCTACTTTCCAAACAAGGATTCAAGCTCATCGCATACTTCTTTTCAAGTTCTCACTTCATCAAGATGTGGATGCACATGAAGCCAAATGCTTCATCCAACTTGTTCATATGCTTTGAATTTTAAAGAGGCCGCCAGGGTTCGACCTCTCTACCCATGGTGACCCTGTATAGACCCTTGTTGTGTAAGACAATATGCATATCATAACTCCAATCAAGATAGTTGAAGGGTGTGAGGATTTTGGGTGTCAAATATGCTAAATTTTCCATCTTACAGCTTCAAGAAAAAACTAATTCTTCATAAAATATTCAATTTACCTACAAAAAACCACTGCAGAAACACTTCGATTCTCAATCAAACAATTTCAAACACTCTCCACTTGGACATGTGCACTTTTTGTAGGTGCATCACACCTAGCAAGAATACCAGGATTTATGTGGAACCCAATTTCTTCTGGTGCATGAATGGAGTCTTTAGAGGTTTGAATATGGCCTGTATATGCTCTCTGATACCATATTAATTTTAATGAATCATATAATCCTCAGTCTTGAATGAAAGCAATGTGAATAGAAGGATACAAAAGGGAGAACAATTCAATGTAAACTAATCAATAGATTCATGAAAAATTACGCACACATGAGATGAAAAATTCCTGGCATAACATTACATCCAGTGTCATTGATCTCTTTGTAATATAATAATAATACAATAGGAATAATCCAAATACCTTAGGGAGGACTTGAATTCGCCAACTCAAACTGAATCCTATGATAACTCGGTGTGGGAAAATCACCACTAGAGATTACTAATGCACATTTGGATCACTGAATCAGTTCACAAATAGTTAAATGATGTAGGTAGGTGATAAAATGTACTCTTCCTACCTTAAATCATGCAAATTGGTGCTAGGATGACTGAGAGTGAACTAACTGATGGGAATCAAAGCATAAATGGACACCAACTAGGGTCAACTACTGGAGACTGTTGGTGGCACTCAGAGTGGGTTCCTAAATAATAGTGATTGGTCCCCGGAGCTCCTTAACTCATGTAGACAAGCGCATTTAGTGTTATGTGGCCCCCATGTGAGTCCTACATGCACTAGTGGAGTGGAAATGACCTCCTAATCTAGGAGAATACAATTAGACTATGGTGGTCAAGGGAGGATTAATTAATAATCCTAACAGATATTTTGGCATCAAAGAATTGGAGATATGAGCAAAAAAGGTTTGAAAACTTGCATGAATGTGGTATTGTTTCTGGAATTAAGGTTTTTGATTTAAACTTGTGTGATAATTGTATTTTTGGTAAATAGAAGAGAATTCGGTTTATGTCAATCTCTATTAAAAGTTTTGATCTCTTGTAACTTACTAATTTTGATATATTTGGGTGTTATACACCTGATTGGGACCTCTCCGTCCGAGTGCTGACATCCCTCAGGTCGGCACACAAAAGGACACTTATGGATTGAGGTTTTCCTAGTTTCATTATACCTTGGTTGATGATGAAATACATTGCCTATATGCCCAGCTGATTACTTTGTCATTTTGAGATTTTGAGTAGCATTCGCGACCATATCTATTGGCATCTCACGCATCATATGCGAGTATCATGTTCAGCAGGTCGCGCATACATGTATGCGCGGGTTGCACTTGTATAGAGTCGCGTATCATATGCAGGTTTCTCTACTACAGACCCGCGTATGGTTTCCTCAAAATTAATATTTAAAAACATGAGTTAATGGGATATTAGTTTACTCATTTACCTTAATCCCATTAACTGCTATAACCTCCCCAACCTTCGAGAACTGCCTCATTTTCCCCATATAAATAGAGGCCTTGGGGAGGGGGTTGGATAATCATACTTGGAGAGCAAAGTTATGCTGGTGGATTGTCTACAGAAATATTTGGAGCAGAGAAACTCAGAATCCTTTGGTGACAGAGGAGTCCTTGTTCAGACATTGGGTTGTAACCTAAACTCTTTCTATTATTGTTAATAAAGATATTACTTCTTCCATATGTGTTTGATATCTTGTGGATTGGTAAATGTTTACATTCCAATATGATATATGATTTGCCTAACCTGCATCTATATATGTGAACCATCTTGTATCTGGAAGAGTGGTTATTGACAGGTGAAGGAGGAACTATCCTGGAGACTTTGGAAGTGGATCAGAGAGGGAGAAGATAGCAAGGATCAACCTTCGTATTTTACAAGTAAGTTCCTGCTACTTTCCTATTTCCTATTCTGTGCTTTTAAAGTCAAATTGTCTGCAAGTGTTAGAGTACGTTGGTAACCCCCCAGACCTAGGTTATTAGGTGAATTATCCTGTACAACATTGGGCCATTTCACACTCTATCTATAAATGATGCTAGATATTTTTGTTACTTTTAATGATGATTATTATAGAAGAGCGTGAGAGTATTTTATGAAAAATAAGTCAAATTCATTCGAGAAATTTAAAGATTTCTAGGCATTAGTGGAGAAAAGTTTGGGAAATTCTATTTTCTATCTCAGATTTGATAACGGAGGAGAATATTTCTCCAAGGAATTTGATGAATTTTGTATGCAGGAAGGAATTAAGCACTAGAAGATTGCTCCATATAAATCACAAAAAAATGGTGTGATTGAGTAGGTGAATTGCACAATCATGGAATGTGCAAGAAGCATGCTTAGCAAATCAGGGTTAGATAATGGATTATGGGTAGAGGTTGTTAATACAACTATGTATCTGATTAGCATATCACCTACAATTGATTTGGATGAAAATATTCCAGAGGAGAATTGTTGTGGTAGGCCATTTTATTATTCTCATTTGGATATTTTTGGCTATGATGCATTTTCTCACGTGCCTAAAGAAAAGATGTCCAATATTGAGGAAAAGTTAAGGAAATGTTTTTTCTTGGTTATGATAATATAGTAAAGGGGTATATACTATGGGATCTTGCTAACCACAAGGTAATTATTAGTCGAGGTGTTATATTTAATGAAAAATACATGCAAATGAAGGAGGTACACCAAACACCTAAAATTTTACCAGTTCAAGTACAAATGAGTGAATATGAAAATGAATCTCCTGATCAACATGAAAATAACAAGTTCAATAAATACAACTCAGAAGATCTACATGCCCTAAGAGATGTCTAGAAAGGTATTCTACTGATTTTTCATCTTCTTTTTCTTTGTTAACTAATAATGGTGAACCTAATTCATTTCAAGAGGCCACATAATTTGAGAACATATATAAATGGAGGAAATTCATAGATGAATAAATGAATGCGTTAAACATGAATCAAAGATAGGAACTTATGGATCTCCCACTGGGAAGAAAATTTGTTGGAAAATAAGTGGGTGTATAAAGTAAATAAGAATAATGATGGGATTTTGGAATGTTATAAAGATCATTTGGTAGAAAAAGGAAAGTCAGGTATAAATTTTAATGAAATATTCTCTCTAGTTGTGAAGCTTAGAACTGTAACGGTTTTACTGCACTTAAAGTAGCATGGGATTTATATTTGGAACAATTGGATGTAAAAAATTCTTTCCTACATTGTCATCTTAATGAAGAAATTTATATGGGTTTACATAAGGGATATAAAGAAATAGGAAAATAGTATTTGGTTTGTAGACTCAAGATATATATGTATGAATTGAAACATGTTCCAAGGATGTGGTATAGAAAATATGACACCTTCATGAAGAGCTAAGGTTTCAGTAAAAGTGAAGCAAACCATTGTGCATATTAATGATGGGAGTTTTAATATCTTGTTATTGTATGTTGAAGATCATATGCTAGTTGAAAGCCCCAACATGAACAAAATCATTGATCTTAAGGCTTCATTGACTCACATTGTAGTCTATGAGATTACATAACGTTAACAATAACACAACACACACACACACCCATAAATTATTAGATCATACATATATATGAGAATGGGAAAGGGAGAAAGTACTAGAGACAGTGATCTGAAATTTTAGGATCTTTTAACCATTAATTTGCATGTTAAATACTCATAAAATAGGATTAGCAACATAAATTTTAAATTCTTTAAATCATTCACAAAGCAATTAAAAAAACCTATACGCAAACCAAAAATAGAAGACACAACTAATAAAAGAGTTCACCCCTCTTGGGCTATGTCTTAGGGCCACTTCCAATGGGAAGGTCGATCTATTAAGATTCAAAATATTAAAAGTGAGTGTTCTGCAAACACTTTAGAATTATGTCTATGAGAAGAAGAGATAAACATCACCACTAAACTCCTTGCAAAATTATGAGAAAAAAGAGTATAAACTCGAATATACTTGCATGAGCCCTCCTCTCGCACGAAAAATGAGAACACCCTCTGCCCTGCCTGTACTGACGGTACTTTCCCACCTCGAGATATGCACACATTAATGTCAATACTATATTGATATCTATTCCCACACTTAGTCTTGGAATCCATGCAAATGTATCTTGTGTTAGAACTTGTGCTAAATTCTAGATATTTCTACATAAGCATCTGCACTAATTCTCCTATAGAGGTCTAGACCAGTGAAACTGAGGGGGGTATAGGAAAAAGAATTTCATGTCTTGTGATTTTGAGGTTGCTTGGGAGGCTTATCCTAAACCGAAATGTCAAAATGGATCATCCCATGGTGTGGCACGAACAAACATAAAAAAAACCCTGGACTTATATCTTTGCATTTGGGTTCAAATTTGAAAATCCATTCACATTTATCCAGTGACAAAAATTAATGGCATAGACCCATGGAAAAAGAAATCAATGGTTGGTAGAGGTTTCATCGAGGAAATATGCGTAGTCTCAAAGGAGCTTGACTCTGGAAGAGTAAGGTTAGATGGCATGCAACATAAACCGTCGAATGGGCAAGAAATGGTGATCGACAGATGAGGAGGAATTTCGCTAAGAGAATCTGTGTGGAGGAATGAGCTACGGAGGTATGTGAAATATGTTATACTTCCCATATTTGAATGGTCAAAGATTGAAAGCTATCCAATATCAAAAGTGGATGGATATTTCATGAATCCAACATGCATGGAGGTTAACTTGTGTCAAGGCCGCGAAATCATGTAGGGTCCTCTTATTCCAGTGGCCATGATCTTGAGCGGGCCAGATCTATAGTGGAGATGTGTTTCGTGGTTGCAAGGTGCATAAGAGATAAAGCCTTTTAGGGCTGCAAAATATTGGTAGGGACTACATAGTTTAATGATCGGGATTTCATATGTAGAAGATCTACAGACGAGAGTTATTTCGCGGCCCAAACATGTGTGAAAGACAAGACAATTTGGAGCTGTCTTTTTTTAATGACATAGATCTGGAAGAGGGTTGATCAATGGTCGTGGTTGATTTCATGACAATAATGTGCATGAATTTTAGCTGTATGAGGTGTTGTGAAATGCTGGTAGACCCTACAAATTTGAACGACAGAGATAGGAGCTGAGTTAGATCTATGGTTGAGATGCATTTCGCGTTGGGAAAAAGCGGAAGGTTTAGTAAGTGGGTGGATTGCGAAAAAGGGTGAAGGACACTTCCTTGGATATTTGATATATCTTGTAGAAAATATCTACGGCTGTGGTTTGTTTCATAGTTTAAATATGCGAGGTGGGCAAGGATGCAGCAAAGGTATAAAAATACTGTGCACGTGAATTTGAGACATTATTTTATTCTATAGCATCGTAAAGTGAGAGCTAGAACAGTGTAGGAGCATCGAACTCATATGGCATCGTTCGGCCACCTGTCAAAATTACCAGGTAGGCCTCTTGTCCCTTCTAAAACTATAAAATGACTCAAGTTGAAAGTATTGAAGCTTAGGACCTTGGATATCAGAAGGTAGAAGAATATTTCGAAGATAGGTTTGTTGAGGTATTTGATATGCTTCTGCTAAATCGACCCATTAGTGAGGTTAAAGAGAAGCTGATATTGCTTAAGGAACAGGTAACTGACATGCATAACATTTACCATTATTACTTCCATTGTTTCAGAAATGACCAAACCCTGAGTTTCCCGGAATTCGTTGCTTGGTGCATCGATAACTACTATCTTTCCAAGAGAGTGATTATGCATGTTTCTAGCTCCACAGCCTTGTGCCCTGTAAGCCCTTTAACTATTAGAAAAACCTTGTCGGACCCTGATGGTTTTACCCTAAAGGACCAGGATTATAAAGAAGATTCTATACTTCAGTGTTTCAGAGAGTCTTTGGCAAAAAGGAAACAAGATTTTTTCGAGAAATGCTTTAAACCCGATGTAAATCTAGTAAACCAACCATTTTCGATCGATTCCAACATGTTCAACGAAGAAACCCAATGCAATGTCACTCTATTGAGTCAGTTATTAGCTCTAGACACTAGCAAATATATTACTGAGCCTCTCTTGAGTTTACTTTTTGTCTTAAGCACTTGCCCAATCGAGTGAAATGAAGTAAAATGAAGCACATCAGGCACGTATTAAAAAGATGCAAACAAATCTTCTAGTGGTTGGGGGTTAGGCTGACAAGGGAGAAGGCATGAGAAAACTATTGGATGAAAAGGATAATACCATCCATTTGCTAAAAATGAAGTTAAAATACCTGCCGCCCAGTTGATAGAAGGACCTAAACTTGTTGAGATAGGGAAAGAAAAAGAAGGTCTGAAGAATGAATTGATTGATTGCAAGGGAACATACTAAAGTTTGTTGATAAGGAAAAGCAATGGCATAAAGACATGACTTTGGTAGTGTAAAGTGAAAAGGATTTGAAAGGAAAATATGATGATTTGGTGAGGAAGTTACAAGAGAAAGAGAAATATATTGAAGACAAAAGTTTTGCTCTTGTAGCTCAATCCAGTGAAAAAACCATAGTCTAAGCCATGTCACAAGTAATCTTGAAGGACTTAGCACTAAATGGGTTGAAAAAACAAAAAAGACCTTGGATAACCTAGCATAGGAAAGTGAGCAAGAAAAGAAGACTTGGGAAGCCAAGTCTAATGATTGGGAAGCCAAATGTCAGGACCTGCAGATAAAGAATGATAAATTGATGAAACAAGCGCCAGGACAACTGCAGGTTCAAGGGGGAAAACATATTATATGGGATGCCATTATAGAAGAAGAAAACAAGTTCAGGCCCTACTTGGAGTATATTTTAAATAAGGAATTAGTGATGCACTCATCTAGACAAGTTCTGACAGTAGAAAGAGAAAAGTTGAATAAGAAATCTGTTGATTGTACCAAAAATGCTATTGATTTTCTGAATAATCTGTTAGAGGATGATCTAATGAAAGAAAATTTCAAATATAGGATCGCAATCATGACTTGGGATAGAAAGGTTATAAGCAAATATCACCACTTGGACACACTCCAGGTAAAGGTTGTTATTTTCGCTCACCAAGTGAACTTGTTTATTGATATGTTTGAACCACTGTTTAAGAAAGGACTCCTTTTCTTATGGAAAGAAAAGGGTGCAATGTTAAGTAAAGATGGATATTATAAAAAAATGATACCATGTATACTAGACCACACAAATTTTGTAGATGTGACTCAGTCATTATCCGACATGGTAATTGTAGACAAATTAGCTGACAAGTTTGAAATCATGTTAGCCTTCAAAGAAGCATGTGCACATTTTCAAACCTTTTCTTATAAGGACAACATAGAGCTACGTGTAACACCTCGGTATTGACCCCGATGCATTAAATATACATGATACACACACACACACACACACACACACACACACACACACACACACACACACACACACACACACACACATATATATAT
>LPNX010942370.1:387501-577751 GCA_001517045.1 Pseudotsuga menziesii
TGGCCTTTACATCCATGCCATGATCTCAATAATATATACATAATGTACAATTCAAATACCATGGGGTATAAAAAAGGGGTATTACATTCCCCATCCCCTTACAACAAAACTGTCCTTAGTGCTTCAAAAAATTAAACAAAAATGCTACACTGGCACCAGCCTCAATGTTATGCAAAATTGAACAAAAATGGATGTGCCAATCACATGGCACCCTCCATCTCCCATGTAGCCTCATTAGGACTNCAGATTGAAATTGTCACCGATGGTGTATTGGGACATGTGGCATACATGTTAAGTTGTGGCATCATGTAACTATGCATATTTAATTAAATAACCCCAACTAGCTATGTTCACTACAAAAAAATTGAGAAGGGGCATGATTTCTCTAAGGATAAGGAGGGGGAATGCTAAACCTTGAGCCATAGGGGAAAAAACCATGTGTCACCACTCTCTTCGCTCGCCTTCCCTTGTCTCATCCAACCATCACCCCTAATTGTTCTATTGTTAGTTGGGGCATCTATTCATTGACAGAAATACCACTACACCATGATCCCATTCTTCCCATGCCTACACTCTCTCCATGATGCGATTTGGATTTCTGATCGTTCTGTCCACTCTCCCCACCACTGTTTGTTCATTTTCCCTCACACTGAGCGGGGTTAAAAGGAGCCACAATTCATTGATTGGGGGTTGGTTCTTCCTTTTCTCATGGAGTTGTTAGTCTGTGGACATGTTCTTCCTCCTGCTCATGCATAGAGTCTATGTTTCTTACTCCACCATTTCAATTATGAAGATGTGTCATGGCTTCATTGCAGAGGAGGGACCATTGTTGTCCAACGTTGCTGGCTGTGTCTGGACTGTGTGACATTGTGTTTCCTCATCGCGGGCCATTGCTGTGATTTCTCCTATTGTTTCCCACAATTTTTGGTTGGGTTCCCTTGTGTTTTGGCTACTGTAGGTTGCTGAGGAATCATTTTGGCCACGATAGGGCCAAGAATGATCCAGGGAGTGTTGTTCCCCCTGTTAAAGCGTTAATAACTATTTTGCTACATGCATGCAGTGGTTTTTTCCTTGGACTACATTGGAGTGGGGGATGAGGGCCTGATGTGCTTGATAAACCTGGTGCGTTGGGAACCACACAGACAGAACTAGTGGGCTAGCTTTCTTCTCCACAACCACTGAATAGCACAGGAAGGGAGATCAGGGTCTGAGGGACTGCGTTGTAGAGAAAGGACTGATTTCCTTGTGTTGGGTGTGTGTGGGTGTCCTAGAAGCTAGGCTGGTTCTGGTGTCGATGTCTGTAGCTCTTCATTGAGCTCACCAGCTTAACATTTAGCCTTTCCCATCTCTTGGATGGCTTGATAAACCCAACTTGGTTGGCTTGGCTGATCTGTTGTTTGCCCAATAAACCCAAATGTGTTGGCTTGGATGAACTGTGTACCCTAGTGGTGTTGTTATCCTTGGCTATTTGTAAGCTTGTTAGTTCCTTATTCCTTGGGGAGTCATGCCCAGCTCGAGGGTGGTAGCATCGCGGAGAGATTAAAGAGCATGCGGGCCTATGGTTGGGTGGAACATTGCAGCGACATAGCTGCTTGTAGGACAAGTTCTCTATAAGATAAGTATTCTTTCCTAACTTGCGTCTGCAACCATATTTACCATTGATGAATGATGATGTACATGTTGAATGCTGAATTGTATATGAGTGCATGTTGGTTGCTTCCGCTATGTATATGATTGATTAATCCATCGTAGTATGTTTTATGTTTTTAAGTATCATGCTTCAGCATTATATGTATGTATGTGTGCTCATGTTCATGGGGCTAGATGCCTAGATGATCTGATGTATCGTAGTGTCCTCTTCACCGATCAAAGGGTCAGGGACGTTATAGTGTGGTATCAGAGCTCTGGTTGCAGCATGGGCCTAAATGGGCCACGAGGATGCAGTGATAGAGCTTATGTTGCAGCAATTGGGCCTCAGAGGGCCATGAAAGATTAGTTAATAGAGGCAGGTTTCCTACTACTAGAGGAAACCAGGATAAAATGGGTGAGGTCAGGAAAATTCAGAAATTTTCTAAGTACCAGAATTGTCGGCTCATCGAAAAACTTAGTGCGAAGTTCTTTCGATGCAGCGGAAGAGCTAGTCTAAACGTCACCTGACGAGGGACAAACAACCTTGGTTTCAGAAAATTCTCTAAGTGCTTGGCCATCGACACATTAGAAAACTTAGACAGATGGACCTCTGACGCAAACCCTGGAAGCGGTGAAATTAGTTAGACGGATCGGTGATGATTAGTTGATCACATCGTCAATGCCTAGATTATCCAGTTACCGACGCAACTAAAAGTTGGAAGACTACATCGAAAGAGGTTAGCTGATCTTGCACCATCGTTGTGGATGGCTAAACAACTATTCTTCTGATGGGTAGAGCCTCCGACTGTCAATGCTGCAGAGGATAGTTTCTTCGACGGCCGATGCGGTGGAAGACAAGGCGGGACATTTTCAAAAAAATTTCTAAGGAACAAAATCATCGATGATTGGAGAAGGATAGTGGATGACATCGCCGTTGAATAGTGGTTGGGATTGTTGATGAATAGTTGAAGATAGAGCCAATGCAAGAAATTTTTTCTAAGTGTTCGTCGACCATCGAAAAATGTTAGTGGTATTGGTCGCCGATGAACATCGGAAGAAGTTAACGGTTCGTACGCCGCCGTTGCAGAAGCCTAGAGCACTAATCCTCCAATGAGCAAAGGTTCCCACTACTGATGCTGATTAAGTTGCAATTCAGATCACCGATCGAAAAAAGATCAAAGTTGATGAACCACCATTGCGGCCACCTAAAGGACTACCCGTCCGATGTAATAAAGGATCCGATCGCCGATGTATCAAGGATGTATTGCTTTCTAGATCATTGATGCATAGAGGTTAGTCCTTTCAATGACTGATGGGGTATAATGTTAGTAGAGACCATAGTGGGAGCACCACCTGCCATTGTAGCTGCTGAGTGAACTATCCCGCCAATGCATTAGTCTTTCCACTCGCCGATGTCGAGGTGTTTAGTGAATAGTGGTTTTGAGTTTCGATAACATAACTGCGGTGGAATTTAGTGCTCGGGGGTGCTGACACTGCAAAAGTATTGAGGTTTAATTCAT
This sequence comes from Pseudotsuga menziesii, assembly GCA_001517045.1. NCBI lineage: Eukaryota > Viridiplantae > Streptophyta > Pinopsida > Pinales > Pinaceae > Pseudotsuga > Pseudotsuga menziesii. The sequence continues at coordinate 390,651 of LPNX010942370.1, forward strand.
TGATACCAACCTGTCTGATGAAAAAACAGATCCGGCGATCGAAAGAGTTAGGGCTTGTGTAACCGCCGTTGCGGAAATCTAGGGAGCTAATTGTCAAATGCCGCAACGAGATGTCGCTCTAACCGTTGACAAAGCTGTGATCCATGGAAATTTTAAAGGGATCGTTGACCACCATTTTGGAAGCATAGACAACTAGCCACCCGATGCATAGAGCATCCGATCGTCGATGCAGTGGTTAGTCAATTTCCTCGCCGATGAAGTTCGGATTAGTAGACCACTATGGGCCCGATACAGCAGAAGGAAATAGAAAAACAACCCATCAATACAACAGAGAAAATTAGATGTTCTAGTTGCCAAAATGTCAAAAGGTTAGTGAACAAAGGACCCAATAAATAGTCCTTGGTGTCGTCGATGCAGATCGGAAGTCTAGACGATTTGCTCGCTAAAACGCTGAGAAAGTAGTAGGAAAAAGACCCGATGAAGAGAAGGAAATTTTTGGGTTTTCGAAGTGTAATTTTTCTCAGCAAATTCCAACTGTTTTAGCAGATTTCAGTAGACTATCAGTGGATTACAGGGCTAAACAAGAGAGAGAGAAAATCTTGTGTTTTAGCAAAATTGTTATTTTTTGAATTTCCAAAAGAGGAAGGTAAGTAGTTTTGATTTATATTAATGATATGCATCTAACAGTTTGCTACTAACACATATGTAGAATTATAGACAACTTCCAAGAGCAGTATTCCAAAAAGATTAGTGTGGTAAAGCAAGAGGTGGTTCAGTCATGAGAACCCATGACAGATATGATGCTTGGGATTCTTACGAGTGTGCAGGAGATGCCATGGGAGAAAATGACTGTAAAGGAAATGATGGCATAGAGTCTAATGGGAGGAGATTCCAAGAGACACTGTCCGAGGTTGTAGCCACCATGAGAAGCTTGATTAAATCCCAGGAAGAGTAGCATTAGTTGAATGCTGCCATGTTGTAGAGTTTGACAGACTTACAGAGAAAGATAGATTCTGGACAAGGTACATCAAGACCAGAAGGCAGTAAGAGAAGCACTAGGAGGAGGAGAGGGACTTCTAGTGGATCAGTTGACTCTGAATAATCCAGTGTAGATACAAGTTCATCTTCTCGTAAAAGGAAAAGAAGAAGACACCATAGGGATTGCTCTCAAGATGAATTTAGGAAAGCTAAACCTCCTACATTTGATGGCGCGATAAAGACTGGACAAGAGGCTGAAGCTTGGCTTCTTGAAATAAATAAGTACTTTCAAGTGCAAGATTATTTGTGAAACATGAAGGCAAGAGTTTCCATATTCAACCTGAATGGAAGAGCGTCCATTTGGTGGGAATAATTCAAGCAAGTAAAGAGGATCAATGAAAGGAGACTGAAGTGGAAACAATTCAAAAATTATTTTAGACAAAAATACCTCTCTGACAGGTATTATGATGACAAGATCAAGGAGTTCCATGAGCTGAGATTGGGATAGCAAACCATGGATGAATATGTAAATAAGTTCTTGGAATTGTTGAGGTATGTCCGGTACATCAGAGATGAAAAAGTGAAGGTCCAACGGTTTCTAAGTGGATTGCCTCAGTCTTACAAAGATAGAATTGAGTTTTATGAACCTAGGAATCTTGAAGAATCGATAAGGAAGGCTAATGTTAGTTTTTCAACATTAAGCTAGCATTATTAGGATCTTTAACTGAGAGAATAACAAGTACAACAAGAAAACACAAGAGACAATGAACATAGTGTTTTTCCTCAGGGAAACCATAAATGGAGAAAACCCGACAACTTCCTAAGAGATAGAATCAACACCAAAATAGTAAAATCCCAAAATAGTAAGTGATCTCCCGATAGCAGTAACCTTCTTCTTATCTAGCCCCGGTGTCTTCTCCTTCCTCAACTATGCATTACACTTGAGTGTGTATGATTTGTGTGATAAATAGAGACTCTAGTTCTCTATTTATACTAATCCTGACATGACTAAAACCATACCAGGCCTGACCTCTGCTAGGAGAGTCTAATAACCCTAGTGCCCCAGAACTGCGGGGACTTTAACCCTTAGACAATCGGAGGGTTACCCACAATGACTTGTCATGACTTGTTTACATTATTGATCCTCTCGATCGAAACATTGGGGAATGACAACATGACTCAATTAAATTATAGATACATCCCAAAATAAACATCGGGTTACAATTCATAAGATACATAGATGAATACATTCCGAAGTTACAAATACATCAACACTCCCTCTTAACTAGGAAGATATTCTTTCGACACAATTTTCAATACTAGTCTTGTTCTCTGTATCAGCTGGATCATCTCGTCATCTGCATCTCATGTATTCTGAGTCTTTAAGTCATCTTCTTCTTCGAGTCATATTCATCTTTGGATCTGGATCATCTCTCAATCTGGATCATCATGTGACATCATCACTGGATCTGGATCATCACTGGGCATCATCACTGGATCTAGATCATCACTCGATTTGGATCATCACTACTGGATCATCATCACTAGATCTGGATCATCATTGGTCATCATCATTGGATCTGGAACATCACGGGTGCTATCTCATGATTCTTCTTGTCACAGGAATTTCTATAGAGCCATCCATTTTTCAGCACTTATATCTGATCAACACATGATCGAAAAAAGGCTCATCATTTCTATCTGATCAACACATGATCGATGATAGATACTGCACTTACATATGATCAACACATGATTGAAGAAAGGCACACCCAGCACTTTTATATGACCTTCTCATCAGAAAGGCACACCTAGCACTCACATCTGATCATGTAGGAACCAATCCTATAATCATATCAGAAAGGCCCAGCACTTACATATGATCAACACATGATTGAAGAAAGGCACTGCACTTACATCTGATCAACACATGATCGAAGAAAGGAACAACACTTATATCTAATCAACACATCATTGAAGAAAGGATCAACATTTCTATCTAATCAACACATGATCGAAGATAGATACTGCACTTACATCTGATCAACACATGATCAAAAAAAGGCTCAGCACTTATATCTGATCAACACATGATCGAAGAAAGGCTATGCACTTACATTCATCTAGGCTGGAACACATCCTTCCACAATGATGAAAGAGCTTGCACTCATATCTGATCATGAGGAAACACATCCTAGCAATCATATCAGAATGGCCCCCAGTCCTCGACTGAGCTACGTGGTAACTAACTAGGTGCCTCCACTCTCCTTGAGAATGGCAGTTGCCCTTACATTTGTCCTACTCGACAGAATGGAAAACACTCACATATGACATGGGAGGAACTTAATCCTTTAACCATGACATAATGGTTCAGCCCTTACATCTGATCAAGTGAGAACACATCCCTCTGTCACATCAAAATGGCTTCTCAGTCCTAGATTGGTTTTTCCTGGTAACTGACCAGGTGCCTCCATTCCTAGAATGGCAGTTGCCCTTACATCTATCCTACTCGACAAAATGGCTAGCACTCATATCTGACATCGAAGGAACCAATCCTCTCACCATGACAGAATGGCTCAGCCCTTACATCTGACCATGGAAGGAACCAATCCTCTCACCATGTCAGAATGGCTATGGGTCTCATCATTTTCTCTTGGAGGAAACCTCAATCTGGAGAACACCAAGCTTCTCCCTGAAGTAGTCAAACTTCAGCCTAGCCAATGGCTTCATCAATACATCAACTATCTGTTCCTCCGTCACAACATATTGGAGCTTCACTGCTCCCCTCTGCACCATATCCCTGATATAGTGATACTTGATCTCGATATGCTTCGACTTGTCATGGAACACTGGATTCTCTGACAACTTCACGCAACTCTGGTTGTCACAATGTATGCAAGTAGCATCCAACTGGAGATCAAATATATTAGATAGTATCTTCCATAGCCATACTGCCTCACAACTAGCTGAACAAGCTGCGACATACTTTGCTTCAGCTGTACTTAGTGCCACACATGATTGCTTCCTGCTAAACCAAGAGATCACACCTGATCCCATATTGAAGCAACACCCTGAAGTGCTCTTCCTATCAATGGCACTGCCTGCCCAATCTGAATCAACATAACCCTCCATGTTAATCTTTTGATTCGCATCATACTTGAGCCCATAATCAACTGTACCCTTCAGGTACCTCAGAATATGCTTTGCAGTAATCAAGTGAACATGTCTCAGATCTGTCAGGAACTGACTCAAGGTGTTCACAGCAAAGCAAATATCTGGTTTCATGTTCATCAGGTACATCAATGACCCAATCATCTGACGATACATCATAGCATCAACCGGATTTGATGAAGCATCATTCAATAGCTTCAACTTCGATGCCATAGGTGTGGCCATAGCCTTCCAGTCCATCATCCCAAACCTCTTTAGGATTTGTTATCACTCCAGGAAACTACTCTAGGTTGCAGCTCGAGGATGCCTTGTAACTTAAAATATTTTTGGGGGTTTTTATTAATTGGATAAATCCAGATAACCTATATAACCTCTCACTCTCAAGACATGCATGAAGCTCACTCAATCATAAGGATTTTAGTTACAACTCGTTCAGTAGTTTGACAAAAAGGTGCAGGGATGGAGAACTCACCAGGATGGCAGACTTACACACATAACACATGCATATAAATGGCTAAATCCTACTGAGGATGGTGTTTATAAATCAAATATCACTAAATAACCAATAGGATGACAGCTATCAGCCCTTTAATAAATATGAAAATTACCTAAATGCACAGTAAAGAAAAGAGATGGCTGAACAAATCACAACAAAATAGCTTGTACTTAGAATTAACCAGATGAGATGCTTGATAATGGAACAGGATCATAAATCCCCAGAGTTGAACCTTTATTAATGAAATAATCCTGGGCTTTATAGCCTCTTACAAAAATTATAGATCCTGAAAATCTGATTTGTTTACACAAAAATAAATGAAAGTCATAGTTTTTTTTCCCGATTAGGGATTCAAACCCTTGCTAACAATTTGTTTATTCATTATGAATATCTAGTTCACTGGGTGATATTTTAATGGCTGAAGTGGTAGATGATAACCACTACTGCTGGTTTGCTGTGAAATTGCCACCAACAGCTAGTGAATCAGCGTTCAACTGAAGTGCTTTTCCTTGTTTCTCTCGCCTGATTTTCCTCTATCTTGTCGCTGCAGTCGCTGATCGGACACTATTTCCTTTAACTCATTGGTGCTCTAAATCTCAATGTTTCTGCATTTTCTGCTCTCCAAATCTCCTTGTTTATCCTGCCCGAAACTTTTACTTTGTTGCCGTAGTCACCGATCAGAAGCTTTGTTTTCTATGCCATTGACGCCTCAAGTCTGAATGCTTACCGTAGCTTCGGCACTCCAAATCTAAAAAATGTTGCTCTCTATTATGTGCTCATCGGTGACCGAGAGCAGTAATAGCTAATGTATCGGAGCCTTTTATATGAACGTTGCCGCTACATAGTCTTTAGTTTCTCTGATCGCCAAAATTTTCATCTTCTCGCGGAGGCCTCAGTCTGTAAGTCTTCCGCTGTTTTGACACTGTAGTGGACTAACTCATCGCTACTTTTAAAGTTTTAAAGTTCCAAACTGCTTTCATCGCTGTCGGAGGTGATTAGGAGTTTCCATTGGAGCCTTTAATCATTGTTTTCTCTGCTGTTGTGGCTCCCTAGTGGACTATTTTTCCGCTACATTGTTTTTAGTCCCTCCGACCACCGAGGAGTTCATCTATTGATTGATCGGAATGATCCTTGTCATCGATCGGAAGCCATAGTCTTTCTCCCTTCCGCAGTGAATTGTCTTGCCGCTCCTTTGTTCTTAGTTCTTTCGACTGCCAACGAATTTATTCTATTGTCGTGCTTCCTACCATTGCGGCGCCTTTGGGAACTAGCTCACCGATCTATTAAAGTTTTCCAGTCATGAACTAAGTCCTTATTCCTTTCGTAGTTGTGGCTCCATAGAGGACTGTCTCGCCAATCTGTAGTCTTCACCACTTCTGATTATTGTTTAAAAAACCCTCCAATGGTGTAAAAGTTTTAGTAATATGCCTATCTTCCGAAAGGGTCTTCCACCTGCTATTTATCTTCCATCTTTCGGTGGCTAATGAGATGTTCTGATCCTCGCCCAAGCCACCGAAAGCTACACTTGTGAAATTTTCATCCAAATAAAAATAAACAGAGGCTTTCAAAATTTTTAGTGACCTTCATATCCTTCATACTATTGAAATGAATTATTTTGTGTGAACTAAATAAAAATAAATTTATTTGGGAGATAACATCTAGCTCCTACTCGAGGATGGGAACCTCCCTATGAGGTCCCAAGAACCCCAGACCAAAATTCCTTTCCTGAAAAAGAATAATTAAAGCTATCTTCTAGTGTTCCATTTGGCATGGAGTCATTTATCTTCTATAACTGATCTGCTGCACCCTGCCTGTAGCCTGCTTTGCTTATTCATGAAAACAACTGAAAATGACCTAGCTGCTCATATTAAGAGCTTATTTTCCTATCTACTCCTACTCCTAATTCTAATCAGTAGATCCTTATTATCATGTGACATCATGCTTCCAATGAAGCCAGGTTAGAAGCTGATTTGCTGAACTTATCCCTGATCTTGACCCCAAAAATAAATGAAACCCTAGCATGTAGCAATGTAGTTTTGAAGGGTGACAGAGAAAGCCATCTTCTAACAAAAATATTTTGATATCTACGCTGGTTATAAGTTCCAGATAGTCACCAACAGGGTCATAAAAACCAACAAGAAATACCTTTTTATGCTGCTGATCCTTTCCTCCACTGATGTCAATGTTGAATGTGGACTGCTCAACCTTTGTCTGATAAAATTGCAAGTTCAACATTTGATCTGATTCTTTCTGCTCCTCTTCACATAATCAGAATTCATCATGATGATAGGCTGGCTTATCATAGCTAACAATTTCCTCTTCCACAATAATATCTTTGTAGGACATACCAAAACTAAAAAGATATGTAGAAGATTCATAACAAGCATTTATCATAGCATTCACACCCTTTTTATCATCTTTTTGCTGAAAAGAAGAACTAGATGAATTTTGCGTAAACAAAAAGTCTTCACAAATTTTAACCTCTTCTTCCTCATCACTGTATTTGTTGGATATAGGAGCATTAAGATAAGATCCTAATGACAGAGATGAAGGCTCTTGTATAGGAGTATCAGCAATAAAATTTTGAAACAGATCTGGAAAAATATTACCTAGTTCCTTGTCATGATTTGAAGCCACATGTTCATAAGGAGAAGGAAGATCTTCCCGATGTTCTAGCTGGAGATTAGATAGTCCCTGGAAATATTGCTCCTCTTGGTTACTGCAACTTTCCTTGATTTGCAAATCTGGAAACTGCAAGCTAACTTGACTGATTTCAATGATCATTTGACCAGCAGAAAGCTGATCATTTCCATGTGTAGTTAAATAAATCAATTTCTCAGATTTGCCACAATCAGATTTAAAAATGGTAGGAAAACCTTCAACTCCTTTGTAATTCATTTCTAGTTTATGTTTATGGGAAAGTACCTCATTGTGAAAATTATAAGAGAGATGAGGTCGCTCTTGGGGGAGATATTCTTCTCTATTGACCTTTTCATCCTGAGAATGCAACTTATATTCTTCACAACAATTATTGAATGCAAACTCATCTGAATAGTACCTTTTACAGTGCTCAGTGAATGCTTGGTGAAAATATTTCAATGATGAAATACTGGAAGGAGGCAAAGAAAAATACCAGCACCGAGCATCACTATATAATCAATACATGAACATATTCATGTTGCTGACCTAATATGTCCATGCATTCGTGAAACTTGAGGAGGTGTTTTGCAAAATTTTCTTCTTCCTCCTCCTTGAAGGAAGGTAAAAAGTCTCCCCATTTGGATATATCAGGTACTCGATGTGGGAAACCAGGAATGGAAGAGAAGTCAAGAGGTGCAAACCTTCAAGCCAAAAGAGAAGCAAATGCTTTTGACATCTTGCTATTGTGGAGTCACCACTGAATTTGTCTTTCATGGAGTCGCAAGGGAAGAGATCTTCACAAGAAATAGTGCTTGAAGATGCCCAAACCCTAAAAATTCTTGGGGATTAAGAGTTTCAGCAGAAGAAAAATCAGCATAAAGATTTCTTGAAATACCTGATGTAGCTTTTTATGCAGTACTGTTGGTCTGTCTTAGTAAAGCCCTAGCTTTCCTCAAGATTTCTTCTGGGTCTGAAATGGTGTAATGTCCCCGGTTTTGACCCCGTTTGCATGATGTATATATTGTAATTGATCGTGGTAAGGAGCTCAAGTAAAAAGCCCACCATCGATTTGTTTGTGTATGTTTCGGCAATATAGGTAGTTGCCGATGGTATCTCATGCTATTTGGCACATTATAATTCGGCATCATGTAAATACGCACATCAAATAAAATAAACCCATGACTAGCTACCGCAAGGAAATGTTAAAATGAAAAGGGCATGGTTCCAAAGGATAAGGGGTGGGGGATGTCAAACCTTGGTCACGGGAAAAACCCATGTTTCACCACCTTTGTTGTTTGTCACCTTTTGTCTCATCCAACCTTGTCAACCTCTTTAATGCTTCAGCTGGTGGTTAGGGAGTTATGGCTGAGTGGCTGAGGGCATTTATTGCTGGAGAAAACGTGGGTAAAGGGGGCAAGCAATTCCTCCATCTTCCCCCATGACTCCATTCTGGCCTGTCTGTTCGTCCTCCTCATGGTCGGTTGCTCTCACGGCTAGTCTGTTCTTCCTCACGCAGAGGTCTATTCACCCTCCCTATGGCCTGTTGATTCGTGTGTAGAGAGTGAGGCTATTTCCCCTCACGCGCAGCTGGGAATCCTCATTCAGAAATCGGGTATGTCTTTCCCGTGTATTTTTCTGTTGGGTGCGAGCTTTTCCTCACGCATAGACCGCTGAGGTCGATTCTCCTATGTGAGAGACGTGCTCACTGTCTTTGCTTTGGGGCTATTTCCTTCCCCGCATTTTTTGTTGGTTGTGGTGTCCAATTTCATTTTGGACCACTGTGAATTTGTGGTGAGCCATTTTCTGCTGGGGTCTGCATTTGTGTTTCCATGGTTATGCTGGGAACGCTGTTCATTTACCTCTGTTTGTGGACTGTGTGATGTTTCCCAACCATTCCATTGAGGAATTGTGTGTGATGTTGGCTGAATTTCCCTGTTTTGGGACTATGGATTGTTGTTATTCTTCATTCTATGTTTGTGGATGCTGAGGTACCCTGGATTGGGTTGCAGCTGAGTTGTTTTGGCCATGATAGGGCCAAAACCTACTCTGAGTTGCCTTGTAGGCTGGAGTTGTGTCTCACCTTTCGTTTGGGACTGTCACTGGTCGTTTCGTTTCTTCACAAGGCTGTGAAGGGATTGTTTTGCTGCTGGTATGCAGTGGATAGTCTTCGGATTGTGCTGGCTTGGCTTGTCTGTTGAAAGCCTGTGAAACCCAGCTGTGTTGGTTTGCTGTTTGTGTCCCCTTGGCTATGTGTAAGCCTGCAATTGACCCTTATTCCAGAGGAATCATGCCCAGCTCGGGGGTAGCAGCGTTGCTGAGAGATTGATGAGCAAGCTGGCCTATGGTTGGGTGGAACGTTACAGTGACGTAGCTGGTTGCGGGCGAGATCTTCATTCAAAGATAAGTGCTTCTGGTTACTTCATCTCTGCAAATGGTATTGATGTTAAATGAATTCCGTTGAATGCTGGAATGCTTATGTATGTTTGCTTCCACTGTATGAATAAATAATTATGCATCTGTGCATTCTTGTATGTTTGGCATTCCTGTTATGATGCCTGTTTAAGATCCCAATTTCAGCATTTGATTACTGTCTATGTTCATGGGGCGGTTGCCCGGTTGTGGTTGATGTGTTGGTCGTGTCCTCTTCGCCGGTCGGAGGGATGGGGATGTGAAAGTATGGTATTAGAGCTCTGAGTTGCAGAAGTGGGCCTCTATGGGCCAAGAAAGAGCCGCTGATAGAGTGCAGAATTACCCTCTATGTCCAGCAGAACAGCAGTGAGCAGACGAACTCAGAAAAACGGTCTAAGTGTTTAGCGGTCAGATCATTGGAGGAAGTGGAATTCCTCCATTGCGGATGGACTGGCAAAGTTAACTTCCGCTGTTGCGGAAGGATTGGTGAGGTATCCCATCCACTGTTGCAGACGGCGAAGTGATTCCGCATCCGATGTGAGAGTCATCCGATTGCCGACGAAGAAGAAATTTTGGAAATTTGAAAATTTGGCTAAGTGTTGGAGAAATCGGAAGGGAGAGTTGTCCGAAGTCCGACATTACGAGAGTCCGCCGACGTCCGACTGAAAAGTGGTTCTAAGTGCCAAATCGGAAGAGCTGGCGAAGTGGACGTTCACCGTTGCAGACGAACTGGTGAAGTTTTCCATCCGCCGTTGCGGATGGCGAAGCGATTCCACGTCCGACATGAAATTCATGCGACCTCCGATGCCGGAACCATTTGGGGAAAGCCGCGAAAATTGTCTAAGTGTCCGCCGGAAGAAGAAATGGTCTGAGCTTCCGCCGTTGCAGAAGGGTTGGGGAAGTAAAGCTTTCGCCGTTGTCTAAGTGTCCGCCGGAAGAAGAAATGTTCCGAGCTTCCGCCGTTGCGGAAGAGTTAGAAGTCCTCCCATCCACCGTTGCGGAAGCTGAAGGCATTTGCCGGTCGATCAAAAAGACTGCCGACGCCACAAGAGAAAGTGTGCCGGTCGGAAGAGGGGATGAAGTTCCTGTCCGCCGTTGCGGAAGCAAAATCATTCAGGCTTCCGATGTCATAAGTCAGCCGACGCCCGACGTCGATATTTCTCCAAGAAAAGAGCGCATGTCGGAAGGTTTGGAGCTTCCGGGGAGCCACCATTGCGAAAGGATCGAAGCTTCCACGGAGCCGCCGTTGCGGAAGGAAGAAGCCTTCCGAGAGCCGATTCAGCGGACGGGATAAGGGTTCCGAGAGCCGATTCTGCGGCTGTTTTTTAGTGAATTTCAGGGTTGAAAAGGAGAAAAAAATGGCAGCGAGCTAATGCGCTAGATTGCACGAAAGACATAGATTTACTAAAAAAAAACAAAAAAAAAATGAGGGCGCTGCCCTCGACCCGAAGCCACAAGGGGGCAAGCCCCCTTGACCCTCGTCGTCCCTTGAGAAAGTCGTTCTTGTGAGAAGGAAAATCCTGTGTTTTGGGCAAGAGTTTGAATCAGAGGGATTTCACAAAGGACAAAAGGGATGCCGAAAATGCAGCTGCCAAAATGGCTCTGAGATCATTAGAAGAATGTGAAAATTCTACCTTGCAGTGGTGTAATGAAAATGCAAGATTTGGTGAAAGTATTCGTTCTTAGAAGTGGTGTGGTTTTCACACCCGAGGTCGGAATGATGCATGTGAATAGGCGTTGGAAAGCTTATCCAGTGAGGAACAAGGATAAGTGACCAGAATCTGAGCATGAAGCAACAAAGTGCTAATGAGGGCCGCTGTTATCAAATGGGAAATCTGGACAGTTGCATGCCCAGGGGCAGCAAGGACTATGAAGTCAACCAGCTGCTGTGTGAAAAAGGAATTCCATGAGAAGATGAGGGATTTGAAAAGGGAAGTTTTCCTTAAAACCCTATCTTGCTGACTTTAACTGCATTTCCTAAGTTTATGCTTGAAATGCATGAGGATATGTATTGCATGCATAGGATATTGCATGATTGGTAAGAATATTGGGAAATATATATATGTATAATGAACCACTAATGATAATCATTGTTTTGATGTTGGCATTAGTGGAAAAACCAACGATGACATGGAGCTAGATGAATATGTTGCTGATGCTGATGAATGAGACCAGCAACCCTATGGAGAAGGGATAAGGCAACGAGTCCATAACGAAAGTTGGTGAGCAAATTCTGCGATCTCCTGCAAGGACCAACCAAATCGGTCATGGAAAAGGGTGTAAGTAAGACCCATGCAGGTAAGAGTTTGCTTATGACAAATTCCATGGATTGGTCCAGGTAAGAGACCCCATACCATGTGAATATTGGAATATAGAAAGGTGTCATGCCTATACATGTTAATGATATTGATTATAGTAATGCATCCTATATGAGGTAGTCATGGTTAGGCCATGATATGGTTGAATGCATAGTGTTCCTAAATCAATGCAAGGTAGCGTTGAATGGACATACATTAAGAAGATTTTATGAATCTTGTTGTTATGCATTGAATGTATGCATATGAAGGGTGTGAGTGACTGATTGCCTAAGTAAAGGTGCAAATGTTGTGATGCATTGCATGAATGCATTGAGATGAATGCATGAGATATTATGGAGAACTAATGGCTGAAATGATGAATTAATGATAATTCTGGAACTGTTTCAAAGACTATTATGAATGTAGGATAGTCATGATCAATTGGCTGCCAGAAATGCTCTATTGAAGAGCAGGGTGGTATGAATGATACTCTTGTGAAGTAAGGAGTATCTAACCACTTCATTTAATTACATGAATGATATGACTATACCTTGCAATGTTAGCATGATAATGATTGCATGAAGTAAATGAGATTTGATAATATTAATGTGACTAATAGTTGGAAGTATTTGAATCTTATAAATTCTGAAAATGCTTCCTTGATGGTTGTAGCAATGAGATAGTATATGCATCCATACTTACCAAGTGTTTGGTTGATGGAAGCTTATGTTTCAGGTAGATTATTTTAAGCATGGCATTGAGAGGTAAGACCCTGACCAATGCCAGAATCTACCATGTGAAAGAGCTTGTTGAAGTTAAATTGTGAATTTCAAATTTAAGAAATTGCTGACAACTATTAGTCACTACTGGCTTGCATAAGCTTGTGTTTGGATGTTGAAGCTTATGTTTCAGGTAGATTATTTTAAGCATGGCATTGAGAGTTAAGAACCTGACCAATGCCAGAATATACCATGTGAAAGAGTTTATTAAATGTGAATCGTGAATTTCAAATTTAAGAATTGCTGACAACCACTAGCCATTGTTGGCTTGCATAAGATTGTGTTTGGTTGATTGAAACTCATGTTTCAGGTAGATTATTTCGAGAATGGCATTGAGAGGTAAGATCCTGGCCAATGCCATAATCTACCATTTATGAGAAGAAATCTCATGGCGGTGAAAGTAGTTGATATACATAATGAGTTGTTCAATTTGAATTATGGATTTCGGATTTAAGAAAGTGCTAACGACTACTAATCATTGTTGGCTTGTGTGAGATTGTGTCAGGAGGGACACATGGTAAGTGGGTATTCATGTTATGATAGTAAGCATAAAATTATAATGGGCATAGTAATGCTGCTTACAGGAGACCCACAATTGAGCAAGTCAATTTCTGTAGTAGATAGAATCGCAAATCCTTATTGAATTTGATTACTAATGTCATTGCTTGGTTATGGAACAATTAATTTGGATTGTAGTATCAGGTAATGATTGAATGTTTGGCTATTTGATGAATGTGTCAGGGGTACACACTGCAGGAAGACCATGTGTGATGGCCTGCAAAGGCCAAAATTCGTGGGAAGGTTTTCCCTTATCTTGGAAATGGGTTTCGGGTGAAACACCATTGGACATTTTGAAAATGTCTCATCTGCACTGCATGTTTGGTAATAACACGAGTGAGATGGTATGGATTATGTCAGTGAGACATGTGTGGATATGAAAAATGAACAGGAAGCAGAGATGGGGGCTTGGGTGCTTAAACCTAGTGATTCGAAACCACACAGACAGGGCTAGAGGGCTGACTTTCTTCTCCACAACCCCGGGATAGCACTAAAAGGGAATGCAGGGCCTGAGGGACTGAGTAGCAGAGAAGGGACTGATTCCTTGTGCTGGGTGTGTGTGGGTGTCTTAGAAGTCAGGCTATTTATGGTGTAGGTGTTCCTAGCTCTGCAGCGAGCTCACCAGCTTAGCATTCAGTTTTTCCCAACTCCTTGACGGTGCCTAACAGATACAAAGGCATACTACGATAGCAAATGGATAAGTGTTCTGTGACCCTTGCTATGAATATGCATGTTTAATTATTAAATTCCATATGCAGAACATGTTTTGATTTATTTCCATGATAACCGATTGCTTGAGTATGAATAGGGCCTACATGGCACACACCGAAAGAGAGTGCACACTTTTTCGATGTCGAGTCATGAAAGGGTTTTCAATATTGATTACACTCTGGGGAGTGGACGCACTCCTGGTGTCTCAATATTTGATAGTGAATGATATGAAATGTGATTACAGTTTTAGAGCAATAACGCTGATGAGTTGGCTTGTATTGCTTGTGTTGCTTGTGTTGACAGGCTAAAGGTAAAATGGTAAATGGTTGTTGTGAGGGGTTGCGGAGTAAGGGTTATTGTTGATATAAGTGTATGTTGGTATAAGTGTATGAGTCATTGTTGACATGAGTGTATAATGGGCTGTGATGTGCCTAAGGATCCATAGTAGATCCTAGACCTGGAAATGGTCATGATAAAGTTCCAAGCCCAGTTGACATGGTTATGTACTGGTTGGACATTGATTATTTGATGTTTAGGAAAATCCTGCGTGCTGACCTAACATCTAAGTCCATAGGCGATCCCAAGGCTTGCAAAGCGAAGCAGGATCCTGTGGATGAACGAGGAAATGTACAATACAGATAAGTATTGGATTGTTTTGCTTATGAATATACATGTGTGTCTGATTTGGTTATGATGTTTTAAGCTCTTGTTCTAGAGGTAAAATTGATGAAAATAAACTAAACATGTGAATCTATTCAATGTTTGGATATAGGCATCGCGGGAAGCGAGGACTATGAGAGCATCCTAGGGGTGCATGTAGACATGTGACTATCCTAGAAAGCTCGGAATGAGCGGTAATGAAAAAGGTGCTAGTAGGACGGGGGAGTCCTAGCAGCCGAGACAAACCATGTGGAGAGACTCCATGGTTTAGAGGTCTGGAATAGTCCAAAGACACTAAGTGTCATGACCAAGAAGGATTGGTCTAGCATTCATGGTGAAGTGAAAGAGGCTGAGAGCATGAAAAGCCACTATGATGGTGTGGGTTCCAAGGCGGAACAAAACAAAGAGGAGAAAAACTCTTACTGCTCTCTCTTTCCTTTTGACTATATATATATATATATATATGTTTATGCATTGTGAAAACAAAAGATTGTTGAATGCATGCATGATTGAGAATGAAATGTGTGTATTTACTTAAGTAAATTGTGAATGCTGGAATAGTTAATTCCCTGCCCAGGAATGGACATGAATGAGCTCATGTGCCTGTTGGGGAAAGGCATGAAAAATATGAAAGTTTCCTTAATGGAACTTGAACTGTCATGCCAATTGGGTAATTAACTAACTGATTTTGATATCTATATTATGCTTGGTTTGATAGAATTTCAATGGTGCATTCCACAGGTGAGAAAAGTGAAACCAGGTGGTGCGCATTGATTATGGCAGCAGATCAAAAGTTGTTGGACTTGGCTGGAAGTCTCCTTCAAGTGATTGCCAAGACCCAAGAGAATCTTGGGGAGATGCTCAAGATACAGAGAAGGCAAAATGAAATGAACCACCAGATTTTGCAAGACTCTATTGGTTTGCAAAGGGAGGTGAAAAGCCTTCTGGGAGCAATCGGCAAAGGAAAGGAAGGTGGATCAGCATAGGGACATTCGTCTGAGCGACCCGATAAGAAACAGTCAAGGCATGAAGACTCAAAGAAAATTGAGCAGGTAATGATGAAGCAGCCAGTGAGATGCTGGAGATGCGGAGGACATCATTTACGCTGGGACTGTCCAATGAGGGAGCATGATGAGGGCAATAGCCGCAAAATTCCTAGACTTTGGGATCAGCTGGAAGCTGAAAACCAGCAGAAAAAGTCCATGGAAGCCGAGAGGCTTGGTCTTGAACGTTCAAAGTAAATGATTGAACATGGGGCAGATCTGCAAATTTTGAAATTTTGATGTGCAATGGTATATGTATTGTATATATGTAATGGAACACCGAGGATGGTGTTACTCCAAGGGGGATGGGAATGTAATGTCCCCGATTTTGACCCCGTTTGCATGATGTATATATTGTAATTGATCGTGGTAAGGAGCTCAAGTAAAAATCCCACCATCGATTTGTTTGTGTATGTTTCGGCAATAGTGGTAGTTGCCGATGGTATCTCGTGCTATTTGGCACATTATAATTCGGCATCATGTAAATACGCACATCAAATAAAATAAACCCATGACCAGCTACCGCAAGGAAACGTTAAAATGAAAAGGGCATGGTTCCAAAGGATAAGGGGTGGGGGATGTCAAACCTTGGTTACGGGAAAAACCCATGTTTCACCACCTTTGTTGTTTGTCACCTTTTGTCTCATCCAACCTTGTCAACCTCTTTAATGCTTCAGCTGGTGGTTAGGGAGTTATGGCTGAGTGGCTAAGGTCATTTATTGCTGGAGAAAATGTGGGTAAAGGGGGAAAGAAATTCCTCCATCTTCCCCCACGACTCCATTCTGGCCTGTCTGTTCGTCCTCCTCATGGTCGGTTGCTCTCACGGCTAGTCTTTTCTTCCTCATGCAGAGGTCTGTTTTCCCTCCCTATGGCCTGTTGATTCGCGCGTAGAGAGTGAGGCTATTTCCCCTCACGCGCAGGTGGGAATCCTCATGCAGAAATCGGGTATGTCTTTCCCGTGTATTTTTCTGTTGGGTGCGAGCTTTTCCTCATGCATAGACCGCCGAGGTCTATTCTCCTATGTGAGAGCCGTGCTCACTGTCTTTGCTTTGGGGCTGTTGCCTTCCCCACGTTTTTTGTTGGCTGTGGTGTCCAATTTTGTTTTGGACCACTGTGAATTTGTGGTGATCCATTTTCTGCTGGGGTCTGCATTTGTGTTTCCATGGTTATGCTGGGAACACTGTTCATTTACCTCTGTTTGTGGACTGTGTGATGTTTCCCAACCATTCCATTGAGGAATTGTGTGTGCTATTGGCTGAATTTCCCTGTTTTGGGACTGTGGATTGTTGTTATCCTTCATTCTGTGTTTGTGGGCACTGAGGTACCCTGGATTGGGTTGCAGCTGAGTTGTTTTGGCCATGATAGGGCCAAAACCTACTCTGAGTTGCCTTGTAGGCTGGAGTTGTGTCTCACCTTTCATTTGGGACTGTCACTGGTCGTTTCGTTTCTTCACAAGGCTGTGAAGGGATTGTTTTGCTGATGGTATGCAGTGGATATTCTTCGGATTGTGCTGTCTTGGCTTGTCTGTTGAAAGCCTGTGAAACCCAGCTGTGCTGGTTTGTTGTTTGTGTTCCCTTGGCTATGTGTAAGCCTGCAATTGACCCTTATTCCAGAGGAATCATGCCCAGCTCAGGGGTGGCAGCGTTGCTGAGAGATTGATGAGAAAGCTGGCCTATGGTTGGGTGGAACGTTGCAGCGACGTAGCTGGTTGCGGGCGAGATCTTCATTGAAAGATAAGTGCTGCTGGTTACTTCATCTCTGCAAATGGTATTGATGTTAAATGAATTCCGTTGAATGCTGGAATGCTTATGTATGTTTGCTTCCGCTGTATGAATAAAGAATTATGCATCTGTGCATTCTTGTATGTTTGTCATTCCTGTTATGATGCCTGTTTAAGCTCCCAATTTCAGCATTTGATTATTGTCTATGTTCATGGGGCGGTTGCCCGGTTGTGGTTGATGTGTTGGTCGCGTCCTCTTCGCCGGTCGGAGGGACGGGGACGTGACAAACGGGTGTTGTTGGTGGCCCCTTTGGGTTTTCTCTGGTACTTGGTCTTCTTGAAGGAACCTTATATCAATGGAGTTGCCAGATAGATGATTACAATCGTAATAATGTCCAAGCCTTGTCTATCATCAAAGCATGGATCTATGTCATATCCCAAGGAATTTGAGCTTCAATATCCTCTCCACGACAACGACGCCACTTTGTTATCACTCCAGGAAACTCCTCTAGGTTGTAGCTCGAGGATGCCTAGTAACTTAAACTATTTTTTGGGTTTTTTCTGAATTGGATCAAGTCGGATAGCCTATATAACCTCTCACTCTCAAGACATGCATGAAGCTCACTCAATCACAAGGATTTTAGTTACAACTTGTTCAGTAGTTTGACAAAAAGGTGCAGGGATGGAGAAATCAGCAAGCTGGGAGACTTACACACATAACACATGCATATAAATGGATAAATCCTGCTAAGGATGGTGTTCATAAATCAAATATCACTAAATAACCAATAGGATGACAGCTATTGGCCCTTTAATAAATCTAAAAATGACCTAAATGCACATTCAGGAAACAAACACAGTAAAGAAAAGAGATGGTTGAACAAATCACAACAAAAGAGCTTGTACTTAGAATAAACCGGATGAGACGCTTAATAATGGAACATGCTCATAAATCACTAGATTCGAACCTTTATTAATGAAATAATCCTGGGATTTATAGCCTCTTACAAAAATTACAGATCCTGAAAATCTGATCTGTTTACACAAAAATAAATGAAAGTCATAGTTTTTTTTCTTGATTAGGGCTTCAAACCCTTGCTAACAATTTGTTTATTCATTGTGAAGATCTAGTTCACCGGGCGATCTTTTAATGACTAAAGTGGTAGCCGATAACCACTACTGCTAGTTTGCTGTGAAATTTCTGCCAACAGCTAATGTATTGGCATTCAACTTAAGTGCTTTTCCTTGATTCTCTCGCCTGATTTTCCTCTATCTTGTTGCCGCGGTCACTGATCGGACGCTATTTCCTTTAACTCATCGGTGCTCTAAATATCAATGTTTTTGCATTTTCGGCGCTCCAAATCTCCTTGTTTATCCCACTCGAAACTTTTACTTTGTTGCCGCAGTCACCGATCGAAAGCTTGGTCTTCTATGCCATCGGCGCCTCAAGTCTGAATGCTTGCCGCAGCTTCGATGCTCCAAATCTCAAAATTGGCGCTCTCTATTATGCGCTCGTTAGTGACCTAGAGTGGTAATAACTAATGTATCGAATCCTTTTATCTAAACGTTGCCGATTCGTAGTCTTTAGTTTCTCTGATCGTCGAAATTTTCATCTTCTCATGGAGGCCTCAGTCTGTAAGTCTTCCACCATTTCGACGTCGTAGTGGACTAACACGCCACTTCTTTTAAAGTTTTCAAGTCTTGAACTACTTTCATCACTGTCGAAGGTGAGTAGGAGTTTCCATCAGAGCCTTTAATCATTGTTTTCTCCCCTGTTGTGGCTCCCTAGTGGACTATTTTGCTGCTACGTTGTTCTTAGTCCCTCTGACCGCCGAAGAGTCATCTATTGATTGATCGAAATGATCCTTGTCATCGATCGGAAGCCATAGTCTTTCTCCCTTCCATAGTTGTGGATCCGCAGTGAACTGTCTTGCTGCTCCTTTGTTCTTAGTTCTTTCGACTGCCGACGAATTTCTTCAATTTTTGTGCTTCCTCCCATTGCGGTGCATTTGGGAACTAGCTTGCTGATCTGTTAAAGTTTTCCAGTCACAAACTAAGTCTTTATTCCTTTCGTAGTTGTGGCTCCGCAGAGGACTCTCTCTCCAATTTGTAGTCTTCACCACTTTCGATTACTATTTAAAAAATGCTCCGATGGTGTAAAAGTTTCAGTAATATGGCTATATGCCGAAAGGGTCTTCCACCTGCTATTTATCTTCCATCTTTCGGTGAAAAAGGAGATGTTTTGATCCTCACCCAAGCCACCGAAAGCTACACTTGTGAAATTTTCATCCAAATAAAAATAAACAAAGGCTTTCAAATTTGTCAGTGACCTTCATATCCTTCATACTATCGAAATGAATTATTTTGTGTGAACTAAATAAAAATAAATTTATTTGGGAGATAACATGATCTCTACTACATACTTCCCTTGTCCAAGGAAGATTCCATCTGCACTCTGCCACACCTCCATACCTAGAAAGTAATGCATCATCCCCAAGTCCTTCATTTTGAACTCAGCAGCAAGCTTTCTCTTTGTATCAGCAATAAACCCATCTGTACCTATCATAAATAGATCATTTACATATAGTAGAAGCATCACTGGGTTGCCATCTATAACCTTGTAGTAAAGGTTGGAATCTGCTTTACTCTTGGTAAAGTTCAAACTGGATAGAAATATGTCAATTCTACCGTACCAGGTCCTGGGTGCCTATTTCAAACCGTACAGGGCTTTCTTCAATCTGCATACATGAGACTCTCTATCATGTGTCTCAAAACCAAGTGGTTGTTCTACATACACTTCCTCTTCTACTACACCATTTAAGAAAGCAGTCTTGACATCCATCTGGTGTATCTTCCATTTCATCACTGCAGCCAGAGAAAGTACTGATCTGATGGAAGTGTATCTGGCTATAGGTGCAAAGGTTTCTTCATAGTCTATTCCTTCTTTCTAAGAGAAAGCCGAGCCACAAATTTTTCCTTATACTTTTCAATGCTACCATCTGCAGCATGCTTGATATTGTAGATCCATTTGGAAGTTACAACTAACTTCCCTTCTGGTCTTGGGACAACATCCCAAACATCATTCTTCATGATCGATTGATATTCTTCGATCATAGCATCCTTCCATTCTTTATGTTCTGCCACTTCTTCAGAACTGGAAGGTTCTTTATCAATGAAATCACATAGTAAAGCTACATACCCGGAGCAGGATCTAGTCCTCTTTCTTTCTCTATGATTCTCTTCTGGAGCCACATATCTTTCCGCACCTTGGATAAGTTCTTGTACCCAAGCAGGTTTCCTCTTATGAGGATTCTTCTCCAGAGGTGGATCTACAGGTCTTTGTGGTTCTTCAAATTCTCGATCTTCTTCTTGAATTTCTTCGTTCATGGTTGTATCATGAATTTTGGGTGCTTCAGGTTCTTCAGCAGGTGTCTTTCTGGATTTGTTGTAAGCCGTGTATTCATCAAATGTCACATCCCTGCTGATGTCAATCTTATTATATCCTGGGAAATAGATTCTGTAAGCCTTCGAGCTTTCATAGTATCCCACAAATATACCCTTCTTTCCTGAAGGATATAATTTAGTCCTTTTCTCCTTTAGAATGTGTATGTACATAGGACAGCTGAATATTCTGAGATGGATGAATTTTGGTTTCTTGCCAGAGAAGACTTCTTCAGGAGTCTTGTTCTCGAGTAATCTATGTGGAGTATGGTGTTGAGGCCCAAAAATTCGCAGGAAACAACAGTAAGGGATTCTCCCCAGTCAACGTTCCCAACTAGCCCATGACTGTTTGGTATGGGGAATCCATCTAGTTTGCGGTCTGGCTACCTTAGGTCAAGGTAACAAAAAAAACAAAGGCTTTACCGGTTGCGGCCCAGTCCACCGTGTAATTTTGTATTTTTTACTTAAGTATGATATGCAAGTGCCTAATTAACCATGTAGGGTGATAAGATGCAAGGATAAATCACAACGTGATGCGCAGGTTCTTACCTCTCATCTTAGACTCACTAGCATCTAAATCACATACGACAAGAACTTAAAACTACCTGCCTAATATATCCCTAGGGAGCAGGATTATCATTCATTGGTGAGTAATATATTTTGTACATGCATAATGAAAAGTTACAGATAGCTGACACTTCTTTCAAGACACATGAACAATTGCATATTTTTGAACAACTAGTTAGCCAATTGTTTTATGAACAACATTCATTGCTCACAGTGGAAAACATCACAAAATATACTGAAAAGCATTCAACAAGAACATAGGTTCAGGAAGTTAAACACTCTCACAGTTAATGAAACACAGCTGAAAACGAAATAGTTCCTCTTCAACATTGTTCATTTAATCACATTGATACGTTCCACAGTTCACTTTCTCCAGCAGGCAAAAGTTGCAGTTTCTGATTGTAAAATGAAATAGTTCCTCTTACAAGCAAATGGTTTACAATTTTTTCCAGGGAAAAATTCCCCGTATAAGTTCTACTTTCAAATATTTAAACTATAACTGCAGACTGCTTGGGCTGGCCTCCAAACATATGACCTTTCGGTTTCTCGAACGTTTCATATCCCTCTCTCCATATTTTCTTCGTATGCTCATGAGCAGTTGGGTACCTACTGGACCTTTCCGTCCTGATCCTCTGTCACCAGTCATTTTGTCTTTTCCTTTGTTTCTCTTTCTTATGATCCTGCTAGTTTCGGATCTACCTCTACCAAACGGTCTATTTTCCTCCACGCCGCGGTAGTTTGACCGATCTCCCGAACCTACCTACAATCAAATGAATAGCATCATTTATTGGAATTGCGTTATAAAATAGAGCAGTGAATTACATCAACTGAAATGGCCAACCCCAAAGAAATGGCCAGGTGCACCGCCAAAACCACTACCTTGTTTATCCATGAGTTTGCACAAAACTACCAACGACAGGAAACGAGGACTCATCAGATGCTCATGGCGCTGGCATCAAAAGCTAAAAATATCACCCTAGCCGCAATGGCGGAAGAAAATGAAGTCATAGGAAAGCGACCGACGGGTGGGAAAAATTCTAATCGGAAGTCGGAAGGGAAACCCCATCGGAAGCCAAACGGTTTTCCCTGCCGCAACGGCGGAAGGAACAAAGGCGAGAGACAACCGAAATGCGGGCGGGAAAATACTTTAGTCGAAAGATCATTGACATCGGAAGAAAAAATACTTGCACAGCCACAACGATGGAAGAGAAAATACTATGGACCCGTGACTAAAGGCAGACTCGCATCGGCGGTCGGAGCAATCTATACTTTGGGTGGCTAACTGATTTGCGAGCTGCAACGGCGGATGAAAAAGAGGTTACGGACAGGCGGCAGGAGAACTCTCAATCGGAAGTTGGAAGGCTTTACACTTCGGAGGCTTAACCACTTTGGGAGCCGCGACAGCGGAAGGGAAAAAGTTATCATCCGCCGATTTAACATGGTACGACGCCCGATCAAATAGAAAAAATAAGTGTTGGAAAAGCTTTAAAAAATAGCAACGGCGAAAAAACTGTTTTACCTTTGAACCATGACTTTTCAAAGAACGAAAGGTCCAACTTACCCTTGGTTAGCAAAATAAACTCACATCCGCGACCAACCACCGAATTCGAAAACTGACAACCTTTGGAATAGGATGAAAATCAATCTGTAAAATCATTTGAATTTAGAATATGACCCAAAAATTCAAGGATAAAACGACCTGAAGCAAAATTCAATCATGAGGAGGGGCCCAAAATTAAAAAAACTTGGGGAGAACAGTTGCAGCCGCAACAATTGGCGATTACCTGGTGAACCTAGATCTCTAGGCGATTATTCTTTGAGTGACAGACTGCTTAACAATAAATGCATCTATTAAATTCTTCCAGTTATCTGGATTTCTCAAATGCAGAAGTGTGTACCTTTAATCATTGATGATAGTCTAATTTGGGAGAGTGGAAACCAAGATTTTCAAGTCCGGATGACTCTGTTGAGGCCAGAGGATGAGTTTCATTATTACTTTTGTTTTCAGGTAGTTGATAGCTTGGACACCACAGGATTGTAGCATATGGTAAACAGAAATATTCGTTTGTTCCTCATTCCCATGCCACTTTAGCATCTTTTGTGCTTTTGGACTTCTGTCCCTTTTCATATGAGTCCTCCTGCATGCCTTTATTACTGATTTTTATTTCAGGATCCTCTATCCCATAGTGTCCTTTTGTGTGAGTGATGTGCTTCATGTTTCAGCTCACGGACGGAGAGGATCTTTCAGCAATTTAGTACTTATGATTCAGCACCTGCTTTGATGTATGATGCTTTCATAGGAGTTTTTTTTAACTCTTTATTTGCCTTTTGGCATTTGTTTCTTGGCATGGGATTATTTATATTTAATATACTGTTCACCTTGCCCCTTTCCATGGGTGCTCTGTTGTCGCTCCTTAGAACATTTTAAGTGTGACATGGATGGAGCCTCAACATAGTATTCCAGACTCTTCGAATCCGGTTTATTTCACAGGGGTTAAGCAGGACTTCAATGCACACAGAGCTTATTCGAGAAAACTGCTAAACTATAAGAAGTTCTTTTAGCAACACGCAGTCTGAGACCCAAAAATGTTGATCATTCCCAAACATTTTGATGTTCTCCATGCAACCACGGGTTCGTCCCCTTTATTGAAACCAAGAAATCTCAAACTAAAGCAAACTGGAAAACATGACTCAAAAGACAGCCAAACAAGTTATTTATATACAAGATAGAAGAATTCAAACAAACTCAGGAAAAATACGGCTTGAGAACCAAACCATTTACTGGTAAGTTCTCTTCCCACCCCTGTAGATCTTGCAAGTTATAAGTAGAAGGGCCAAGATTTGCTGCAATCTGAAAAGGGCCTACCCACAACTGCTGGAATTTAGTATGCTTTCCTTTCTCATCATGTGGGTGATCCCATTTGAGAACCAAATCCTACCTCCAAGTCTTTTGTTCCAACCTTATGTTTGTCGAACCATCTCTTTATTACCCCCTGCTGTTGCTCAAAGCACTCTCTGGCTTTAGATCTATCCTCTTCTGCTCTCAGGAGATTATATATCCTTATTTGCAAAACTTCATCATCTAACCCTCGAGACTCTTGAGCTATTATGGAAGAGGGCAGCATGATATTTGGGGGAAGAATGGCTTCTTTACCATACACAAGGGTATACGGTGACACTCACACTACTACATTTCGACCAAAAATCCGACGGCAGTATTGTCAGATTTTCGACACTTCCCTGTCGCATGTACGACACTATGATTTTTTTTTAAGCGTCGGAAACTTGTCGTCGGTTATCCGACATTGTTCGAAACCGTCGGTTAAGCGACACCTCAGTTTACCGTTGGTTAAATGTAAAGCGTCGGTTAAGCGACAGCCTTTCTTCGACGGTAGTGAATTTTTTTTAAGAAAATAACCTTCATGCCGTCGGTTAAGCGACAGCAGGGCCGTCGGATAAGCGATGGTTAGACAATTTAAAAAAAAAATAACCTTCATGCCGTCGGTGAAGCGACGGATATAAACTGTAACCGTCAGATAAGCGACAGTTATATCCGTCGGTTAAGTGACATCTCTGAACTTTTTTAAAAATTGCTGTCGCTTAAGCGATGGCTATAACCGTTTTTAAAAAAAAATACAAATGCCATAAGACCAATTCCATGTGAAAGTAGGTCATAATCATGCATGTCAAATGTGCATATAAAGAAACAGTGAAAACTATGATTCATGGGGAGAATTTCTGTCAATAAAAAGGCAAATTGGGACCGTTTCTATAGGGAATACTAACCTTAAATGCACCAAGACCAATCCATGCCACACCCAAGGTGTGCCCATTGGCTACAAATACTACATTTCACCGAATCACCCTCAGCATCACTCTCAAGAACAAGAAAGGAATCTCCATAGTTCAGATGCAGCAAAAGGCAAAATGTGCTTCTGTAAAAGAAACAACTATGAATATTTACATGATAAATTCAAATACATTACATTCAAAGGTGCAGGAATCAGAAAGTAAATGAAATGGAAATTAACTTAATTACCACGCAAAACTTCAAAATAGAAAATAGAAGGGAGCTATCAGATAATATAATAGAATTTAAAGGAGCACCTCCACTGTGTAACGTGTTCCAAATACTAAACACCAATACAAATTTCATGGGAAAAATACATGACTGTTATCGCAGTAGAACATCCATTCATGTTAGAAAGAAGTAGATGTTTGATGTGATGAGTAATTATCTTTCACATTGAAATTTATTGTATTACTATCAAATTCACAATGTACAAGAACAACAAACATGTCATGCATACTTAGAGATAAATTTGATGTTGTTGTTGATCGGGAATAGTATCGATCTAACCGTGATGAATTCTATTGAATGATCTGTGGTTGGTTAAGTTCATTATACTTTCATATTTCCACTCCTGAGTATTTTAAACATCCTCCACAAAGTTACTACAGGCTAGGATAAGAATCAATCCGATCTCATAATTACAAGGTATAGGTATTCATTCAAAACAATTCAAGTGTTTCCTTATCTGCTTGGGTGCATCACTCCAGGAAGTTTTACATTTAATAGCCACATACCTCGACTCCTAAATACTCTGCAAGGTTTCCATCGATCTTAATTTGGAGGAGTTTGCAGGGTAATTAGAATCAATTAGAGTTTGAAATGAATCATAGCTTGCTTAGACAGATCACTGTGGTTGTTCAATGGAATTGTTCAGCCAAAGCATTCACAAAAATATAGAGTGACCTTTTAAAGTGTGAAATATTTAATGGAAATTTTATTCCAAGGGTTTGCTGATATTGGCGATCCTAATTGACCTCGAAAGGATATGATCTCTACCCTTGAAATTGACAAAACTCATCTTGCTAGGGTAGTTTTTCATAGTTTAATGGAGGATGCATTATGAGCTTAAATGTATTAATGTCATCTAAGTGGAGCCATTTTTATTGCAGAATGATCATATAGAATGGAGGATGTAGGGCTATGATGACTGGTTCATTTACATGAATCCAAGTCTATAATACGTGTTGGGAATATATCTCATTCAGCTGGGATGATACTTTGTGTTCAATATAAAAATCCTTAATAAAATACACAGCTGGACAAAATTCAAACCCCGTTTCATTCGAAAAAACAATGATTGATTCGACAATAGTTGTACATACCAATAAATACAACATCCAACCCCTTTGCTAGAAATTAGGGCAACTAGGACCAAGCTAAAACAGGGGAAAATCATCCATAGAAGGCATTGAAGCACTCAAACATGGTATGGTCTAAAAAGGATCGAGAAAGTGGGTATGTATAGTTGTTCTCTGAGTTGAGGCCCATTTCTATTGTGGGAAATTACATCCTCTAGAAGTTTTTACATATCCCATTAAATGCCAATTAAGGGCAATAGACGGTTCATGGTGTTAGTCATAGTTGGTTGGAGTAGAGGAATTGGACTCTACTTGGCACCCTTCATGTATGCAAATAAGGGAAAACTCGAATTGGAAAAGAGAGCTAGTTTTTGGAGTAGAGGAGAGAAAATGAAAGTTCAACCCGAGAAGAGGAGACCGCCGTAATAAGAAGTAAAACAACTATGAGAGAAAGACATTAGAAACTAGGGAGAATCCAAAACTAAGAAAAACTCTATTGGAAATTAATGAACAACTATCTGTACCTATCTATGCAAACACTGAAAATCACCGGAGCGACGGAATTTTGAGGGATTACTAAGCAGAAAATAAAGAGTTTCTCCTTGTGTTGTGAGGGCAGGTATTGTGGGTGCCAAATAGCTCATCCAATTTAAGATCTCAGCAGTGGTGATGGTAAATCATTCTCTTATTTGAGTTGGAGAAGTTGTCGTGAGAGTTCTACGTATCTTCTTCTTTGATGCAGGAGCACACGCATTGAAGATGCATTGTACTCCAACATATGTAGAGCTCCTTAATTCAGCTAGCTGGCGACCAATATGTGGATACTTCCAATCTGCTTGCTGTCAACTGCACTGAGTTAGAGGAGCAATTTCAGGAACTCTGTTGAAGATTGCATGCATGGTCCTTGTTAAGCTTTCAATGAACCTGTTCGGTGATAAATAGGGAAACCAGAGTCTCGGGAAGGGGGAAGATCCAGAGACACTTAGAGAATCATTGCAGATACACTTAGAGGAGCTGTGCATGCCAAGGGCACTGTCCATTGATGGAACACCAATCATGTGGCAAGTGTGTCATTAGTTGTCTCAGTGTTCATCAGGCCTGAGTTGCCTTGTGGATGTAGTGGGTAGTTGTTTGATTCCAATAGAGAGATCAGATATTTTCTATAGGATTGTAAGTTATCTGCTGTAGATTGGTGTTTCTTGTTGAGTAATTCTTCTGTTGGAATTTGAGCCCCTTGTTGAGTAATTATTCTGCTAGAATTTTGAGCTCAAAGATTGTCTGTTTCTGGGTTGTATTTCCTGAGAGGAATGCTCTTGTTAGCTATTATTTTGACTCATTAAGCTGGAAACAGAGTGCATACCTGTACTAAACTAGATTTGAGTAAAAAGAGTTGCAGCAGACTTGGGTTGTCTGCAACATTCTTTGCCCTGGTGGTATCATAGCCTGGCTAGGGGGTGGCATATACAGCAGATTGCCTGCGATAGGAGGAAATAGCTGTCTCAGTCAGTTACTTGGTACCTCTCCATTTACTCTGAAAATTCCTGTTATGTTCTATGAAAAATTCCTATTAGGCTATACTTGCCAAGAGATCTGTTACACCGTGGGGATGAAATTCTAAAATTCCATCGCCTTAGGTTGGATGTGCATATGGTCCCACATCATAAATTACAAATATATGTGACCAAATATTTAAAGGCAAGAATAAAAAATAAGAAAGAAATACTGTAATAAAGCAACAAGCAATATTTATATATCACATAAGACATCGCACTTACCTCCTCACAGGTCTATGAGACCGAGACGGGGATCGAGACGAAGATGCAGACTTAGAATAAGAGCGAGATTGCACATATCTGCGTCTAGGGGAAGGAGACCGTGAATATCTGCAGTGAGTCCAGCAATAAAATTACATTTTATAATTGCAGAATTGTGATTTCAACAAAGTAGAATATGCTCATTCTCAAAGCATCCTTTATGTCCTTGATAAAATACAAATTTATTTTCAATGGAAATAAGATGTGGTTTGAAAACATGAATTACTAAAGCCAGATTATCAGACACAAATGGTGACACATCTCACCTTCGTCTAGGAGTGTCCGCCTAATTGTAACACACAAGATCAAAGAATTCATAAGAATCCAGATACAATTTTCAAAATATACAAAATCAACATAAATGAGAAATAATACAAGCACGTTATTCCCATTCTTTCCTTCATTCATTGACCTAGAATAGGAAAAAAAATCATATACTACAATACAATTTTACTTCTACAAGAAATACATGTTTGGAACAGGTTAAGGAAGCTATAACTAATTTTACTCTATAACACGCTTTCAGGACAGATTTCCTCGAAACCGACCTTGTTTCCCTTTGAGACGTTGTACAAATCCACGCAATGGATTTCCAGGAGGCTGCATACCTGGAGGTAGACCTGGAAGGTCACTGTTTATATGCATGGCAACTTTAATTTGGATCAAGTCCCAGAATTCCTGAAATTTTTGTTCCAAAAATTGTAAAAAGGGATAAAAATAAAAGCACTTATAAGAGACATGACGGGTTCTAACAAAGATTAATTAAAATGTTGATAAAAAACTGAAGTAATCCAACTCATGTACCCTATTCTATCAAACTTTAAGAGTGTTCCCACATGAATGTACTCAATTAAAAGCTTTCTACTCCTGATGAGCATCAAAATATTGAACTAAATGTTGTTACTAGTATCATGTTCATATATCATGACGAGTATCCATACATCATGATGAGTATCCATACATCATGTTTAAGGTCATAAGAGTTGCAAAAGATGAATTTTGGGCATCATTCTAAGGCAATCTCCACAACAGCAGGCATAAACACCCCTATTTTCTAAATCTGGGCTGAATTTGAAGGTTAAATTCCAATTCTAGGCATAAGCAGCAATGATAAGAACCCTCGTTCTCAGTTATAACTTAGAATCTATTTAGGGCAGTTCTGGGTGCATTGTATGCCCTAAAACAGCAGTACACAGATCTGATATTATCTTTTGAAGTAGAAATTGTGCCTAAAAGGGTGAAACAGCAGTAAAACAACCTAAACTTCAATTCTGGGTGCATTTAAACCATCATACTGCAGCCATATTCTCTGATCTAGAGGTGAACAACAGTCATAAAAGCCCTGAAAATGATTGTTTGGAGCCTTGAACAGACCTGTAGCAGTGTTTGGAAACAGCAGTGATCCAACTTGAGGAAGCCATCAGCTGTTAGAGGATTTTCACTTGATAGCTATCATATTCAAGCTGCTGTCTAGCTTCTAGGAAGGTTTCAGACTTAGCTTATAGGATTTTTGTGCAAAGAAACACCAAGGAGCCTTGTGTGGCTAAATCAAAAGGAAACTAACCCTCTTTGAGGGAAAGAAACTTGATGATCCCTTTAAGAAGGGACAGAAAACCAGCACAGAATGGAGCAATAGGAAACACAAAGTACGGTGGAAATTTCCCTTGGAATTGCATCCTAGAAATCGGAAGAAAGCATCGAAGCAAGCTCTCACCAATATTTAGGGACAAGAATTAGAATGTGACTCCAAACTAGATGGGAAGATCACTTGTATGTGCATACAAAATTGAAAAACCACCAGCTAATGAGGATGGGTTGAAAAAACTCAGTGCCATGAGAGAACAGTTGTTTGCCTCCAAAGAGAGGCTGAGCATGGAATGTGTCTTACAACGGTGTTTTTTCTCCAGAGAGAATTGGAGCATGGAATGCAACTACCACCAGTCAGTCAATTACATCTATAACTGTATTCAATGGCTTCACATAACAGCAGGCAAGGAATATACAAACAAAATACCAAGACATAAAACATGCAAAGCTTCCTTTCATGTAAATACCTTGAGACTGACCACATTGGATTCCATGTTTCAGGATGATCTGAGACACATAAGACAACAAAGCATGAAATCCACATTTTTCAAATATATTAACGCTGAGTGATATAATGCATAGCAACTCAAGAACTTGAAAAAATGCTTGTCAACTTACAGTCACTCATAGACATGCAGATTCTCTTGTGTGTTGCAAAGCGACCATTTGGAGTGATCATACTGCTATTTTATACATGTTTATACATGTTATATTCCATGCTATTTTAAATATTTTTAAAGACACACCTAAACAAGGTATAAGAATCATCTTTTGAAGTGTAAAAATCATAAGCTTGGTTTTAGCGTACATCTAAAGACGTTGTCCATAACAGGTAACCAACAAAAATTAGTGTATGGCAGTTGCCTGCTTCACTATCAACCCAGACATATCCATACAAAGTGGCCACCAGAAATTGCCAAGAAATATCCAGTTAAGAGTTGCCAACTGCCCAGTTAAGAGTACAACACCAAGATACCACTTTGAGTTACCAGCACCTTGTTCACAATTGCTGGTCTCCAACATATTGCCCTACTATAATACAAAAGATAAAGGTTGCTCATAAAAATAACCAAAGTAGCACAGGCTGCCCATTATTGACACCAAAATAGTGTTCAGTTGAAATCTTTGAAATCAGCATATTTCTTTCATACCAAAAGAAATTAACAATAAAATCAAAGCCAATTTCTTGTAACAAATCCAACACCATACAATTGTTTAGAGACAAAACCATTGCAATCATCACATGTTTCATAGGATTTTGTACAAAGTCTAAGTTTACAAAAGCAGATTGAAAGATTCCAGTCACTAGAAAACTTAAACTTAGTTGACTCTGAATATTAGCTGGCATCATCTCACAAATTTTCACGAAGTGATAGAACAACAAGTATTTTTTTTATAGGTTATTCAAGTCCAGACTAAGCAATGGCAAGGCCATTACACTACCAAAAACTGCCATTAGTAGAACCAATAGCCATGTAGGGAAATTCTTTGATCCTCCACGCTTCAGTCCTTTCTGTACTATCTCTTTGTCATTGTGTCTGATCCCTTGTGATTGCTCCTGACCAACAGTCATGGAAGATTTTGAATCCCCATTATTTGATGTCGATTCAGACTTCATGTTTTCAGCTTTTTGTTGTTCAGAATACTTCTCCACATACTCTGGAAACATTTTTCGAAATATTGAACTGCATAAAATAAACAGATGCCATCAAAATAAATCACATAATGCAAAAATCCATTCTTCTCTAACAATAAATTAACATCCAAAATAGTAAATACAACTGAACTCAGACTCTTATAAACAGAAATCTCGAAAACCACGTGATAAATACTTAAGACACCAAATATAGGCGTTCAACAGTAACCCTAAGATGACATATCCAAAATGCATTTTCACAAAGATGGATGCACCCAGTGATTGCTTATCAAATAATACAGCAGATGTTGACATAGTGAATTAATTTTCAAATGCATTATCATAATGTTGCATAAATAGTGAACTACTTATAAAAGATGAAATGCACACATAGTGAATTGCTTAAAAATAGTGAACTCTAACTCAAGGAATAACAAAACACAATACCAACTAGCCCCAGATCAGACTAACTACAACTGGGTCTCTTCTCTAGAACATTCTCATTGAGAATACTACACAAATAATTCTTTTTTAATTTTCAACATATATATTAATTTATCAAAAACCTATCTATGATGACAATAAAAGTATTTTAAAATAGGTCCTAGAGTATTTAAGTTATTTTGGAACCAACCAATATGAAGCTTAATGTCCAGTTCCATATGAAACTACTAACTAGTGTTTTCAGGAGTGACACCTTGAATTGGACTGGTATAGCCCATAAACCAATCAGACCAGTCGATTTCGCCAACTTAGGTCCATTTCTGATAGCACTGAATCGAGTTCAAAATTTTGGCATCAGCAAAAAATCAGCAAGGGTCCCGACTACAACTTCTTGGTAACATCAGGAACAATTTTCTTTGGAAAACAATTCATCCCACCCATGAGCCTGTATGTAAGAGTGAGATTGATGGTATATTTCCATCCCTCATCAACAATTGTCTCACGAAAATCTCAATCCACAATTGAATCACAAAGAGAAAACCTGTGACAACTGGGGTTTGACATTCTCCTCTCAACCACACATAGTACACCCAATTCGACAAACAAGACAATGTATTTGAACATGAAAATGAATCGCTTGCTTATGGCTAGTAAAAAATGAGAAACTGAAGACAATTCAGACTGGTATATTTCTGTCTTGATTTTGTAGACGACAAATCTACCTCTAATTCGGTTGTATTCAGGTTCAGAGAAGAATACAAAGATGAACAAAAGGGAAATTTGCTTGTTAAAAAGACTTAGGAGTAGCATTCGTCTTTGCAATAGCAGATGCAGCACTGCTCTTTCCAGAAAATGAAAATGGAACTGAATTCATACCATTTGTCTTGGAGATAGAACCACCAAATAATGGGAAGCCCACAGAAGTTGCAGCAGCAGTGGTTGATGTAGAGAACATACTGCCTGAACTAGAGAAAGTGGGTGAACTCCCTGCTGACATGCACAAGTGGTTACTAGAATATAAATACATGGTAAAGCTTCAAATAGAAAATAAACATGCAAAGTGAATCTTCAGTGCTATTCAACCCTTAAACAAATTTCCATGTCTCCAAATAAAACACTGTTATGGATAGATTTGACAGTTTCTTGTTAAGTTAAGGCTGGGATAACCCAGGGCTTTGAAGCAGAGAGCACTATTACAGAATCGGCCATCTTCAGTCAACATTAACTCTTGTGAAACAAAGCAAGAAGAAAACCCATATTTGCACAATACCATAAAAAACAAATATTAACAATTAGTCACCATAGGAAAACAAAGGATAAGAACAGAATGAATCTCTTATACCCTTGCATCTAAAATATGAACAGAAACATAGTATCGAGAAGCCTTTGTCTCTGTGACAGCTTTCAATCTGTCAGGAAATCTTGGAGGTGGAAGGTGCACATGAACATTACTGTCAGGCTTCAATAGCTTAATATCTTCAAAATTGTCTCTGTACTGTCGGATATACAAATCAGATCCAAGTCTATTTTCTATGACTAATTTCTCAGAATCATCAACTTCTAGAGCATATGCATTCCGATTCAATACATGTCTGCCATATTCATTAATATCCCGTTTTTCGTTGGGAGGAGTCAAAAATCAATAGTATAAATTAGTGCAACTATATGAAAATCATATGAAACAGCTTCAAGAAAACACTTAGACATTAACTAGGAAGAAAGTATATTATCTCAAATAGAAACCTTTTCAAGCTGCATTGCCATACGGGCCTGCTGTTCATGATCTACTTGTTTTCTCCAAGCAAGTATTGATCAAGCCCTAACATGAGGGGTCACCACATGAATGACTGAGATTAAATAATAATATCAAGATCGACATATAATGACTTCTCATGCTGGGAAAATGGTCAAGACATAACACAAGGGGTTATCACATGAATGAATAAGATTAAATCATACCAACAAGATTGACAGGTTATGATCATTTGGAAGAGTTCCAGGTTATGAACTAGCAACTTATGCGTGCATAATCCAATGAAATAAATTGAATGTTCAGTCAATCTAAAGGATCCAACAGAGGAATAAATCACTATGTTGTCACAAATTCGAGACCAATATTCTTGCACATGGTCCAAAAAGGGCACTGATGTAGTCTATTGTGGTGGCATTTTCAATTCCCTTAAGGGGGGAGGTCTCACCCAAAGCACAACCAATATCGACATAAAACCTTATATATATATGAATGTTAGAATCTAGAATGCATTAGGATGGCACAAATATAATGTTTGAATTTGGAGTAACTAGGGATCCATTCATTCAGTCCCTCAAGAGGATAGAATGTAGGAACCATGGAGAAGAGTATTGTAGGAACCGTGGAGAAGAGTAGTGATTATGGCACCACCATGAGAAGAATCTGGCTTACGATTGAGAATCCTTGGAATCCAAGCAGTGATATTCCTGGCCAACCTATGTTAGATCAATAAAATGGAATTGGGATAACATGAGGGACTGCTTGTAAAGAAAGGAATACCCTTCATATTGTTATGCTAGATGAGGGGGAAGAGTGATAGTTGAATTGGTATAGTTTAAAAGAGAATTTTTAGCACTGCCGAGTTTATGCGTTATGGGATGAGCATGAGGAAATAGAGCTCGACCTTAAGGAATTCACCCTTGTGTGTTGATAGTCTCATATTTTGGGTGGACTTTGTCATAGAGAGAATATGTGTAACAAATATTCCATGGCTGGGAGGAGCGCATTTGGTTTGTAGCCAGTTGGAGGATTATTTTATCATAAAGATAAATACTCTAAAATGTGATGAAATGTTATTTTCTTGTAAAAACAGAAAGAAAATAGAAGGGAATTGACAAGCAATAACATCAAAAATCCCTACAATTCAAAGATCCCTCTCTAATTTCAACCATTTCATCCAAATTCTACCACCATTTGTACCCGACCACGACTATCTGTTATTTTTGTAGTAAATCCCACCAGACCCAAAACGACATTAACGAGCTAGCTAGCTTGCAATGCACAAAGGTAATACAAACACAGGGCAGTGAAATAAAATATTATTACCTTAAATATGGTCTGATATCCACGGCCGATGGTCTCTGAAGACCTGAATCTTGCTCTGGTGTAGCGATTGTGGACGAATGAGAAGCCGATGTGGATCGATCTGGCGCCCCCTTTCGAGGACAAGTCGGGGTTTCAAGTTTGCAGAGGCAAGAAAGACCCAAGAAAAATCACGGGACAGAAAGGCTGTTGTACCATTTTACTTTTATTTTTATTTTTTAATCTAAAGGCGCCGTCGCTTAACCGACGCCTACTATTTGTTAGAGGATTTCAACAAAGTTTGTTGTGCATGAGGGTGTACCATTTTATTTATTTATTTATTTTTATCTAAAGGCGCCCTCACTTAAGAGACGCTTACTACTAATGCGCCATCGCTTATCCGACGGTTATGAGAATATCCGTCGCTTTAGCGACGCTTATGGCCACATTTTCAAATAAAAAAATTATCTTTGTGATTTTTGGTAGGTTTAAGAAAAGAAATCCACGCGCCGTCGGATTTTGGATCGAAATGTAGTAGTGTCCTATTGTAGACTTGGGGGTGACTCTATCGGCCCAAAGGGAATTTGGTAGCGATGCATGCCAACTCCTCTGGTTTTCTATTACAGTCTTCTTTAAAATTCTAAACAGGTTTTTGTTAGAGGATTCAGCCAGGCCATTTCCTTGAGGATAGTAGTTAGCAGAATAATGCAATTTTATCCCTTTATCATGAGCAAAAGCAGTCAGTTTAATTGATGAAAATTACTTAGCATTATCAAAGACTAACAAAACTGGAACTCCAAACCTGGTCATGATATGATCTTGCAGGAAGCTGATGACTTCATCTTCATTTATCTTGCGCAGTGGGATAGCTTCAACCCAGTGAGTGAAATAATCAGTCATGGTCAGAATGTACTTATGTTGCAGAGAGGAATTCGGTTTTATTTCTCCAATAATATCTAGCCCCCATTGATCGAATGTCTCCGTGATCATCACAGGCTTGAGGGGTGCTACTGCTTTAGGTTGTCTCCCGCTACACCTTTGGAAAATATCACACTTTCTGACATGTGCGTGTGCATCTTTGAAGAGCGTAGGCCAATAGTAACCGGCTCTAAGGATTTTGTGGGCTGTAGTATCTCCTGAATAATGTCCCCCAGCAGGCCCGTCATGCAACTCTGTCATTACTTTCTTCGCATCTTCCTTTTCTAAGCATCTGAGAAGAACCCCATCATAATTCTTTCTGAATAATACTCCTTCGACAAGTTGATAGGAAGCTGATTTAAGACGCAATGCTCTTCTTTGCTTGGAATTCCAATGTTCTGGCAACAGCCCTGCCTGCAAGTAATGCACGAGGTCTCTATACCAAGACTCGGGAGCTGTAAACAAAGGACATACCTCCATTACATGTAATTCGGCTTCATCTTCCCAGGTGTGTTCTCCATTGTTCCCATTCTCAGTCATCAGTTTGCACAACCCTTGTCCTTTAACTATAGAAGCTGGTTTGAATTCAAGGTCATACTCTTGAAGAGCCGTAACCCAGTTGCCCCTTCTTTCTCCTAACTCCTTCTGTATAAGAAGGGACCTTACCGCTGGGTAGGGGACTATTACCTTGGTTCAATTCTTCAAAATATAAGGCCTGAATTGCTTTACTGATTTGAATACAGCGTAAGCTTGTTTATCAACAGTTGGGTAATTCAATTCGGCCCCCTGTAGACCAGTACTCATAAAGGATATTGGGAATTCATCCCCCCCATCTTCCTTTTGGGTGAGCACAGTTTCTAGTGAATCATCGGATGCAAAGGTATACAAGATAAGATCTTTGTCTAAATTTGGGCTTTTCAGGGAGGGTGCCTGTGCAACAGCAGTTTTGATTTTGCTGAATGCGCTCTTCTCAATTTCAGTCCACTTGAATAGTGCATTTTGCTTTACCATCTGTTGTAGTGGTTTGACAATATGAGCAAAATCAGCCACAAATCTTCGCATGAAGTTTATCGTTCCCATAAATGATTGCATCCCCTTTTTATTATGGGGCAAGGGGATTTGTTCAATAGCCTTAATTCTTTCTGGATCTATAGAGATTCCTTTATTTGAAACTATGTGACCCAGCAACTTGCCCTCTGTGACAGCGAACACACACTTCTTAGGATTGAGTGAGATGTCATATTTCCGACATCGTTCGAAAATTTGTCTTAAGTGAAACGCGTGCTCTCCTCTTCTCTTTGAGAATATTGTAATATCGTCAAGGTATACTACAGCACTTCGGCCAATTAATCCACAGAAAGCTATATCCATAGCCCTCTGAAACGTTGCTCCAGCATTTATCAGCCCAAAGGGCATTCTTCTATAGGAAAAGGTTCCCCATTTGGTCCTGAACGTTGTCTTTAATTTGTCTTCTTCTGCTACTGATACTTGATTGTAGCCAGAGAAACCATCTAATAATGAAAATAGTTCAGAGCCTAAAACCATTTGTAGCAATTGCTCCATGGGTGGAACAGGATAGTTATCTTTGTCTGATGCACGGTTTAGGTTCCTGAAATCCACGCAGAGTTTGATTTCTCCAGATTTTTTCCTTACTGGTACTAGATTTGATACCCACTCAGAGTGTCTGACCTTGAAAATGATTCTAGCATCCAATAATTTCTTCACTTCATTTTGAATCAACAGTTCCAATTTTGGATGCATTTTTCTTAATGGTTTCTGATATGGCTTGACGCCTGTTTTAATGGGGACAAAATGCTTGATGACAACCACATGATATGTTATGAGTCAATAAAGTTGAAGGAGCATGAGAAGAACTATGCCACTCATGATCTCGAGCTTGTAGCCATAGTACATGCTCTCAATATGTGGAGACATTACTTGATGGGTAGAATATTTGAGTTCAGGATAGACCATTGTGGTTTGAAGTATTTGTTTGATCAGCCTACTCTGAATGCTAGGAAAGCGAGATGGCTGGAATTTTTATGTGAATTTGATTTCGAAATCAAGCACATAAAAGGAAAAGAGAATAAGGTAGTTGATGCACTCAGCAGGAAGGTACAGGAAATGCATGGGCATCTCTTAGTATTTTCCAATCAGATTTGAGGCAGTAGATTGGTAATCATGTTTCCAGAGATGAATTGTATGAGCAAGTGTAGAAGGAGCAAATCGATAAGTCGACTTGAACGATAGCCGACTTAGCCGATCAGTCGACTAAGCCGATGGGATGACTTAGTGGATTAGCCGACTAAGTTGGTCGGTCGACTAAATCTAGATATTAAGTCGACCACTTAAGGTTGTGTCGGTTCACTGAACTGACAGGTAGTTATTTTGTAACCGTTCTGTAATCATATATATTAGGCTGTTGAGCTAGATGAGAACTCAGTACTGTTCTCTATGTTGTATGGACTCAATTTGTATAATATAATCTATTTATTCACCTATTTGTTCTTATCTCTTGTCTCTGTTTTATATATAGATGTTTTAGTGTGTATTATTGGTAACTTTATGTGATCTGTGAGACTACAACAATGGTTCCATTGCCGGTAGTACATGAATAGAATGTATGCAAATAGATGATACCAGAGCAAGAGATTAAGGACTGGTGGGAATGTAAAATTGAAAACTATTTGCAGAATTACGCGCGAAGGAACAGATTAACAATCACACAAGCAAAAGAATGATTTTTCACAGAGACACATGAAAAGTTTGTCGAATCAGTGCCCCAACTTTTGAAGAAATTCTTGGATGAGAAATCCAGACGAGATTAAAGAACAACAGTTGCTGGAAAAACTAATCCAAGGAGGTAGAACAAACTTGTCGGAGTGGTTTGAGAAAATGGCCGAAGACTTCTGTGAGGAACAAGCAGTCGAATATAGAATTTCAGTGGAAACAGTCAAGGATAAATTTTACACAGATCTCACCAAACAATTTCTGTGTTCCCTATTGACCTTGTTGTTCAAATTCTTGATCGAGAAAGGAGTAGGACATATCGTCGAACCTCGTCCATCACTTCATGAATTGCCATCAAACTTTAACTGGGTGGAGAAGCAGAGGAAGTGGGAAAAATTTATTGCAGAAAGGGAGTGGGAATAGTTCCTAAGCAAATAGACTGAACTATTCGGGCTTTGTAAAAAGCATTGGGTAGGCTATGAGGGGGTAGCTAGTCATATGTCGAGATAGAGTATAGTGGATTCTAGTCGATTAGAACCAGATACCATTCACCAGTAATGAGAAGTCGACTAAAAGGGAACCCAAGAGAATAGTATCATACAAAGGTATGTCGGACACTCAGATAATAGAGAGGGAAGAGAGACACCAGAGAAGGGAAGCGAGACGAGAAAGAGCCTTAGAGCTGCATAGAGGAAGGAGTCCTAGGGCGGCCAACAGAGAAGAGAATCTTCCTGAGTCGGGTCATGACCGACATGAGGAAGGTGTGGAACAAGAAGTGTCCCCTACAGAGGAAGAATTGTGGATAGAGCAGCCAGAAGCTCTCCAATTAAGAGCTCCCAATGAAGGAACAACCGTCTCTCCATTGAATTTGCATACTTGAATACATACTATTGTCAAAAAAGACCTCTGACTACGAGCTGGTGACTTTAGTATATGGAGTCGACTAGGTGAAGACACATACACTAGTTGACATATCATTATATGTCGACCAGAGGAAGGGAATTGGGTGACCTTTCAAGCGGCAACCTCCCACCGAAGTATCCACTTGCTCTTACCAACACATGAAGGAGCGCTCCCTACCAAATATAGCTTTAGAAGAAACATAACATTTAGAACTATGGGAAAATAGTTGCAGTGGACCATCGAAGCAGAAGTTGACATCAACCGACTGCAAGTCGATGAAGAATCGACAACCGACGGGAATGAAAGTTTCGTCGAACAGAGTTCCGCAGAGACGAATACACCAATAACCCCACCACCCTCATCACCACCCCCACCTCCACCACCGCCACCTCCTGAAAGCAGTGACTGTGATTCAGACATGGGTCATGGATCGGCTCACATTCCTCTATATGAGGGGGATGAGGACCCCAGACGACACTGGTTCATCCGTGAGTCGACTTGGGAGGCCAACCAAGTTATAGACGAAGATCAACAAATGGCATAGTTCGCCGGTGCCTTAAGGAAAAGGGCATTAATGTGGTACATGACCTTTTCGGAAAGACAACCTAGAGAAACAAAAACCAAGAATAAGGCGCAATTTTTGTCATTTTTCAAAACCCCAGATGCTAAGCACCTAGCCACGAAAAAAATAAAAACCACATCACAAAATCCAGGGGAATCCGTTCGCTACTACAATAAGCATTGGAAAGACCTTATGAGCCAACTGGACTACATTATATATGAACAGTTACTAATCCAGTGGTTTCTTGCAGGGCTATCTTAGAAAGTGCGCTGACACATTAGTCTGGATACGTTCAAAACTTACGAATATGCACTAACAAAATCTCTTCAGGTGGAGATGGACGAGGACATACCCACTTACCCCATGGAACACAGATTGGAAGAACAACTCGAGAACATACATAAGTCTCTGAAGGAGCTAAGCCTCAAGAATCAGGAGATCTGGTGCACCAAATGCTCGACGGCCAGCCATTCCAAGGATAATTGTCGATAGGAATATATCCGATAAGACTTTTGATTCATATAGACCAAGTATTTTTGCAACATTTTCCAGGAGCATAGGGATCACTCGATGAAATATTTCCCATTCAACATGAAGAGTGGCAAGGCCTCCTGGTGTGCCATCTGCGAGACCAAAAGTCATAACACAGTCGACTGTCAGTTGAACCTCAAGAACCGACAGAACTATCAGGCGGTCTACCAAATGAATGCAGTGGCATAGCATAACAAGCAAAACAATCTAACAAATGATCAAAATAGTCACAGATACAGTGGTTGACGATATGAGCGCCGGTACGACGATTGACGTGCAGGCTATGGAGGAAGAGGTCAATTCCATGGGAATCACGACAACCAACCACGTCGACCCATTCAGTGCTTCACATGTTATAAAGAGGGACATCGGTACGCAGACTATCCATATAAAGACAGGACCGATCTCAAATTCTGTACTCACTGTGGAGTAGGGGATCACTCACTAGAGGATTTCCCTACAATGTTAGAAAAAATTAATACCAAGAAAAATGTTAATGTCTTGTCTTGTGTGCAAAAAAATGATGTAATAACCACCAAAAACTTACATATTGTAACTCGACAAGGAACAAAAACAGGACCTGATAACCCCAGGATTAGTAAAATTAAAGAGAAAAACGTCTATCCTGACCGATTGAAGGAAAAACAAATGTATAAAGAAGCAACTAATGTATTCAAATAAATTGCACGATAAGAAAACGTTCATAATAGTCGACATAACACAATAATGAATTAATCCAGCTCATTCAAATAGACAACTCAGTATCTCAGTTCATCGATTTGCTATATGAAATAAAAGATACCAACTCTGAAAAACAAACAAAAAATATCTGCAGCTTAAATAAAAAAGACAAAGGTGATGCCGACCCACTTGTCAACCTGGAAATCAAAGGTTACCACGTCCGACAAGTAGTGCTCGAATTCAACTCACAAGTAAACATCATGACTCGTGACACTTGGGAACAAATGGGCAGACCTCGACTTTATGAGTCAGGAATATACCTGAAACTAGCCAACTCAAGCCTAATTGAACCCATTGGAGTCTAGAAAAATGTCGGCATGACTATAAAAGGAATCTCAACTAAGGTCGATTTTGAAATCATTGACCCAAAGGAAGGATCCAGTCCCTTTCCAGCATTAGTCGGTCGACCTTGGGGTAGAAAGATGAAAGCATCCATATCGCTGGACAAGGAACGAATCAAATTAAAAGGAAATGGATAGAAGGTCATTGTACCCATTCATACATCTCAAGGGGAACCTTGGACTGAACGTATTGATGAAGAATTTGATGTCTGACAACTCTACCAAATCCACAACAATCCAGACTACACAGAACCAAACATCTACGGAGAACTTCACTTAGGTAACCAAGACTCAGCTGGTTATAACTCAGATGCCGAATTATACGATTGGGAGATCGAGAACTATGAAACACAAGCAAGAGGGTGCTGGACTATACAAAAAGTGTAGAAAAATCCCACCCAACAGTGCTTCATAGTGTCCATTGTCCCAAAAATATTTGAAAAGAAAATTAGGGAACACCCTACCTTACAACCTACCAACCTGAATACTACACTACCAAGATATAAGGAAAGGGAATCCCCAGTCATGCATGTCGAACAAGTTTCCAAAAATATTGGTGAACATGGTCAACTTCAAAGCCCAGTTGAAACTTTTACAGGACAAGCTACTAGATGGTGGGATACCCATTCGACAAGACTACAGACCTGGACAACTGCTTTTACTTACTTTGTCGAAAGGTTTGGAGGAAAGAAGTTAACCCAACAAGCTCAGATACCTGTATTCACTCAAGGACAGAACCCAGAAGATCATATCAAAACCTGTGAAAAGGAGTGGAGAATACTTGGATACAAGGATGAACGAGCATGGCCACACTTATTCCCATCAACCCTCACTGACTTACCAAACAAATGGTATAAGATGGAAGAATCTATAGGTGAAACATTCTTATGGAATGAATTCAGGGAAATTTTTATTAAGGATTTCAACTTTATACCTCAAAATGAAAATTTGGTCGAAACAACAAAACAATTTAAAGAATTAATCCAGCCGACCTAAAATAAACCCTTACAAGATCATCGACAGACAAGGAAATGTAACAAAATACAAACACAGCTAAAGCCACAATTGACAAGATTACAGTTAGAAAATGAAAACACAGAAGGAAAAAGCTTTAGATGGAAACCCAACCATGTTGAAACGACAAAACCTATTTGCACCATCCTGAAAGTCGAAACAACTTACAAATAAGATACCGACAGAATGATTGCAACCGACTTCCCTGCCACATTCTCACAATTCAAAGAAGGAAGTCGATCGATCAATGAAGCCAAAGCACTAGAGTGGCTAGATGCCAAAGTCAAAATTAAAGAATTCGACATCTCAAATGATGATCGACCAAAAATGGAAAAATTTGGTGACTACTGGAGTGAAGAATAGACCATAGATATAGTGCACTTACTAAAGGAATTCCAAGATGTATTTGCTAGAGATTACAAGGACCTCAAAGGCTTAGTCCACGAAATGGGAGAAATGAAGATTGATACTAAACCTGATGTTCGACCTATGAAGAAAAGGCCTTATAAATACAAGGAGATAGTCAAAAAGGAAATTGATAACATGTTAGAAGCAAACATCATCTACCCTATCGACGAATCAGAATGGGCAAGTCCAATGGTGGTACAACCTAAGAAACATGACCCGACCAGACTGATAATTTGTGTTGACTTCAGGGAACTAAACATAGTAACACTAATAGACCCATTTCCAACCCCTTATGCAGATGACATATTGAATGAATTTGCAGGGCATGAATGCCACTCATTTACAGATGGATTCTCAGGCTATAACCAAGTG
This sequence comes from Pseudotsuga menziesii, assembly GCA_001517045.1. Lineage (NCBI taxonomy): Eukaryota > Viridiplantae > Streptophyta > Pinopsida > Pinales > Pinaceae > Pseudotsuga > Pseudotsuga menziesii. Next base: position 434,325 of record LPNX010942370.1, read on the forward strand.
CGAATAGCTAAAGAGGACCAGAAGAAGACAACCTTTGTGTGTGAATTTGGTTCCTTTGCTTACAAAGTTATGCCTTTTGGATTAAAGAATGCACCTGTAGTGTTCTCTTGGATTGTTGTCAAAATATTTCAAGAATATATCTACAAAACCATGGTAGTATACTTTGATGACTGGACAAGATACTCCACACTAAAATATCATTGCAAATGGCTCCGACTTATGCTGGAGAGATGTCGACAGATTCAACTCTCCCTAAACATCAAGAAATGCATATTTGTGACCCCCATAGGGATATTATTAGGGAATATTGTCTGTAAGGAAGGTATTAAGGTTGAACTTGCAAATATCAAAATTATCCTTGATCTAAAACCACCAGTAAACCCAAAACAAGTCAGGGTGTTACTTGGCCACACAGTCTATTACAGAAAATTCATAAGATATTATTCAGATATGACCTATCCTCTTGAAGAACTATTAAAAGAAGATCAAGAGTTTAACTGGACAGATGAATGCCACATATCATTCGAAAAATTAAAAAGAAAACTGGTCGAACCCCCCATCCTAAAGAAAACTGGTCGAAGGCCTAGCAATAGGAGAAATCCTAACTCAACCAGGAGATGATGGAATGGATTATCCCATAGTTTATAGCAGCTGAAAATTAAACAAGGCTAAAAGAAACTACTCGACCACAGAAAGAGAAGCCCTAGGAATTGTCTTTACCCTAAAAAAATATCGACATTATCTGTTAGCTAACCCATTTATATTCTATACCAACCATCAGGACCTGAAGTATCTCGTTAATAAACCACTCCATCATGGAAGGATTTTTCGATGGCTACTTCTCTTCCAAGAAATTGAGTTTGAAGTCATTGTCTGACTAGGCAAGTTAAATGTTGGTCCCGACCATCTATCCCGAATCGATACAGGAGAAGAACCGGCAGGAGTTGACGATGACTTACCTGATGCACACTTATTTCGGATAGAAGTAGTCCCCACAGAACTAGAGGAAATAGCTCAGTTCTTAGAAGATGGACATGCACCAGAAGGTATGAGCACCAAGAAAAAACAAATCTTTGCTATGAAGGTTGCACCATACAGTCTCATTAATGGATTTTTAGACAAAATGGGATTAGATGACATCCTCAGAAGGTGTGTACTAGAACATGAATGGGACCACATTCTGCATGAAGCACACTATGGACCTACAGGAGGACATTTTCAAGCAGACACAACTAAAAAGAAAATCCAACAGTTAGGATTATGGTGGCCGACACTCCACAGAGATTGCAAAAATTTTGTTAGTCGATGTGACAGATGTCAACGACTAGGTCGACCCATGCCTAGTACATAAATGCCTTTGATATCAGTAAACCCAAGTTTGACATTTGAAATCTGGGCCATAGACTTCATAGGACCATTTCCTATACCAGGAAAAAGTTCAGGTGCAAGGTATATCATCACTACAGTGGAATATGTCACTAAATGGGTAGAAGCTGATCCAGTCGATACATGTTCTAGTGAGATAGCTTCTAGGTTTATCTATGAGAATATCATTACTAGATTTGGATGTCCACTAACCCTGATTAGCGACCAGGGGACACACTTCATCAAAAAAACTATCAAAACCCTAACCAACCAGTTCCAAATCGACCACCGTCGGAGTACAACATATCATCCTCAGTTGAATGGAGCAATTGAAGCATTCAATAAAACATTAACAAGAGGATTAAATAAAATATGTAATGCCGATAAGGACGACTGGGATGAGAAAATACCTGTAGTATTATGGGCATACAGAACAACCTATAAACGATCGACCGATCAAACTCCTTTTCGACTAGTCTATGGACAAGAAGCAGTAGTTCCACTACACTTCCGACAACAGACACCTATTATCACAGAAATACTACATGTCAGTGCTGAACAAGGAAAGAAGGACCGACTATTTCAACTCAGCAGGATGGAAGAGCATTGACTCATGGCTATACAACACTAAGAAATCCAGAAGCAACAACAGAAAGCATGGCATGACCGCAACATCAAGAACAAAAACCTGTCAGTCGGAGACCTTGCTTTACTATACAATAGTCGGGTCAAAGGATAACCTAAGAAGCTCCACATAGAATGGATGGGACCTTACGTTGTCGAAGAGATACATCCCAATGGATCAGTCTGACTAAATACATTATAGGGCATAGTATTTCGGAAGCTCGTTAATGGAGTTCGGCTAAAATGCTACAGAAACTAATTCAAAAAAAAATCATATAACGACCATAACCATCAACCAAAACCCATAAAAACTTAAAAAATTCAAAAAACCAAAAAAAACATACCAGACTTACAGGAAAGCATGACAAGAAATCACCATCTCGAAAACCACCATCATGACCATCGACCTAGCACCATCGACCATTTTCATCAACCGACCACTCCCGTCGACTATTCTCATCACCGACACCAACCGACGACTCTGATAGTCACATCGCGCATTCATGACATCAAGCGCCGAAAGAAATTCTCGATTAACACACACTCACGTACTCCAGCTGGAACATCATGTCCGCCATTAATACACCCATCACCACACACACCCATAGCATCGCCTATAAATACTGGATCACCGAAGGATCATTCACCACAACCCATACAGAGAGAGCATCAGAGCATCCAGTCGACCAAAATCCAAGAACCCCTTGGTGAAATCGACCACCAAACCAACACAATGGCCCCCAAACAAACTAGAGCCTCGACCAAAGCCAAGGAGATACAGGCTGCGGATACACCTTTAGTCCGTAGGCTAAAAAACATCAAAAACGCCAAAGTTCAGGAAGGCTCATGGCAAAAACTATGGACTGAAATACAAGAATCGGACTTTGTCGACAAAAAGGCCATTCAAGCAGCAGCAAAAATCAAATGTAGCACTCTCTTCGGCTATGCCAACACACCGGTCATGGCCAGATTTGGTGGCACGAAGGAAACTGCTGTTAAATTCATCATCAGTTGGTATCATAATGGCCGGTTCTACTTTGATGAGCCGGTCGACATCTCTGGAGATGTCATCTCCAAGCTGATCGGACTCTCTAATGAAGGAGAACTCATACGAGTCAGAATCAAAGAAGGACTGATCAAAGAGCTCACTGGGTCACCTTCCGGAAAGAACTCGAAGGGCTTGATGATTAGCCAAATCACAACCCAAATGCCATAGATTGTGGCCAAAATAATTGCAATAACACTCGCTCTAGCAGGTCGAGGCAACGACATTAAGTTAGAAATGATAGAAGCCATTGACACCATTCCCATCAATGGAGAAATCTACATATGGGGTGAATATGTTGCCGACATGGTGAATACCATCTGTGAGAGATATCAAGAAACATGGGGAATCATCAAGTTCCCCTCCCTCATCTTATGGATTGTCATGTACCACATCTGCCTAGAGGGGAGTCCAGTCTTTCACGAACCATCGAAGTTCGACATGTGGAGATTTAAACCATTCTCCCAGCAAGGAACCTTGCACAAACTTGAGCGTGGGAAAGTACTGCTAGAGAACTAGTTCCAACAGCTCAAAGTCCGTACAACTAGATGGAGGGTGCCTCAAAAAATCTGACAAAATCTATCGGTGAACTCCCACATTCAGCTAGAGCTCGACCATATCTCGGTGTGGTACATGTAGGGCGACAATTCAAATGCCAAAGCCCTCGACTACTATCCATCTGTCAACCAGATCTTCTGAGAACTATCTCAATAGCCCAAAACAAAAATACCAGTACTAGCAACAGTAAAACAGATCGACTTCTCGATCGAGGAGCCGCTCACAAACCAAGAAAAAGAGGAAGACTATGAGCTCAACCTCTATATCAGCACATTTGTGTCGAAGGAGACACCGGTCAAACACACTGGTCGACTGCAGATAACCATCAAACCTCCGATCACAAAGAAGGAAGAACCCCAGACCGCAAAGCCAAAACCCTATCCATAGCAGCAGATAATTCCTTTGGCTGCAGAAAGTGTTGCCCCGACTCAAGAGCTAGGGGGGGAGACAGAGCTATAAAACCATGAGTATGCTATTACAAAAGGCATTATTCAAAAATTATCAAAGGAGATAGCAGCGGCCAGGAAAAATCTCAAAATACAACAACAACAACAAGGTAAAGGTAAGCGCAAGCTTATTCTTGCCGACTCATTTGAAGACGAAGAAGAACTAGCAGCCATGGCCATCAACATCATAGAGGATGCCGCAGCAAATAAAGTACCAGTCGAAACCCAATTTCAGCGATTTGTCGATGCAGGAGCACAAAAAGGTCGACCGAAGAAAGCAAAGACTACGATGGCGCCTGAAAACGTTGTCGATCTTGTGTCGACACCTCCACCCTAATCACCGACACAAATAATCAAGGAACAAGCACCGACACCATAGTCAGTCAGCCCCCTTGACTTATACAAAAGTGCGATGACGGAGGCTGTAAAAGAAAAATTCGATAGAGATAGGGACTTGCAATATTTCTTTGAGAAACTGCCTACGTTGTTTACGTCAACTCAAAAGATTTCTACCAAAGAACCTATCTTCAGGTCTGGAGGACACCAACTAGGACAGGGCGCACAGTCCCCAATCATTGCAACCATCAAATCGACTTTCGAAAGAAATCTCGACAAGGAATCCAAAGTGATTGCACATCGGTCCTCAATTATTGCACTGACCGACCCCGTACCCCAAGCCGACGTACTAGTCACTGCACCTACTGAGGGAGAACCCGACCTAAACTCACACCCTCGACCCGAAAACCCACCACTCAACCATAATTCCCCCAAACCAATCACCCCTGACCATTTTCCAAGTCTATCACCACCACCACCACCATCTCCACCACCACCACCCCCTGACTTAGAGAGAGGCCCCCCACAACCGACTACATCTAAAAAACCAGAGGTGGTAGTCATCCCACCTCCCCAACCAGATAAAACATCGTCCTCTAACCCATAAACCAAATATCCCACCTCGACTGTTGCAGGTACACAGGAAGCAGATAAAGAAAAGCATAAGAAGAGGAAGGAGAAACAAAAGAAGGAGCATCATGGAAAGCCTTCAAAGGTCCAAATTAGATTGAAGGATGTAAGCTCCCTGACAGACACAGAGCTAGGAAAACTCCTCAAAACCCTAGCAAGTGAAGCAAAGATGAGGAGTGAGCAAAGAAATAAACAACTCAAGGACAACAACGTAGAACAGGTTGAGTTTCTCGACAAATGCAGGAATCTAGCCCAGTCCGTCATGCTGGGCCCCATAGAGATCGACACAGAAAAACCGCTCGAAAGAGTGTATCATCTATTTGAGAGCATGGTGTCGACCCTCCAAGCGCACATTTAGGACACAAAAGAGGAACAAAAAGAGGAAACTGCCTGACTCCTAATGGCACAGCACACTGCATTCTCTGAAGCCTATAAAGTACTGCAGGATCATATGGGGGAGTCTGTCGTAACTGAAGAAGTAGTAAGAGACTGGCCTAATCACTATGGGAAAGTTTATCAGCAGACTCGATAGAATCGACAAGGGATTCAGGCATTAGAGAGCAGAAAAACCACTAAGGAAGCACTCAGAACAACAATACAAGAACAGATAGTGCTTGAAACCTCCAAACTGCAGAAACTAGAAAGGGAAGCACATCCGTGGGTGCAACAAGCTCTCCCTAACTTAGAGAAAGTTGACATCATCTGCTCATAGATGAAATGACTTATCGATACTGCAGAGGAGAAGGACCAGTTCATGGGTCCCGAAATGGAGAGGATAGCTGAAGTCTCCATCTCAGAAAATATGTCGATCTTATTAGGCTTGACCACACTCACCATCGACATCCAGAAAATTTTGTAGAGTTGGACAGATTTCCAACATCATGTCACAGTAACAGCCCCAGCCATTGTAGAAGTCTATGTATAGAAAAGACCGACTATCAGACTTCACAGCCCACCACAATAACTATTGAGACCACCAAGAAATTTTGTACCTCCCTGGTTCTTCAAGACGAAGAAACGTTTTGTTCGTGGGGGAGATGTAGAAGGAGCAAATCGATAAGTCGACTTGAACGATAGCTGACTTAGTCGATCAGCCGACTAAGTCGGTTTGCCGACTAAAGTTAGAGATTAAGTCGACCACTTAAGGTCGTGTTGGTTCATCGAACCGACAGGTAGTTATTTTGTAACCGTTTTGTAATCATATATATTAGGTTGTTGAGCTAAATGAGAACTCAGTTCAGTTCTCTGTGTTATATGGTCTCAATTTGTATAATATAATCTGTTTATTCACCTATTTGTTCTTATCTCTTGTCTTTGTTTTATATATAGATGTTTTAGCGTGTATTATTGGTAACTTTATGTGATCTATGAGATTACAACAGCAGGTAAAACACAAATTGCAGTGGCAAATTCTTGAGAAGAGGTATGAGGGATATAAATTGGAAGAAGATGGCCTTCTCACTTATAAAGGAAGAATTTATATTCTAGATGTAGTAGATTTGAGGAGAGTTGTTATGGATGAAATCCATCAAGCTCCATATTTTGGTCACCCAAGATATCAAAAGACAATTGCTACAGCTAGAAAGTGGTACTTTTGGCCAAGAATGAAAAAGTAGATGGCTGAATACATTTCAAGGTGCATGAAATGTCAATAGGTAAAGGTTGAGCATCAACATCCAGTGGTTTTGTTTCAGCCTTTGCTAGTTCCAGAATGGAAATGGGAAGTTATTTCCATGGATTTTATTATAGGATTGCTGATGACTTGGAGACAACATGATTCCATCATGGTTGTGGTAGACAATTTGACCAAAGAAGCACATTTTATACCAGTGAAGTATACACACAAGACTAATGACATTGCAAAGATCTTCATGAACGAGATTTTCAAATTGCATGGATTGCCGAAGGCAATAGTTTCTGACAAATATGTCAAGTTCACTTCCAATTTTTGGAAGGGGTTGTTTGCAGATTTGGGTACAAAGCTAAACTTCAGCACTGCCTACCATCCTCATACAGATGGGAAGACACAAAGAGTTAATCAGGTGCTTGAAGACATGCTTCACATGTACGTGATGGACAAACCAACCAAGTGGGAATATTACTTGCACCTGGTAGAGTTTGCTTACAACAATGGACAATAGGAATCCTTGGGGATGATTCCGTACGAAGCTTTGTATGGAAGAAGGTGTAGGACACTAGTGACTTGGGATAAACCAGTGAACAAGGTTGTGCTTGGACTAGAATTGCTCAAGGAAATGGAGCAAGAGGTTGTAAAGAACAGGCATAATCTGAAAGCAGCACAGGACAGACAAAAAAGCTATACAGATAAGCATAGGATGAACAGAGAGTTCAGTGTTAAGGGTCATATCTACCTCGGAGTGAGGGAAAAGAAAAGTTCCTTGAAGCTTGGAATTTGTGCCAAGCTATCACCAAGATATTGTGGGACGTTTGAAGTGCTTGAAAGAATAGGGCCTGTTGCATATAGACTTGCATTTCCTGCTAGTACTAGAGCTCATAATGTTTTTCATGTTTCTTTGCTTAAGAAATATGTACATGATCCTAACCATGTGATAAATTGGGATGTTATTCAGGTGGAACCTGAGGGAGAGTTCCAAATTCAGCCAATGCGCATCCTCGACAAGAAGGTCACAATGCTCCGAAACCAAGCCATAAGGCAGGTAAAGGTGCAATGGGAGCATTACGGACCCGAAGAGGCTACGTGGGAGCTGAAGGATGCCATGCGATTGGCACATCCATTTTTGTTCAATTCTGTGGAACATTGAGGTGGTACCAGTGTATCTTTTGTTCAATTTTGTAAAGCACTGAGGACAGTGCTATTGAAGGGGGAGGGGAATGTAACACCCTGGTTTTGACCCCGATGCATTAAATATACATGATACATATATTGTAAATAATCATGGTGCGGAGCTAAAGGAAAAGTCCCCACCATCGATTTGGTTATGCTATGTTTCGGATTGGAATTGTCACCGATGGTGTATCAGGACATGCGGCATACATGTTAATTTGTGGCATCAGGTAACTATGCATCTTTAATTAAATAACCCCAATCAGATATGTTCACTGCAAACAAATTGAGAAGGGGCATGATTTCGCTAAGGATAAGGATGGGCAATGCTGAACCTTGAGCCATGGGGAAAAAATCCATGTGTCACCACTCTCTTCACTCGCCTTCCCTTGTCTCATCCAACCACCACCCCTAATTGTTCTATTTTTCGTTGGGGCATCTATTCACTGACATAAAGATGACTACACCATGATCCCATTCTTCCCATGCCTGCACTCTCTCCATGACATGATTTGGATTGTCGATCGTTCTATCCACTCTTCCCACCGTTGTCTGTTCATTTTCCCTCACGCTGAGCGGGATTAAAAGGAGTCAGGATTCATTGATTAGGGGTTGGTTCTTCCTTTTGTCACGGAGTTGTTATTTTGTGGATCTATTCTTCTTCCTGCTCATGCATAGATTCTGCATTTCTTAATCCACAATTATTGATTATGAAGATGTGTCGTGGCTTCATTGCGGAGGAGGGACCATTGTTGTCCAACTTTGTTGGCTGTGTCTGGACTATGTGACATTGTGTTTCCTCATTGCGAACCATTGTTGTGATTTCTCCTGTTGTTTCCCATAATTGTTGGTTGGGTTCCCTTTTGTTTTGGCTGTTGTAGGTTGCTGAGGAATCATTTTGGCCACGATAGGGCCAAGAACGATCCAGGGAGTGTTTTTCCCCCTGTTAAAGCGTTAATAGTTGTTTTGATGCATGCATGCAGTGATTTTGTCCTCAGATTGCATTGGAGTGCGGGATGAGGGCCTAATGTTCTTGATAAACCTGGTGGGTCGAGAACCACACAGACAGAACTAGTGGGATGGCTTTCTTCTCCACAACCCCTGAATAGCACTGGAAGGGAGATCAGGGTCTGAGGGACTACATTGTAGAGAAAGGACTGATTTCCTTGTGTTGGGTGTGTGTGGCTGTTCTAGAAGCAACGATGGTTCTAGTGTCAGTGTTTGTAGCTCTTCAATGATCTCACCAACTTAGCATTTAGCCTTTCCCAGCTCCTAGATGGCCTGATAAACCCAACTTGGTTGGCTTGGCTGATCTGTTGTTCGCCTGATAAACCCAACTGTGTTGGCTTGGATTAACTATGTACCCTAGTGGTGTTGTTATCCTTGGCTATGTGTAAGACTATTAGTTCCTTATTCCTTGGGGAGTCATGCCTGGCTCGGGGTTGGCAGCGTCGCTGAGAGATTAAAAAGCATGCGGGCCTATGGTTGGGTGGAACGTTGCAATGACATAGCTGGTTGTGGGACAAGTGCTCTATAAGATAATTATTATTTCCTAACTTGTGTTTGCAACCATATTTACCATTGATGAATGATGATGTACATGTTCAATGCTGAATTGTATATGAGTGCATGTTGGTTGCTTCTGCTATGTATATGATTGATTAATGCATCGTAGTATGTTTTGTGTTTTTAAGTATCATGCTTCAGCATTATATGTAGGTATGTATGTTCATGTTCATGGGGCTAGATGCTTGGATGATTTGATGTATCATAGCATCTTATTCATCAGTCGGAGGGTCGGGGATGTTACACTACGCGTGTTGGAGAAATAAATGGCCACTCTGGAATTTCCATCTCTAGATCAGTGGAAGACAGTGAAGAGGTTCAGAAGGACCAAATACACACTAGAAGCCCAAGTGTGAGGAGGAACAGGTTGATATGATTCAGCAAAAAACCATTGGAAGGGTCCTGAACTGTCATTTTCATGTCAAGTGAGCCTAATCCCCAGCCGTCGCATTACCATTTTTATCAAGCATGCTTGATATTTCATATTCCATATTTCATGTAGAAATTGTGGCGAATGTGCCACCTTATAGATGTCAGGATATACAATGAGGATTCAAGATCAATTCCCTATTTTTGTAACCTAATTAGGCCTTGTTTCGAGGTTGGTCTCAGGAACTATAACACTATAAATGTAATGTCTTCGGAGGAATTAATAATTTTTAGACTTTTATTCTTTTGAAGCCTCTGTGCTCAGATTGTAGCTCTGTAAAATTTCTTGGAAGCGATAATGAAAAATGGTTTGTCTGAGTTTATGAGATTCGTCACAGTGTTAATATTCAGTTTGTGTTTCCTGTTTTAATAATTTTCACATGTGTCAATTCCTGCTAATGCTTTCTAGTTGTGTGTGAGGAATTAATTTTATTAATCACTCCCATCAGATATAGCATTTGTAATGTGTTTGTAATGATTTTTGTGGAATTCATCCCTGTTAGATCCTCCATTTCTGTCATTTCCCGTATTTGTTATTCTGCTAAAGGTGTTTTCAAGGGATTCATCCATAGATAGGTTCCCTTTGCTGCACTGGACTTTTTCTCCTTTCTCCTACCACTGCTTGAAGATATTTGGTTGAATATTACACTTACTTTTCCTCAGAGTACAAAGGATAAAATTATTGTTCATTATTTGCTATAATATCCTTGAATGATTCAAACTATGACTCCTTTTCCCAATGGTATTAGATATCAGCATGTCTTACAATATTTAAATTTACCAACAAATATATTCCCATCAGAAATATAGCCTTCCGAAAGCTTGTTTAAATCCATATGTATATGTGAATGTTCATGTGACAATGACAGAGCCTTCTCCGACTGTATTGGCTAAAATATAGTCTAAATATTGGTTTGAAATGGTTACCCTAGTGAATTCCTAAATCAACCATATGAAACATACTGGGTGATAAAATCTTGGCGCCATTGCTGGGGACTAACTGCTATTATCTCCTCGAGAAAATGACATAGTTTTAGTTCTATGACCCAGTTGAGCAGTTGGTCCTAGACACATGATGGTTGAATATGCTCTAGCAAGTCCACTTAGAATGTTTGAAAGGTGGCTCCACTGGAAATACCAACCACCTAGAAGCTATAAATATTTTCAGAGTCTCTATGGTGATCCTAATTGGGAAAATGAACTCACTGCAAAGACATGGAAAGGCATGGTGAAAATGAGGTACTCCACTATGAATCATTTCCAAGATATCTTGTCCTTTCTAGAAAATTTTTTCCTATCCTTTCCTAGGTTGGTCAAAGAAGATTTCCATTGTTTATGGCACTCAAAACAAGGCCATGGGTTCACCCCTGTATATCCTTATTTAAGAACTAAAAGTATCCCTTCGTCTTGTACATATGATTTTGACGACGATCCTCCTTGTAAAACTCATGATGCTGCAATTGACACTACATCTTTTTTTGAGCCTCGTAGATGTGCATTTATGACTAAGTCACTGTGATGGATTGGCACAGAGGTTAAGGATATTCTGTCATTTGATGGCTTAGCAGATGTCAATGAATTTTTACAGCAGTTTGAGTAGGAAATCCCTCATGAGCAGAGGATGGCAGCTATTGACCTTGCAGTAAGAGCCACACCGGCAAGATGGTGGCATGCACATAAATAAAATATCGCATCATGGGATGATTTTAAGAGATTGATGGAGATCAGATTCTCTAATGACAAGGAGCGTTTCCAACAGAAATATACAAGAGAAGGTGACCCCAGGTCATATATTAAGATTTGTGAACAGAATTGGTTGGACATTCCAGAGGATGAATGGGTTCACCTATTCATTCACACTTTAGACATAGTCCCAAGGAATTGGTACACTAAGACAGAGTTGCGCAGAGGAACGATTACATGGCCAGTTATGATAGACAGATTTCTACTCACTTTCACTTTTGAATCTGAGTATCCAAGCATTGATAAGGCCCTAGAGAGTATAAAGACTAAGATATTTGATGACTATACCCTACCAGTGTATGCTCAGCCTGATTGGGCCATCCGGTTAGAACATGCGCTAGAGTGTTACAACTTCGCAGAAGAGCCAGGTGATGAGGATGAGAATCCTCGTAGTATCAACATTCTAGAGTCAGAAGGGACTCGCGAAGTTGATGGAACAAAGCTAGAGATCCCAATTGTCACAGAGCCTATTAAGATTAAAAAGATCAATATTAGCACAGAAACAGAACCAAAGTTTGCCTCTATTGGAGACTATTGGGATGATGAAACGGTAGGAAACATCACAGATTTGTTACATGACTATCAGGACTTGTTTCTCACTAAGTTTATAGAAATGAAGGGAATAGTAGGAGATTTGGGAGTCATGAGGATACCTTTGAAAGCTGATGCTAGGCCGGTTAAGCAGCGTCCATATAGATTAAATCCTTGTTATAAAGAAAAAGTTAAAGATGAGATCGATAAGATGCTAGCAGCAGGCATCATTGAACCAGTAGAAGAGAGCGAATGGGTTAGTCCCATGGTTGTGCAGGAAAAGAAAACTAAAGGAGAAATTAGGATTTGTGTCAATTTTCTCAAACTCAACGACGCATCACTTCATGACCCATTTCTGACACCTTTTACTGATGATGTTTTAGACAATGTGGGAGGACATGAGATCTACTCATTCACTGATGGCTTTTTAGGCTATCACCAGATAAGAATCCATCCAGAGGATCAACATAAGACCACCTTTGCGACAGAATGGGGCTCATTCCAGTATACGGTAATGCCCTTTGGTCTTAAAAATGCACCAGCTATTTTTTCTAGAGTAGTAGTTGCTGTCTTTAAGGAATACATCCTTAAATTCTTAGAAGTCTATTTTGATATTTGGACTGTATTTGGATTAATCAAGAAGCATATAGGAGATTTAAGGCTCATGTTAGAGAAATGTAGGAAATATCATATTTCTCTTAACTTGAAGAAATGTATATTCTGTGCACCATTTGGTATTTTGTTGGGTCATATTGTTTGCAGACAAGGCTTGATGGTAGATCCCTCAAAGATTGCCATCATTGTAAATCTTCCAGCACCCAACTCAGTCAAGCAATTGAGGACAGTGCTTGGTCATACAGGGTATTATAGAAAATTCATCAAAGGCTATGCAAAGATCACAGCACCTATGGAAAAACTGTTAAAGAAAGAAGCGAAATTCCTATGGAATGAGGAATGCCAACAAAGTTTAGACACTCTTAAAGAGAAGATGGTCATAACACCCATCTTAGTATTTCCAGATTGGAACAAACCATTTCATGTACATGTGGATGCATCTGGCATCGCATTGGCGATTGTCTTAACACAGCTAGGAGAAGGGGGTATCAATCACCCTATCACATACTCAAGCAGAAAGTTATCTACCGTAGAAAAGAACGACACCACTACAGAAAGAGAAGGATTAGCTATGGTGTATGCTCTACAGAAGTTCAAGCACTATCTGTTGGGTGCCCCATTCAACATGTTCACTGACCATTCCGATTTAAAGTACTTGGTCAATAAGCCAGTGTTAGGAGGAAGGATCTGCAGATGGTTACTCATATTTCAGGAGTATGATTTTGAAATTATTGTAAAACCAGGAAGATTGAATGCCAGACCAGATCACCTATCGCAGATAGACTCGGGAGAAGAACCAAGTAATCTAGAGGATAATTTGCCAGATGTGCAATTGTTCTCTATACAGATCGCAGATGAGTATTACGCGGATATTATTCACTTTCTTACTACAGGGTGGGCACCAGTTGACTTTACTAAGTAGCAAAAGAAACAACTAGTTGTTAAAGCAGTAGATTTCAATTTGATCGCAGGACATTTATATAAGTTAGGTCTAGATGAAGTCTTGCATAGATGCATTATGCCGCATGAGAAAGAGGCCATTATTAGAGAAGCACATTCAGGTACCGCAGGAGGTCATTTCGCAGGAAAGCTGACTGCTCAGAAAATTCTAGCTGCAGGATTATGGTGGCCTACTTTACATAAAGACACTAAGGAGTTTTGCAGATGTTGTGATATCTGCCAGAGGGTAGGAAAACCTTCGCAGAGAGATGAAATGCCACTGCGACCACAAATTATGCTGCAGGCATTTGACAAGTGGGCTATAGATTTCGTGGGTCCTATCAACCCACCAAGGAAATGAACTGGTGCAAGATACATTATCACAGGAACATAATACCTCACCAGGTGGGTAGAGGCCAAAGAATTAAGGAATTGTGATGCCGCTACAGCTGCATAGTTCATTTTTGAAAACATCATAAGTCGATTTGGATGTCCAGCAATTTTGATGAGTGATCAAGGCACACACTTTTTGAATCGCACTATTCAGGCCTTGATGGAGGAATTTCAGATACAACATCATAAGAGCACTCCCTACCACCCACAAGATAATGGTACGGTAGAGGATTTTAACAAGATTCTAGAAAATGCTCTTACTAAGATCTGTAACAGCCAAAGAGATGATTGGGACCTTAGGGTTAATGTTGTATTATGGGCTTATCGGACTACATGCAAGAAACTTACATGACACACACCTTTCAGCTTGGTGTATGGACAAGAGGTTGTTATGCCTATGGAATATATTATTCCCAGTTTAAGAATTGCTCAAATTATTGAGATGGATGATATATATCCAATGAATGAAAGACTAGCGCAGCTGCTTGCCTTAGAAGAAGACATATTCATCGCAGGATTTCATCAAAAAGTGTAGAAGGCACGAGAAAAAGCTTGGCATGACAGGCACATCAAGAGAAAGATTTTTCAGATAGGAGACCTAGTGCTCCTTTACGACATCAATTTTGTTAAGTTCCCAAGGAAGTTCAAGACACATTGGTTGGGGCCATATCAGATTCAGCAGGTCACAGAAGGAGGTGCCATTCAACTTAGTAAACTAAATGGGGAACTTGTTCCTACTTTGATTAATGGTAGTAGGCTTAAGCCTTATAGTGATAGCCACTCCACCTCTAAACCCTAATTCAAAGAACTAGGTGGTGTAGATGTCCAGTGTAGTTGAAAGGAGGCATTGCACCCATAATTAGTCTACACCCCCCCCAAAAAAAAAATAGAAAAAAAAAGGTTCTAAGTAGGAGGAATCGCAACAGGAAAGTTTATTTTGCGCAAGTCATAGGATGACTGCAGATTTTTTGAACGTTGTGGAGTTCACACCAAATTTTTGGTTAAGGACGATGCGGTGTGACATCGCAGCGAGGCGATGTTCCCCGTGCCACAAAGACAATTTTGAAAAGGGACAGAGGGCTATTCACTTCGCCCTCTGACAAGTAATTAATCTAGATATGACAGGTATACGTTGCCCTAGATTTGGAAACAGTACAAGGATTTTCCTAGATTTGGTAAATCTTGGTCGAGACCGGCGCCTGTACATAATTTTCAAGGGAGATTTGATCGGATTTTTAGCACTTAATGAGGATCGGGGTGCTGGGTGTTGTCTTGTCCATGCAATAAATGTCACCAACGAGTCCAGCTTAAGTGGTCATTGCTTCAGATATTATCACCTTCATTACAAATACACAGATCATTCAAACAGAAGGGTTACTTTTGTGAATTTTGAGAGTTATAGAGCAATTTATAAAAGTTTTCCCTGTGCAGAGATACTCTAGTTACAGAGTGATAGTTTCCCCATTTTTGGAGCCATTACCAGTATAGAGTACTGTACCAGATGGTTTATGTCCAAGAAGGAACCTTTAGAATATGTTGTGCAACGATTCCAGCGTGGTGGCCTCGAGTCTGCTATGACGACACCGCCCAGGGTTGTGAAACTAGATGCACCACAGGTCAGGCAGATGCCAAGGATGAGGAGTCAAGATTAGATAGTAGAAGAGTCTAGCCCATAGCATGAAGAAGAAGTTCATATGGCAACAGTATACATTGTGCCGCGAGTTGAGGACGCACCAGAGGTAACCATTCCCAAGGGTGCTAAGTTTACTATTCTGCTACCGTTGATTGATCCTTGTGTAAAGGAAGATGGAGAAATGTTAGGATATGTCCCTGTCCTCAAATTTACAGACTATAACCTTGGAGATAGTAAGACATATCCTCAGTTTCAGTCAGATCAGTATCTTATGGTTCAGAGAAACTCGAGGACTTCCTTAGCAGATAATATGATGAGTAAGAGCTTAGATGACGTAGATCAAAAAATAGTTGTTAAGGATAACATGGAAATGAACATGGATATTCAATTTATCCCTCAGAATGACTCTGCTCAAAACACCTCAGCCACTGGTGATGTGAAATTCAGCATGCAGACAAAGGCCTGTTCTCAGAATGGAATTCATGGTTTGTATAGTTTTCGTATGAAAGGATCCAGACCGAATGAAATGTTTGAGAAGGATGGAAGATACATATTTATATTTTATTTGTGATATGATTTCTAACCCAGATAAAGAGGAAAATATATCTGTGGAAGGCTTCTCAAAAGCTCAAGATCCTTAAAGGAGCTGCTGATCCATGAAGAGACCTATATGCCACTTTGGAGTATATATTGTGTGATGGATTCGATGGTGATCCAGGTGAAGTGGTCACTTGAAGTTAAGGAGTCGTATTCTCTCAAGGATGGCAGAGAAATATTGGAGGATGATAATAGGGCTAGGAGTTCTCATGATACCAGGAATTTGAATCCTTATGATGAAGAAATGGATGGCAAGTCTCGCAAGTGACCAGAGCGCGAGCATGACAATGAGGGAAGGAAATATAAGAGAGATCTATGAACTAAGTTTACAGAAGATGATGCCAAAGATGATAGAAAGCACAAAGGAGAAAAGAGAAAATTTGATGAGAAGATGGAGGAAGAGGACAAGGCGCAGATTGCTGAGCTTGAGGCTGGAGCACCAGGCACACCTGAGGTAGAAATGGAAGCAAGGGCACAGGCCTTTAGACTCACTTCAACACAGATGAAGTGTCGCATAGATGATGCAGAGTCATTGCTAGCTGATGTGACGAAGACATGGTCAAGCTAGAAGAGCTCCCAGATAGACTGGATTTGCAGCAGAGCATCTAGAACATAGAAAATGCAGCAGTAGCAATGAAGGAATAAGTCAAGAGATTAGGAGCTCTTGCAAAAATGAAGAAGATGACAGAGATGAACCATTTGCAACAGGAAGTGGATCGGTTGCAAGAAAGAGAAATACAATTCAACAATATGTTTCAACCGTATCAGGAACAAATTGCAGAGTTGGTCGATGCGGTTGAGCAGAAGGTTAAGGAGTTCACTGCAAGTAAGATTGAAATTGATAGCACAGAAGACCCCCTGATTAGTCAAGTTATACTTGAAGCGGCACAAGCCTGTGTCGAAGCTATGGACAAAGATGTCACAGGACTTAGGGAGAGATTCGCAAGGACTTCACAGGAAGGCAAGGGGAAGCTACAGAAAGAGAAACCAGATGTTAGTGGCTCAGGGACGAGCCATAAGTAAGTGTTAGGGGACTGTTGGAGCAGGGCCCCGCAGCTATAGGAAAAGCTGCTATATCGGAACAATAAATTCAAAGGAAATAGTACTTGAAGCGGCTGAGAAGAGAGATCAAACACTGCATTTAAGGCATCGACGATGATAGGAGGGCTTAGCTACCCTCGTGAATGGAGAAGGAGCAATGGGCCAAGGTATTAAATAGAAAGGACAGAAGGGGAGCAACCGAGGAAGTTGCATGCATACCCACGATCAATGCTGAAAATCACGGAAGACTGCAGAAAGCTGCAGTGTGACCAGTAAGCGACAGTTCAAAGTACAGATAGGCCGATTGTCACAGTTAGGGTTTTGGGTTACTGTTGGGATAGGCCCTGTTGCTGCTGCAACATTTTCCCAAAATTCTAAAAATTTTAGGACCCTCCTCTACTTTGATTTAGTTGGTTTTTTATTCTCGGTTTGGTCTATGGATTTTTGGAATGTTTTACAGCACTTTGAATTGCTATCAATCGAGCTGTTTTTCTCCTTTAATGCTTAAATAATCCCTTCCATTATCAAGCTCATCATTTCTTTTTGCATATCTGTGAAGTCATTTTACATCGAGAGTTGAGTCATTTGTTCTTCCCGTCGTTGCGGAGGTTTCCTGCTTTGTATTTCACCGTTGCGGGTGGTTGTCGATTCTTCACTATTGCGGGTGGACTTTTTTTCTGAGTCGAAGGAGGATGAGTGTCTCTTTGGCCATCGTTGCGGACGGGTTATCGTTTGGTCTCTGACGTTGCAGACCATTTGGGGGTTCTAAGGTTTCATTTCCTCACCGATCCGTATGTATCAGAGCTCTTTACCTTTTGTTCCCTCCGCCGTTGCAGGCGGGTCTGAGTTTCGGTTTTCCGATGTAGAGTCTCCGGGTGACCGATGTGAAGTACGCACGTTGTTTTGTTATGCATGCCCGTCGTTGCGGAGGAGTCCAGGCTCTTGGATTTCGATATAGGTCCCCGCCGACGCCTGATATTTTGTTTACACGCGTTTATTCACCGCTAACGGATGGGTTGAGGATGGTAACTGTCCACCGTTGCGGAGGGTCTGGGATTCTCGCCGCCCGATTCACTTTCGTTCCCCACCCGATACGGCCCGTCACACGTGCAACCTTGTTATATATATGAGGGGTGGTTTGGAATATGGTATTATTTTATTTTGGCCCAAGCTGTCGTTTTCCTCTCTGCGCTGTCGATTCCTCTATCCCCGTGGACTATCGTATCGGTGTTTGCATCCAGGTGTCAGTTGGAAGCTCAACCGTCCTCACCTCATCAGCTGCGCATCACTGCCAGGTAGGATCTTTACCACCCTACCTCATGCTTTTCAAGGTTTTGATTGGGTGATTTTTGCTGCGGTCGGGGTATTGCTAGGATTATGTCCCCGTAGTCCCTTTTTCGCTCGCACATGGAGTTTTCACCCACGGCTAGGGTTGCCATAGTCATCTCTCCTTGCATGTTGCGCCTACATTTTGAGAATTTCCAGTTGGGGATAGCTGTTTACGGTTAGAGGGGGGAAGTCATTTTTCCTTTATAGAGCCCGCGTATTATCTTTTGACCTCGGCCGTTTTGGTTTCGCCCCGCGCGCAGTGGATTAAGGCGCAGTGCAGGCAGCCGTTATGCCACCTGCACCTGGTTTTCCCCTTGTAATAATGAGGCCCATGGAGAGGTTTTACGGTGATTTTCCTGTGATCGAATGTTTCCTCCGCTGTTGATTTTCCCGTTTACCAGGTTTCGAACCCCAACCTCTGCCCACGTCATCCCGCACAGTCTGTCATTTTTTGGCTGTCTGAAACCCTAGGGCTGTGCCGCTATATTTTTTACGATTTGGAGGTAGCATGGATGTTGGTACTGGTGGGAGCGCCGCGTGCAAAAAAAATTGTTGTTGATGCCCGCAGTATCTAGCCACACCGATGTAACTACTTTTCTGCGAGCCGCATAGGCTATTGCAGTCTTTATCCTTGATAAATCCATGTCGTCGAAATATTTGAATTGTGGACAGTTACATTTGCACCTTGTGTTTAATATTCATACTTGTGCTTTATGAGTTATTTTCATGAGAGAAGTGGCGTACTGTTAAATAATGTAGATTTAATGACAGCCTAATGATGATTGATCAAGTTTTAGTATCATCCAGCAGAAGGACATTGCTCATTATATTGCCCAGGACTGAGTCTGTTTATGCTAGTAGTTCTGATAATCAGGGCATGTTTGGGTTGTGCATACATGCATTGGTTTCTAGGCCTGCTTTCACTTTAAATGGCACTCTGCATATGATGTGCATATTTTGCTTCAATGTATTGCTATCTTGGGAAAATGGCATGTCACATAATGGTGTATATTTAATAATGTCTCAAGCATAGTTGATAAGCTTGATATTATGCAACAGTGGTAGATTGTTCAGAACTGTGTATGCTTCACATAAATCAAGTCATGAAATATTGCACCCTAGTCTCAAGGCATTATAGAGCTGTGCAATGCATGCGTTTGTTGCACAGATTATTATCATACTAGGCATAGGATAGTAGCACATTGCATAGTATTGCATACTAGTTCAATTCTTCAGCCTGAAGGGCTTATGCCTTAATTTCATTACAGTCATGATACACTTGAGAAAGAATAAACTGCTGCACAATGTTCACAAATTCGAATTGCTTAATGTCATAATGTTATACATGGCAGGAAGAACTTACAATGTCCAAAAGGAAAAAAAAGAAGGCCCCTATGGTCAAAGAAAAATCAGCAATAGAGGTCATCACACAGACAGAATATATATATGAGGACACCCAATGTGTCTCGGGAGTTGAGCCTGAGTATAAATGGGATGAGATATACAGATTGATTTCCCGCAGGGAAGTCCCAGACATGGGTCTCGAAGAGGAGCCCATTTATGCCAACATAGAGAAATCCGCCATCATGAAGGTGGCTACCAGACCAGAGCTGTTCCCATGCTCTGATGTTATGAGATGGATTCTGCGCCACACAAACAACAACACAATGCTTATAGGAAATGTCGAAGGTTAGGGCTATGCTGCATTTAGCCCAGGATATGTGGCGCTGGATTACCACCTACCAGAGCCTTAAATTTTCCTGTCAAACAATTGGTTGGATAACCTCAGGATGGACTTAGTGGAAACCCTGAAGAGAATGCTCTTGCCAGGAAAGCTCTATCGACATAGAGCAATCGAGGATTATGATACAGCGAGCTTAAGATCTCCTTATAGATTTGTAGCTCTGATGCTAAACAAGATCTTTGGTAGAGCCAATGGCAGACTCTTCAAATTTGAATGGGTCCCCATTATGTTCCATGTGGCGACCCAAGGAACAATCTTCAACTGGGCCAGCATCGTATCAAGCAGTCTCTCTTCTTGCGTAGCTGCAGCCTTGGGAGGAGGATAAGCCCGTAAAAAATCTGAATTCTATATGAGTTCATTTTTGATAGACTGCATACTATGTAACCAGCCTTTCCCCAGCCTCAAGTGTGCCTGGGACAGAGAGAGAATGCATGTATATGAAGCTTACAAACCATTGTGGGATCATCAGTACCACAGTTATTACAGAGAAGTATGTGAGCATTTCATTATGCCACTATACACGCTTATCTTCTGGAAGGAATGTGACTGCATGTCGGAAGATGCTATGCAGGTAATAGAGGAGTATGGAGATTATTTCTTGACTGACAATGGTATGTATCTTAGAATGTATGGAGGCTCGAAGACACCTTATCTGCTGCCAAAGTATGCAATGGATTATATAATCCATAAAGAGGCGGTCAGACAAGTGTTCATTGACGAAGTTGGTCATTTCCTGTTCCAGCATAAGAAAGCTGTAAAAAAGACGCAGGGAGCATGCTCAGAGTATTTCAAAAGGCTCCTAAACACGTACAATCGTTTTCAAACAGAGGCTGAGCACAGGATTGAGGGGTTCCCAGATCATGAAGCCTTTCATGAAATATTATAACAAAGATATCAAGAGGCGAAGGCCAGAACGCAGCAGGTGAAAGCCATTGATGACCAAGTGCTGAAGAATGAAATAAGCCACGCAACCGTTAGCCTACAGTTTTTAGAAGATCAGCTACGGTTGAGCCCAGCAAGAATCGAGGCCATCAGGAACCAAGTCGAGAAGTTTGACATAAATGTTCAGTTCCTGGAGCCATGTGCTCTTGAAGTAGCAGCGTGGAAGAAGTTCCTAGAAAGTCAAGTGAGACCCTCCTCATAGAGGACCGGTCAACTTTTATTAATGTAATATTTTTTGTAAAAGTTTTGAGAAATGAAGCGTTGGGAAAGAAAAAGGTTGGGAAGCCCAAAGGTCACTTTGGGCAACCCAACCATTTTGACCTTTTGTATAAAAGTAGGAAGCATAGAAGCAAAAAGGGCTTTTTTCCCCAGTAAGACTGGAAGGTTATTGTAAGAAGAACTACTTCCTTTTGCAATAAAATATTACAGTTTTCCTGTTGAAAGAAGATCGGTGGGATTTCAAATGTTTTGCCATGGAGAGTTGAAAGATGAACTACTTTGTTTTTCAGCTTTGTATCCATGAATCGTGAGATCGTTCTAACTTTACGACCTATGTCTTTGTTTAATGATTTCCGATTTATTTTATGAAATGACCACCAGGAGTAATGTATGCTTGTCATAAACAATTAGCTATCTGGTTGTGAAATATCTTTCATTGTTCATGCGTGTAAAAGTTAATGTCAGCTATCTGTAATTGCTTTTAATTATGTGTGGACATCCACATTACTCATACATATTAATTACAAATTGGCTTCCCGGGGATAGGATAGATAGATAGGTAGGTAGGCATATAGATAAGTAGTTTGTTCATCTCATTTCTGCATGTGTGATTCAGATGCATGGCGAGCTTAAGACGAGAGGTAAGAACCTGCGCATCACTTTGTGAATGCTCCTTGCATCCTTCACCACCCTGCATAATTAGTTAGATGTTTGCATTTCATATTTAAGTCAAAAATACAAATTCCAGTGGACTGGGCCGCAACCAGTAAACCCTTGTTGTTACCTTGACCTACGGTAGCCGGACCGTAAAACCAGATGGATTCCCTATACCAAACAGTCAACAGGCTAGTTGGGAACATTGATTGGGGAGAATCCCTTACTGTTGTCACCTGCGAATTTCCAGGCCCCAACACGCCCATAGTTTTGTATCGCGGTGAGACCTTTGGGCCACCTATTTAAGCATGTATTTTGTATTATGAAGGGTTAGATGGTTAGAAAGTTAGATGGTCAGCTAGTTAGTTGGTCATCTGTTGTGTAATATATTGAGAAAGAGTCGAGCTCTGGTTCTGTTGTTAAAGCTACAGTTATCTTACTGTAACTAGCAACCAACTCCTTGAGCATGAATGTAACAATCTACAGGGATTGAGAGAGAGAGAGAGAGAGAGGATATATTGTAAGAAGAAAGCATAATAGGAAGAGAAGAGATCTATGATAGAAGGGCTCCCAGCTGAGTGCATAGAGTTTCCCAGAAGATCTCAAGCTGCATAAGAGGTTGCAGTGGAACTATGTTACTCTCTCTAGATATAGTATAAACACAGTTCCTGTGGACGTAGCTTCCTCTCTAGAAGTGAACCACGTAAAATCCATGTGTTGTGCGACTGTGTCATGTGATTGTGCTATACTTATTTGCTATCTGTTATTTGTTACATGAACGTTGCTTATCAGTTAATGAATGTATGTATGCTATCCTTCAGTTGCAGTAACATAGAAGGTTAAATGTGAGTTGAATGTGTTGAGTATTATGTATATGAGTTTATCAGTGCTTGATTCACGACAGCTAATAGTTACAGTGTTAAGTGACTTATGTATCTTTAGTTCAGCAAGTTGAGCGTGATTAATGTTAAGTGTGTTAGACTGTAGAGGCTAAGTGAAGTTGTTTAACACCTTGAGGAAGGTCAAATGACCTATTATACCCAGAAAGGAAGCCTCTAGACCTTGAGAGTTGTTAAGTATATTGAGTCTCACTGTAGGAAGTATCACGGCGTAGAAAGGAGACATCACACTGTCAGAGGAAATGCGGTGTGAGATATCGCAGGTTAAGAGTTGAGCAGAAGAGTAAGTTTGCACATCGTCCTAGAAGCTGTGATGCGATAAGAGCCAGTCCCGTAGCAGAGTCAGCTAGGAAGAGAGAAACAGCCCGTGCTGAGATATTCAACTGGTTAATTAGAGTCAAGAGAACCCAGGATGCTATAGAAGCTGGTTGAGGAAACTTTATTCTTCAGCCAACCCATCTAAGATCACTTCGGGTGAGACTTCAGGCCGTTTTGCAGTCTATCGTCGAAAGGGCTAGTGAGCTAAGGGTTTTTTTGGTACAATAAAGTAAACCCAGGTCTGCACATTTAATCCAACATTCTTTCTAGAACAAGTGGGTAGAAAAAAAGACCCTAGGAAGTCTTTGTCTCAATTCCATTCCATGAGGAGGAGGGAGAGTGAATCTTTCCAATATTTTTCTTCCAGGTTTATGAAAGTGTATCATGCCACCCCTTCCCAATTCAAGCCTCCCCTTGGTTCTACCCAACTGCAATATGCTGAGGCATTTGACAGTGAATTTACCATATGGCTAAGTGAAAGAAGATCATCCTCCCTAGATAATATGATGAATGATGCAATAGAGGTAGAAATAAACTTGACTGTTGCTAGAGAGAAAAGAAGAGAGGAGGGAGAAAAAGGGAAGGATAAAGGACCCATTCAACCTTTTTTCTCTATTTCATAAGAAGACAGGATGGGCATGATGTTGGAAGCCATGGAAAGTTTGATGGAGAGACTTACTGGGGACCACATCCTGCCTCCCATAAAATATAAAAGGCCACAAGATAGGAATCAGGACTTTAGAGGAACCCTCCTTTCTCCAAGGAATCAGATAATCCCTGAAACTCCTTTGCAGTTTGAATTAAAGGAGTAATCAAATCCATAGTTAATGGTGGAGGAAGGACCTGGGGGTGATTTTCCAACTCAAATTTCACCTGAATATTTACATGAACGTACAAATCCTTCCCTGCTGGTAGAAGATGAGAAAGATACACAACTAAAGTCTACTTTGTATTCCAATACTCCTTTGTATGAAGATTACAATCAGCAGGAGGAAGGTAACTATTTTCCATTGTTCTTTTCCTTATTTCATTTTCAGAAACAAAGATTAAGGGATTCAAATAAAAAAAAGAAACTTGAGGTTAGGGATAATGTCATGTAATTTTTAGGGATGGATAATGAGAAGGGTGAACCAGTAGAGCCTACTGTGAATTCCAATTTTTCTATGTATAGACAAGAAAGTGATCAGCCTAGTGCCATGTAGGAGGAGTGTCACAACTTGTTTGATGAAGGATGCATTCAACCTATTGTGAATCTAGTCTGTGGTAGTTTTGAAGAAGATTTCAGTCCACCTATATATCATGAATATGAGGATAGCTACTCGAAAGATGAGGCTCCTAAATGGGATGTCTCTTCTTGTTCTTACAATTGAGAATCTTTATGTCAAGATGAGCTTATTTCACTTGATTTTATTGAAGATATTCCCTATAAAATGCATGAAAGGAATCAAGTTTTAAGTTCTGACATTTTGAATGACAGATTTGATGTCTCATTTACAAAGTGTCATGAGCATTCCTTGCATGGTTATTTTGAAGGGAATTTTGACAAGACGTTCGTGGAGGTACAGTTTGAGAAGCAATATTGGGGCAAGCAGATGCCAGAAATATTTAAAGATTGTCCTGGATTTTATGATCCAAGGGCTGCATATATGGAGAAACCTTGTCATGGCAGGTGCATAATAGAATTTCTAAAGGTTTCCATGACCTAGGGGCTAGATATGTGGAGAATATTTGTAATGTGAATGGTGGTTTAGCTATGTGCAGTAAAGATCAGACCTTCAATCATAACCTTTTACCATTCAGTTCTTCATTTCTATTTTTGATCACACAAGAGGAGAAAATTTGTATATGGAATCATTTGTTTGACTGGCTTCACTGGAATTCATAAGTTGTTGAAAAGTTACCTAGGAAGTGTTTGTCCACCTAGTGTTTCCTTAGGGTGGACAAGGACACTTAAATCTGACTCCTAGTCATTTTTGTGTTTTAATAAAGTGAGATGCACTTTATGTTTTTAAAGTGACTTTATTAAAAAGTGAAGTGGGTATTTTCCTAAGTTCACATTTAAAAAGTTAAGTGGGTGATTAAAAAGAAAAAGGGGTTGCTCAACTTTATTAAATGATATGAGTGCACTAAATATCATTTAATTATATTTTTTTAATGGAGAATTTAATATCAACCTTTGATCTAATCTAATCTTGACTATTAGATTGCTTAGGGAAGTTACCAAGAACAAAAAGGCTAGGGCATGGAAAAAGTTTATTGATTGTATCATCTTCAGGAGAGATTTTTGAAGAGAGAGAGAACAAGAAAAGGTGAGGTTTTTGAAGTGATTTCATAACCAAGAGAGAGAAAGTTTAACCTAGCATAGAAATCATGTTCAGGCATGGAAATCGAGTTCAGGCATGGAAATCGAGTTGCTACATAGAAATTGAGTTTAGGCACATAAATCGAGTTCAAGCACAAAAATCGAGTTGCTGCACAGAAATCGAGGGCAAGCACAGAAATCGAGGATAGGCACATAAATTGAGTTGTTGCATAGAAATCGAAGTGCTGCATAGAAATCAGGAAAGGTACAGCAGTACAGAATCATACAGCAGTCTGCACATTTTTCGAGATAGCAGTTTGCACATTTTTTGAGGGTGAAAATTCAGCAGCAAGGGTTCAAATTTCGAGACTGAAAATTGATAAGTACCACTGAATTTTATTCTGTAATTTTTTTGAAGAAAAATAAAAATATCTCTCACACTGAAAACAGGTTTTCCCTTTGGGGTTTTTCCTGGTCCTTTGGACAAAAATAAGTGTCTAAATTTTCATGTGTGTAAATGTTTGAAATTTTCTGAGTTTTGCATTTACAGTTTGAAAAAAAAAAATTATGAATTTTTTTTAAAGTTGAGAAAATTTTTTCACATGTGTTTCAGTTTGGTTGATTTGTAAAAATTATGCATTGAAAGGGATGGGCATTAAACAATGCAAAAAAGCCTAAAGTCTTGAAACCGGATTGGGAAAACTTTCAAAAACTTTCATGGTATCAAAGCTTTCATAAAGATCATAATTTTAAACATTCAGAAACTGGGGTTTGAAGGAAAATAATTCTTGAATAGCTTGCTTATGGTTCAGGTTCCAACCATGGTGTTCAGTGTTAGAGTGGAAAGTAGACTTGATGGGGCTGCCAATTTTAGCCTTTGGAAGGCTAGGATTAGCTTGATTCTTGAAGAGAATGAACTATGGGATATAGTTCATGGGACAAATACAAATCCTATGGTAGTACCTACTGATGCAATAGATAAGGAAGACTTCATAAAGAAGGATATAAAGGCAAGAAGAGTCATTCTTGATGCTGTGAAGGATCATGTAATCCCTCACATTTCATCCAAAGACCATGCATTTGAGATGTGGACAGGTTTGACAAATATTTATCATAGTTCCAATGAAAATAGGAAGATTGTATTGGAAAAATATTTCTCTATCCTGTGCAGCAGCACTTTTATCTTCTATAGTATCATTTTTATCTTCTAGATCCCTTATAGCAACACTTCGATCCTTTTGCAACAGCACTTCGATCCTTTGTAGCAGCACTTCGATCCTTCTTGATACTTTGCAACTGCACTTAAATCTACTTGACCCTTTGTTGTTGTACTTTGATCTATTTGATCCTTCGCCGCCACACTACCTGTAGTACACATGATCTATTTGCGAGATGATCATTCCCGATCACTTTAAGACATAAGTCCAAGGACTATGCAATCCTCCATCAGCGTAATCCATGAAATCGATCAGCTTAATTGTCTACAACTGAATGTAGATCTTGACCACACCCAGTACTAGCCATATCATCCATGAGGACTCATCATATACCATCCATACCACACAGGTTAGGACCGCTCACACGTGAGTGTTATACTATGGTATATACACTCACTTGTAGGTATACTCTACCATGTAATATTATTGTCTGCAGAGAAAATATCGACTGCATTCAAAATGTCGGCCCAACGTAAAAAATACATACCATACAGGTTAGGACCACTCCCAAGTGATTGTTATACTATGGCTTCCATGAGGACTCATCATAGAGAATCCTCGCCACAAAGATTAGGAACACTCCCAAGTGAGTGTTATTCTATGGCATCTACATATGAATGTAGGCATACTCTCCATACAAGAGTATTGTCTGCAGAGAAGATGTTGACTACATAAAAAATGTCAGTCCTGTCATCCATGAGGACTCATCATAGAGAATTCATACCACATAGGTTAGGACCACTCTTGAGTGAGTGTTATTCTATGGTATCCACAACTAAATGTGGGTACTCTCCATGCAATATTAACATCTGCAGGGCCATCCTTAGCTAGTACGGACCACTCTCATGAACAGAGTGTTCTACATGCCATCCTCAAGAGAGGATACTATCATCCACAAGTGAATGTGGTTACTCTCCATGTGAGAGAAATATCTGCAGGTCCATCCTTACCTAGTAAGGACCACTCTCATGAACAGAGTGTTATACCTGCCATCCTTAAGAGAGGATACTATCGTCCACAAATAAATGTCACAACTTGTCAGCATCTTCAGGTGCACTTGGCCTCTTCCATGTTGGAGCATAAATTTCATCCCATCATCGATGTCAGCCTCATCATCACTCCCCATTTTCCTAGAGGATCCATATTATCAACCTACTCCCCCTTTGTCCAAGGAGGGTTCATATCTTCGACTTGTTCTTCCTTTCCGAGCATAGTCCATACCTTTGAATTGTTCCTCCTTTCCAAAGAAAGTCCACAGCTTCGACTTGTTCTTCATTTATGAAGAAAGTCCATATCTTCAACTTGTTCTTCCTTTCTGAAGAAAGTCCATATCTTCGACTTGTTCTTCCTTTCTTGAAGAGAGTCAATATCTTTGACCTGTTCTTCCTTTTTCAAAGAGAGTCAATATCTTCGACCTATTTCTCCTTTCTGAGAAGGTTCCATATCTTCATCATTCCTCTATGTGAGGAAGGATCTATATCATCATCACTTTTCCTCCTTGCAAGGAAAGTCTTTAGTATAAACATCATTGTTCCTCCTTGTGACAAAAGTCTTCAGTATCTACATCAATGTTCCTCCTTGCGAGGAAAGTCTTTTCAAACTACACCAAGCTTGTCACAGAAGCTTGGTCACCACATTAGTAACTTGCTCATTGGTACTGGAGTTTTAAATCTCCCTTTAGTACCATATCCCATAGGATTATTTGTCATATATATGCAACTTTGGTTGTCACAAAGAATCACTGTGGTACCCAACTCCATGTCAAATAGTCCTGAAATCAGTTTTTCGAAGCCATATGACTTCCCAACTAGCGGAGCAAGCTGTACTCTTCTTCAATTTTATTAAGAGAAAAATTGGACTAAATATATGAGATCATTATGGATCACAGATAATACCATCCACCTGAGGTGCTCTTTCGGTCTACGACACTTCCTTCCCAATCTAAATCCATATATCCATATAATCTATAGTCATGATCTCTACCATAGTAAAGTCCCAAGTATTTCGTACCTTTAAGGTACCTCATAATGATTTGCATCTATCAGGTGAACACATCTAGGTTTAACTAGATACTGACTCAAGGTGTTCACAATAAATCATATATTTGACCTTATGTTCATCAGATACATCAACGAATCAATAATCTATCTGTACTGATTCATATCCACTAACTCTCATGTCTCATCAGATAAAATATTCATGTTGGTATCCATGGGTGTGGCCATGGATTTACAATCCAACATATCAAGTATTCTTTAATATTTCCACAACATACTTTCCCTGGTTCGAAAATATTCCTTCTGAGCTATTCCACACTTCCATCCTAAGGAAATAATGCATCAATTCAAAATATTTCATCTTGAATTCTTCAGTTAGCTTCTTCTTGCTTTCTGTGATTTGTTTCTCATTTCCCGTCAAAAATATATCATCCTCGTACAACAATATTATGACAGGTTCAAAATTCATAACCTTAAGGTAAAGGTTAGGATCAAATTTACTCTTGGTAAATCCCATGCTTTCCAAGAAGCTATCTATTCTTCCATACCAAGCTCTAGGAGATTGCTTCAGTCCATACAGAGTCTTTTTCAACTTACATACATGAGTCACTATGATTTCAACTTCAAATACTTTTGGTTGTTCGATGTAAACCTCTACCTCAATCATACCATTAAGGAATGTCATCTTTACATCCATTTGGTGTATGTCCCACTTCATCATGGAAGCAAGTGCCATGATGGTTCTAATAGAAGTGTACCTTGCTTCCTGGAGCAATTGTCTCTTCATAATCAATTTCCTTTCTCTAATAGAATCCTCTAGCGACAAATCTTTCTTTGTACTTTTGAATACTTTCATCAGCAACATGTTTTATCTTGTAGATCCACTTGGAAGATACCACACTCTTGCCTTTTGGTTTGGGTATTATATCCCAAACATCATTCTGGTATTCTTCCATCATTTCTTATACCATGTGTTCATTCTTCCAGGTCTTCAACATATCTCAGTCTTCTGCATTCAACCTTGAAGGTTGGAACCCACTTTACTCTTGGTAAAGTCTTGGTCCATCTGGAAGTTTTCCATCTTGTCGTATGATGTTGAACTCAGAGATATTTTGTAGTCAATCCCCTTGAAGTAGAGCATCATCCTCCCTTTGCATTATGTACTCTATGTATCGAAAAATTCTGTACTGGAGTGACATGTAGCATCCTATGCTACTATGTGTCTATCTCAGGTTACTAAATACCAAGATCCCTTTATCTTGAACTTTGTCAAAAAGTTCCTCTTGCACCCATCTGTGAGCTTGTTGTCTTCTATAGGTTTCCATCTTCAACCTTGTAGCAAAGGTTAAGATATTCATTACTCTAGGTAATCTTTCAAGCTCTTGGATGTGGTTATCTATGGGTGCCTTCTGAGCTCATACAAAGCCTATTCTGCACAGGTGTTTTGATATATACTTCTACTTCACTGGAGAAGTGTTTCTGGTCAATAGAGTATGTCATGCCATAGTCTATTCTTTCTGAGACAAACCACAAACCTTTCTTTGTATACTTGTTCTTGTAAATACATATGGAAGACACTACAAACTTCCCTTTAGGTCTCGGAATCATATCCTATACATCATTCCTCATGATCAACTGTTACTCTTTGATCATAGCTTCTTCCATAGCTGGAAGGGTTTGCATCAATGATGTCACCCAACTGTGTCACACAACTAGAGTGTGTCTGAGGCCTCTTACTTTGGTTTGGAAGTCTCATCATACTTCTCTTCATCTTTAATTATCTCTAGTGTCCAAAATGGTCTTAATCTCTCAAGGTGGTTGTACCGCTCTCTGAATCTCTTTCTTCCGTCACAGTGTCCCTAACCATGGGAGGTTCAGGTTCATGTTTATTGGAATGAATCTTGAATTGTTATAAATTATTCTTTGGAACAATTCTCATCCTCCTTTTCTTGTAGGCGGTTTTACACAACCTTTCCTACAATTCAAATGCACCAGTTGCATGGTTAGAACCAATTCATAGGACATATGCATAAGGACAAATTATTATGATTCATACAACTATTTATCCAATACAACATTCATCCATATCTCATAGAAACTTTCTAAATGCCTTCCATCTCTACCATGACATCATTGATATTGTGCACTAATCCAATATAAAAGCAAAGAGGTTTCATTCTAGATAAGTAACAATGGAGAGTTGTATAGCACCATGGGCTACTTACCCATCGCATGCATATTAATCGCATACTATCATTAATGAAAAAATTCTATCATGCATTATACACAATATATACAAGAAATATAATTCAAATACTTATCTTTGTTTTCTTTTTCTTGATCTCCTTCTGGATCTTCAGCTTCTTCTTTGACTAGTGAGATTGCTTCAATCTCATGCTTGCTTGAAAGCTTTTCTAGAATGTTACTTCTGGTGGACCTATGGTTTGAAAGAGAAACCATAATTTTTCAACAAGGTATATTTCAGATCTTATTAAATAGAAATGTGCATATCCTCAAGGCGAGATGAGAAGTATACTCATTTTCCCAAAATGGTGATTAGAACTGCAAAATATCTGATGCCCTAGTTTTCTTCATTTCTTCTGCAGAAATGCCTGATAATATTTCTCTGTTATCTCCAAAAGTACCGCTCCTCTATCTTGAAAAGTTCACATTGAAGTATCATCATCTGTCCTCTTTCCAACACTGTAGGTTAGATCATAAATGATTTCACCACTTGGGACTTATGATAGTTTTCCCAAGGTGACCTATTTCAGTACTATTCAACATAGAAAACTTGTATGGACTTCCACATGTCAATGTTTCACCTTCAGTGTCTAAACATTTTCCCACAGAATTTATAGTCAGTGTCATATTTGGAACATCTTGCATAATTTAATTTGGACCTTCGTATCCTGAGATATAGCAATTCTCCCTAGGTCACATGTTTAAGGATGAATCCTAGGAAAGAATAAAACCCTAATTTAAAGGAATCATATCTCCCATAATATGGTGAATCTGAGGCTGAAAAGATTACATAAGGTACATCTAGAATTTAGCTTTGGCCTATAAAAGTTTCGGATCCTAATCCTTTGGAATTCTCAAGATATAGCGAATGAAACAAAATGACTAGTTTTAGTCTTTCAGGGTTTTCAAGCATGAAACCCTAATCTTCAATAGTTTTAGTTTTAGCACTGTTTCGGCTATACAAAGACTTATTTCAGGGTGCCTTTGATACCATGTTAATTTTTTAATGGTTATATCATATCTTATAACATTTTACATCATATCAGCAAAACCATAAACAAAAGATCATTGAAAGATAGACAATCACGGCCACACAAAAGAACACAAAGATTTATCCTGGGAAACCCTCATGGGAAAGAAAAACCAGCCAAACATTCCTCTGTATAAGATGTATAAAAAATACAAAACAAGACCCCATATAGGTGTGCCTCCTCCAATAGATATATATATCTCCTATGCGATGTGCACAAGTGAGTGAGTGTTCAAATGAGGAACACATCTCCTCTATTTATACTCTTTTCATCACTTGATATTTAACCTTAGCAAGTCAGCCCCACTTAACTAAAAAGGCTGACTTCACATAGGAAGACTCAATACAATATTATATTATATTAATTAGGTTACTATTTCCCCGACTTACAATGGAGGCTTTACCTCATGACTTATGATGACCAAATACAATAGTAACACCACGTCGGAGGAACAATAACATATCCCTTGGGTTACATCAGTAAAATACATTTAGAATATCCTTTGAAGTTACAGTATTCAACAAAAACACATAAAATATTCTAACTCCGACTTGCACGCCATTTTCAACCTTTTGCGTCATCTTTTGACCTTGCACAACATTTGTAATGCTACAACAACTATCTTACCCCAAAAATACCTGCCAATAGGCCCCCAACACAATATTGTGGCTCACCCCCGAGCCACGTCAAGTAGACATGGTGTATTCACTGATATTTTGCTTGAATTCCTTATACTACTAAGTGATCTCCTTTACCTCCTCTTTGACCTTCTCAGCAATCTCATGGATTCCTTCCAAATTATGTGCTAATGGATGCTCAACAATATTATCAGTAACCTCCTCTTTCCCATCCTGAACTTCCTGCAGTGCAGAGACTACGTTAACTAAAAGATGTGCTCCAATGACTTGGAACTCATCCAATTGTGTACTATGCCTCTGTTGATGCTCCCTTTCTTTTACCATGTGTTGCTATAACTCCTTTAGCTCCATAGAATTGGTGATCTGAACAACTGGTGGCAGTGCTCTCAATGATGTCTTTAATGTCTCCAGCTTCCCCTTGGCCTCCTACAACTATGTTGTAAGTTTCTCCAGTTGCTCATCCTGGACTACACTACCCCAAAATTGTGTATTCGTGCCAGTCACCTTTTTCGCCTCTTGTTCAATCTCGTCTAGTTGTGTTTCCAGGTCCTCCATGGCACTTTTCCTCTCTGCTACTTGTTGTGGTGGTGTGTCTAGATATACTTGTTGCTGCAATTCCCCATTGTCATGCTGCAATTGTGCAATGACCGTGTTGCCGCCTTTCACACACCTGGATCACGTGGCAGAAATATTCAAGCCAATCGGTGTGTGCTTGGGGGAAAGTCTCGAGTCAAGGCTGTCACCTTGTTCTTGACTCCTCCGTTTAGGCTCGACTCCTAACGGTGCCAAGGGGGGTAGACCCTATTATGTTACTAAGGACAATTTACTTAGTGAGGTGATGTTAAACTGAATGAGTTATTTAGGATTTTGAGATTTAACTTATGGACAATCAAAGATGACAAGATATGAAAATAAACACACGAAAGCACAATGCTGAGATACAATATATGTATATAACAAGAAAATAACCAGTGCCTTTAGAATGGAGTCAAAATATAACTATATGCTTGCATGTGCTTGGAGTGAAAGTTTTGTGATTGCCTCTTGGTATGTTTTAAGTTAAATGTGAAGTATGAGTTGATTAAATTAGGCAAAGGGGGGACTCCAGATATACCCAAGAGTACTTGGGGTATGTCTAAAAATAAACCTTCACGGATACCTGCAAGGAATATGTGGGCTGAAATCGAGTCTCTGGGGCTATTGTTCATAACGCACTCATTAGGGTGTGACAGAGATCGGTGCCCCGAGGTCACTTTTCAGTAAGTTCTCACTTCCTTTGGGTAATTTGCCACCGTAACGGTTTGATCTAGGTGTTGGATTTTCACCTGATGGTTTGTCAGTTGGGGAGAGTGAGTCCTATTTATACTAGTCACCCAAGTGTTTTTGATACAGCTTGACTGATCAAATGAACCGTAGCCAAGTGTAGAGCACACACACTGGAGTCTTGTAAATTTTAATAAGTTTTAAGCTGAGTGTTCTTGTTTAAAAGGAAAACCCTCCAGGAACCTCTTTCGATCCAAGTGGATCTCAATCGGGGAATCAAGGAGAGGTTAATTTTAACATTGATGATAAATAAAATATGAAAAAATAAAACAAAAACACAATTCTGGTTTTCTAATTAGTCCTACCACGAATCTCTTTCCCCTTTTGGGTCAATCGGGAAATCGTGGGGTAAGTATTATGATTAATTTGAAATGTAAAATATGGAGTATGATATTAATAATGAAATAAATTATACTACCCTACATATTAGATCAATTCTAGTCTAAAATAAATAAGCAGAAAACGACGAAAAGGACACCGACGCAAATCCCCCCAGGGGGGATGGGGAATGGGCTCGAAAGAGCCTATTCCAAAAATTATTTTATTTATTAAAGGTTAAAATATCATAGGACTGATATATCAGAAAATTATATCAGAAAATTATTGGTCCTTATATAGGCTGAAACCAAGATTTTACAACTTTGGAAAAATTTTGAGTTTTTTGGTGAAAAGGGAGACCCCTGGGGGGACTTGAACGGTCCTGAGGCCACTTCGGACAGCAGATTCCTTTATTTTATGTCATACCTGCTAAAATAAATTGAGAATGTTAGAATAAAAAATTCCCAAAAGCACTTTAAGAGTACCTTTGGATCAGCCTACCTTATCTCAAAAAAGAAGAAGTTAAACTAGCTAAACGGGCGAAAAGGGAACCAAGGAAAGCAAGCTTTCCTTGGGATCTTGGCTTTCTGTTTGTGCAGCCAATTAAATATGCACTGATATTGCAGAATATTAAATTTTATAACAGCAAAATGAAATCTAATGCATGCGATCTACAAGTTTTCTTTAAATTTTCATGCAAAAAGATGATTTCCCTAAAGCTAGATCTAGAATGCTTATGAAACTTTCTTGAGTGCAAGATCTAGACTGTGAGCTATGAAATATCAGATCTATGTATATTTTAATTTGATGAAATATATCCAAATGAAATCAAAGCTATGAACTGAACAAAGTAACTGGGTAAAGTGTTGATTTTTTATAGAAATGACAAGAAGAGAGAAGGTCGGATCGTTGCTTGAATGAGGCAAGCTGAAAGGAGGCCCTTTTGTGGAGTACTGAGGGACAGAGTCTTGAGATTATTGGATAGGAATGGATTCAATATATATCCACACCTTCATCCAATTAGGAACTTGCAACTAAATAACACAAGCCTGCACACACCTCGTGAGATCTGGATATAGATGCATAAAACAACAAAAATGAAAGATTATGCAGAAATAACCTTATTTAAGCATATACCTGAGATTTTTGAGCATACATCATATGGATAAACAAGATCAAGCAATCTATATTTCCTAGTTTAAACCCTTACTTGATTCAACTGAATCCTTGAAGCCAGAACACAGAAGCAGCACAGAATTTGGCAAAAAATTGCAGCTACCACATCAGCAACATAACACTGAGAATCCACACAATCAAATGCACTACACAGTATAGCCTCCAAAGCTTCTTTATTCAGAAATGATGATCAAATACACAGTTACAATGGCAATCCCTTCAGTCCAACTCTAACTAGCTTGAAAGAGGGAGCCTCAAGCAGGATATATACAAATTGCAGGCCATCCAGCCCGGAGGGGCGCAATTCCTCATGGAATCAAGTGAAATCAACTAAGGGAGAGTCCATCAATGCACAACTGAAGCTGCACTGAGCCTAATTGTCAACTGGGGGATTGATTGAGCTGACACATCGACCCATACATTGACACCTCAGTCCACAAAGCATCCAGGAGAGTCCACACGTGTCGAGGAGAGAGAGAGGGCACAGTTCCCCATGAAGACAGCTATAGATCAACTCTAGATCTGATTTGATCGCCTCCTTTAGTCAAGGATTTGTCAGATCCAGTCAATCCACTCCAGATCTGGCTGATTTCAGTCAAATCGGTTGAGAATCCACTGATTTATTGATTTTGGATTTGGTCTATTATTCATCAATTTATTAATTAAAATAATCAATAATTCATTTTTGGGGCTTTCTGACCTGAGTGATGGAAGATCACTTAAAACTTAGGAAAAAGTGGGTTCATGGGTTTACATGGTGCTCTTAGCTTGAAAATGAGCACCTACATGAATGAAACCGATTATTTGGCCCACTTCTCTTACAAAATCAATTTTTCCAATTAAACTATTAAAAATAGCCTAAGTTTTGGAAAATTTTAATTTAATAAAAAAACACTGAAAAAACTAAAAAATTGAAAAATTGAAAAACACCTAGGGGGACTTATACATGTTCATATGACTCACAAATGATGTCTAGCATGCTTATACATTGACACATAGACTCTAATAACCTCAATAGGCCTAAATGCCAAGCCGACCACCCCAACTTTGGAGGTATGGAGTGAAAAACTTAGAAATTATCAGTCGTTTGTTCAACAACCAATAATAACCAGGGGAAAAAACACCCTGGGCTGATCGGATTGAAAAATGAAGTCTAAGAGATTGAGTCTTTTACAGACACTATCATGCTAGAACGTTTATTACAATTTCCCCATAGGGTATGAACATGTGATATAGTACAACAAGCACTTCCCAGAAGTACTTCCAAAGGTCTTTTTGAAATCCGAACAAGTTAACCTTGTCCGATTCACCAGGCTCACTTGATAAAAACCACTAAGTACAACTTAGGTGGTAACATTCTGGCTCCATCTGGGACACATTCTCTGACTGATCTTCTGTTCAAAGGAGAGGATGTGAGAACTTTGGAATCTCTGGGTCCTACAAGGAAATTAGAGTTTGTCAGTACCATGTATATATAAGAAAAAATTAGCCATAAAAACAAACTAATGTACATAATTAATCTATAATGTGCAAAAAGGAATATTTTACAAAAACCAATATACAAAGGAAAATTTTCAACATGGTACAAAATAACTATAATACAACAATATCTATGATATGACAATATGATATATACAATTTAGAAATACATGCAAGACAAGGTTTAGAAATTGGCCCTGAAACCACCAATGCCACTAAAGGCATCAAACTGTCTCGGCGACAAACAGCTTGAGGAGGAAACCATTCACTGGTAAGCTCAATATTTCTTCTTCCAAGTCATTTAGGTAGAAGGATTTCGTTCCCACTATTTCATCGATGATGTACTGTCCCAACCACAGGCTGTTGAACTTTCCATGTTTCCCAGGTTTTTCCCGTCGTTTGTTCCAACGTAGAACTGTGTCACCTACTTGAAAGGAACCTGTCTAGGTAGACTTATCAAAGGCTCTCTTGACCTTGTCTATATTTTTGATACTATGGTCAAGAGAGTCTCTTCTGCTCTCATCTAGCTCGATCAACTGGTTTATTCTATTCTGGATGGCCTCTTGATCTGAGCTAAATGTCTGGAGGAGCTGATAAAATGGAAACTTTAGATGGACTGGTAAGGTGACATCAAGGCCATAGACTAGTTCGAAAGGGCTCCTCCCTGTTGAACTTTTCTTAGTGATCCTGTCGGCCCATAATGCTAATTTGATTTTGCTATCCCAAGCCTTCTTATTGTCTCCCACAATTTTTTTGATTATGGTCATTAAGTTCTTGTTACTTGATTCTGCTAGACCATTTCCTTGGGGATAGTAATTATATGAGTGAGATAGGATAATTCCATACTTGAAATAGAAAGACAACATCTTGGAAGAAACAAAGCACGGGCCAGTATCCGTGATTATTCTAGCTGGCACACCGAATCTTGTGATGATTTTATCTTCTAGGAAATCCATGACTATGGCATCGGTTGCCTTTTTGGTGGGTATCTCCTCTACCCACTTGGTAAAATAATCCGTGGTGGTAAGAATCCAAGAGTAACCATTGCTCAAGTTATCCTTGAACTTACCGATGAAGTCAAGCCCCCATTGTTGAAAAGGGGATTGGACTACTATTGGATTTAGAGGCAAGGATTTCATTTGTTGCTTTTCGGTGAATAATTGACACTTGGGACAAACTCTGGCAGCCTTGTGCACATCTGAGAATAGGTTTGGCCAATAGTAGCCTACTCTAAGGATTTTGTGGGTGGTTGTTTTAGCTGCAAAATGTCCACCACAAAATCCTGAATGAAACTCAACCATGAGTTTCTTGGACTCAGGTTCATCGACACATCTAAGTATCAAACCATTTGGGTTTCTCCAACCTAAACCATCTTTGGTCAATCAATAATTAGTTGCCTTTAACCTTAATTCCCTTATTTTATGGCCAAGTAAGTGATCGGGGCATGTAAGGTTGCGGAGAAAAAATATGATGTCGATGTACCAGGGGTGCTGCTCTAATCTCTGAAGCTCATCTGATACACTTTGATCTGAATTACTGCTCTGGCAGATTATCCCTAAAGCCTTTTCAATTCCTTGGGTCAACATCTTTGCAAGACCCTGTCCCTTAATTAATTTAGTAGGTTTTATTTCCAAATCATATTCCTGAATTTTTGAAACCCACTTACCCCTGACTCCTAGACAGTCCTGCTGAGACATGATATCCTTAACAGCTGCATGGGGTACATATCCAATGATTTTAGAGTAACCTATATAAGTTCTGAAATGTATAAGGGACTTGAAAAGAGCATAGGCCTGTTTCTCCATCGTGGTATACTTCAATTCTGAATTTTGTAAGGCTCTACTCCTAAAGGCTATGGGTTACTATTGTCCCTCCTTATTCTTTTGAAGTAAAACACCGACAATGGTGTCTTCTGAGGCAAAGGAAAATATTTGGAATTCCTTGGCATAATCTGAACTAGTCAAGACTGGGGACATGGATATGGCATTTTTGATGGACTTGAATGCATCTTTCCCTTCATCTATCCACTCAAACTGAGCATCTTTCTTTAATAGCTTTTGTAGAGGTTTCATTAATTCTGCTAAGTTTGGGATGAATCTTCTTATGAAATTGATTTGACCATTAAAGGACTGGAGATCTTTTAGATTGTGAGGCAAGGGGACTTTCTTAATAGCTTCGACTCTCTCAGGATCAACCTTGACACCATCTTTAGAAATGATGTGCCCCAACAACTTGCCTTCATCAAATCCAAAGATTGACTTGGCGGGATTCAAGGAAATACCATATTTTCAACATCTTATAATAACCTGCCTAAGATGACTTATGTGGTCAGATCTTTCTTTTGAAAAAACAGTTAAGTCATCCTGATATATTTCAATTTTTTTTCCTATAATTTCTTTGAAGGAAAAATCCATGGCTCTTTGGAAGGTGGCACCAGCATTCAATAAGCCAAAAGGCATTCTTAGAAACTTATAGGTACCCCAAGGTGTGGTGAATGCAGTCTTATGTTGATCTTCTTTATTTACCAACACCTGGTTATAACCAGAAAAGCCATCCAACATGGACATCATTCTTGATCCTGTTACTCTTTGAAGCAAAGTTTCCATGTCGGGTAATGGATAATTAACTTTGAGGCATGATGTATTCAAATTTCTAAAATCTATACATATTCTAATTGACCCATTCTTCTTTCTAACAACAACTAAGTTGGAGCACCAAGATGAATGCCTTGTAGGTGCTATGATCCCTGCTGCTAACATCTTCTGAATTTCCTTCTGCATAATGGGGGCCAACTTAGGATTTATTCGCCTAAGTTTTTTTTTCGGAAAGGTTTGACCTCCTTAGCTTCTTCTATGAGGAGAATAGTGTGTTGAAAAACATCCTCCCTATAGGCTTTAATCTCATCATAACTAAAGGCCAACACATCTCTATACTCTTTGATTAGGTTGATCAAGTTGTTCCTTTCCTTTTTCAAAGTACCTTTTCCAATTTTTATTAACTTGGGATCCTTGTCAGTTCCTATGTTTATTTCCACATAATTCCCAGTTTTTATTTCTTCTTTTTGTTTTTTATGATGATCCTGACGATCGAAAAGATTCTCGAAAGCTATAAGGCTACTCAGGATGTGATTCCTTTCATTATCCTCGCACTCCTAATACTCTTTACCTTCATGCTGATAACTAATCTTGCAACCCTCAAACTCTTGTAGATTGTGGATGAATCTCAAGAGTTGCTCATCATCTTTGAACACTTGCCAGTGGTCTATATTATCTGGAATTGAAGGTCTGAAATTTATTTCCATCTTTCCATTCCCGTTAATCATTTCATCCGAAGGTTGGAGGGTGGATGCTGCTACTGCTAATTTATCTGCTAACCCATTCATTTCCCTATGGACCTTTTGAATGTTAAGTGCATCAAACCATTCCATAGTTTCCCATGTGGCATTCCTATACTTTCTTAGTCTGTCATTTTTGCATTGAAACTGATTCTTAATCTGGAGGACAACTAAATCTGAATCACCTTTTATGTTCAACATCTTTATCCCCATATCTTTAGCGGTTTCTAACCCTAGGAGCAGATCCTCATACTCAACTACATTGTTTGATTCTTCAAACTCTAACCTGAATGCAAAGTTGTAGACTTTATTTTAAGGAGAGATGATCACGATTCCCGCACCCTTTCCGTTCTTGGAATAAGCCCCGTCAAAGTACATTTGCCAAACTTCATCAATCTTTTCATTTTTAATGTTTTCCTTAATGGGCGCCATGAAATTTGACAAAATAGCATAGTTTCCAAAGTTATCAGTGAAATGAACAAATTCATTTCCGGGCTTCTTAGGGTTTTCTACATGGCGTTTCCTTAGATTTTCTCTGTGGAGAATCACCCTAGTGTTCTCTGATGCAGGTATAGTAGCATATGTCCAATCCATTTGAATGTTCCCACCAAGAGTTGTGGCCTATTTTCTGGATAACAACATACCCTAGTTATCTAGAACATCTATCACCACCACATCCATTGACATGTCCATATCAGGATATTTAGCCAACTTAACTTGTAAATTTAAGATTATCCCTACCACTTCAACTTCTCTTGCATCCATGGCGCAAACATTGTGGTAGGGTCGGGTGACCCTTAGATTTAGCTGATCCATTACTTTTCTTGTCATGACATTTGATGAAGCACCTGAATCTAACATATAGTTATGAAGGAGAAGTTTATCAACTAAGAGGGAGACATAAAAGGGTGGGTGATCTTCTCTTCTCGGATCAACACTGTTTAGGACTATGGGCATATCTATGGGTTCAATATGTTCAGCTTCAAATATAGCATTATTATTAGGAAGAGGATCCTCTTTGACAATATTATGAGCTTTACTTTGACTATCCTCTAAGGCTTTCAACAACTTTTCTTTTTGACCGGGAATTTTAAGGACATCAGTTGCATAAACATGAATCTTAGCACTACTTATCCATTCTCCCATATAAATATTTGACTCAGGGATAATAGGAGGATCTGGGAGGGGAGGAGTGGTTACCTTTGGCTTGTATTGTTTAGACGGTGATGGCTTCTCTCTTCTTTGATACACAGCTCCCTTGAACCTGGCCTCCTTCATTTCCTTAATTGCTTCCGAAGGAGGCATTACACCATAAAAGTTAGATAGGAGATCCTTCTCGAAACCGTAATCTATGGCCTGCTGCAAATGTTGGTTTGATAGAGGATAGGTTCATCCTATCATGTACACATGATCAGACTCACCTGATGTTGTTTCCTGATTACTGACCTCCGCCATCCCATGTTCTATAACTTGGTTTGCTATGTAGCAAGTACTTTCTGGGTGGAATTGTTCACAACGTCTACACCATGGAATTACTTCATCTACCAGGTTAGTTGAGTCTAACTAGTTTGGAATCCTAGGCTCTTGCTAAGGAAACTAATTTTGATACACTTGATTCTGTTTTGGCTGAAAATTCCTAGGTCCATTATTTCTCTCTAGTGTAACTATTCTGTTCTAAATATTATTTAATTGCACAGATTGGCTTGTCATGAATTTTTCAAACAGGCTAGTTACCTTTTCCATGGGGTCTATAGAGGTTTCCTTTTCCTCTAATTCAATGGCCTTTCCCTTCTCTTTGTTGTACGAAGTGTTTCCCCTAGTGTAACCTGGAATGTTGGATTTGCCCGAATATTGCATATTCTTTTCTATCTTCTCGGCCAGATCCTGAGCAGTTTTTAGATCGATCAGATCTTTGTCTCTTAATTGGTATCTCAAATCACCAGTGAAAGCTTCAATGTAAGATATGAGGATGGAGGCATCCCTTGGCTTGATCTCTCTAGGGAGGTCCGCAACCACACGTCTGAACTTAGTATTAAATTCATTGATGGTTTCATTTTCCATCTTCTTTATATTATGAAGGGCAGCCAGCAAATGTCTTGGTTCTTTCTTTTCCCCCCATTTCTTCTTAAAACCTTCTAGGAATTCATTAAGGGTTTTATATGAATCATCACCAAGGTCTTCATACCACTCCGCAGCATCATCCTCTAAGGATAAAGCAAAGAGCTTCATTTTGACATCTTCATGGTTAGCGGCAGGACTATTGCAATAACTGACTAGGTGCCTCTCAAACTTTCGGAGATGAGTCTTGGTAGTGGTAGCATTATTTCCCTCGAACATAGGGATCTTCTTGATAGCATCATTTGGAATGTCATGAGGAGCACTTGCTATCTGAGAAAAGTCAAGGGGTTTGTAAAATTCCATCATTTCTTGAGATTGGAAGGTATGACTCTCTACAAATATGTGATGGATATCTGAGAGGGATTGGTCTCCTAAATCTTCAAGGTTTCTACGAGAATTCTGCCTATTCAATCTTTCCCTAATAAACCTTTTGGGATCAGGGAGAGGATTGAATAATTGTTGGTGGTTTCTTCGGGTAGAAATTCTTGAAGGGATGTTAGACAATGGAGTCGCCAGATGGATCGAGTTTTAATTTTTATGTTTTTTAAAGACTAGATCAATCAATTTTTTTTTATCTTTTTAGTTGTTTAGAAAAAAGTTAAGCTAAGTCGTACTCGGGAATAAAAATATTTATCCCCGGCAACGGTGCCAAAAAGTGTTGCCGCCTTTCACACCCCTGGATCACGTGGCAGAAATCTTCAAGCCACTCAGTGTGTCCTTGGGGGCAAGTCTCGAGTCAAGGTTGTCACCTTGTTCTTGAATCCTCCGTTTAGGCTCAACTCCTAATGGAGCCAAGGGGGGTAGACCCTATTATGTTACTAAGGACAATTTACTTAGTGAGGTGATGTTAAACTGAATGAGTTATTTAGGAGTTCGAGATTTAACTTATGGACAATCAAAGATGACAAGATATGAAAATAAACGCACGAAAGCACAATGCTGAGACACAATATATGTATATAACAAGAAAATAACCAGTGCCTTTAGAATGGAGTCAAAATATAACAATATGCTTGCATGTGCTTGGAGTGAAAGTTTTGCGATTGCCTCTTGGTATGTTTTAAGTTAAATGTGAAGTATGAGTTGATTAAATTAGGCAAAGGGGGGACTCCAGATATACCCGAGAGTACTTGGAGTATGTCCAAAACTAAACCTTCACGGCTACCCACAAGGAATATGTGGGCTGAAATGGAGTCTCTGGGGCTATTGTTCGTAACGCACCCATTAGGATGTGATAGAGATCGGTGCCCCGAGGTCACTTTTTAGTAAGTTCCCACTTCCTTTGGGTAATTTGCCACCATAAAGGTTTGATCTAGGTGTTGGATTTTCACCTGATGGTTTGTCAGTTGGGGAGAGTGAGTCCTGTTTATACTAGTCACCCAAGTGTTTTTGATACATCTTGACTGATCAGATGAACCACATCCAAGTGCAGAGCATACACACTGGAGTCTTGTAAATTTTAATAAGTTTTAAGCTAAGTGTTCTTGTTTAAAAGGAAAACCCTCCAGGAACCTTTTTCGATCCAAGTGGATCTCAATAGGGGAATCAAGGAGGGGTTAATTTTAAAATTGCTGATAAATAAAATATGAAAAAATAAAACAAAAACATAATTCTAGTTTTCTAATTAGTCCTACCACGAATCTCTTTCCCCTTTCGGGTCAATCAGGAAATCATGGGGTAAGTATTATGATTACTTTGAAATGTAAAATATGGAGAATGATATTGATAATGAACTAAATTATAATACCCTACATATTAGATCAATTCTAGTCTAAAATAAATAAGCAGAAAATGACGAAAAGGACACCGACGCAAATCCCCCCAGGGGGGATGGGGAATGGGCTCGAAAGAGCCTATTCCAAAAATGATTTTATTTATTAATGGTTACAATATCAGAGGACTGATACATCAGAAAATTATTGGTCCTTATACAGGCTGAAACCAATATTTTACAACTTTGGAAAAAATTTGAGTTTTTTGGTGAAAAGGGAGACCCCTGGGGGGATTTGAACGCTCCTGAGGCCACTTCGGATAGAAGATTCCTTTATTTTATGTAATACCTTATAAAATAAAGTGAGAATTTTATAATAACAAATTCCCAAAATCACTTTAAGAGTACCTTTGGATCATCCTACCTTATCTCAAAAAAGAAGAAGTTAAACTAGCTAAACGGGCGAAAAGGGAACCAAGGAAAGCAAGCTTTCCTTGGGATATTG
This sequence comes from Pseudotsuga menziesii, assembly GCA_001517045.1. Lineage (NCBI taxonomy): Eukaryota > Viridiplantae > Streptophyta > Pinopsida > Pinales > Pinaceae > Pseudotsuga > Pseudotsuga menziesii. The sequence continues at coordinate 479,120 of LPNX010942370.1, forward strand.
GATTGCTGTTTGTGCAGACAATTAAATATGCACTGATATTGCAGAATATTAAATTTTATAACAGCGAAAGGAAATCTAATGCATGCGATCTACAATTTTTCTTTAAATTTTCATGCAAAAAGATGATTTCCCTAAAGCTAGATCTAGAATGCTTATGAAACTTTCTTGAGTGCAAGATCTAGACTATGAGATATGAAATATCATATCTATGTATATTTTACTTTGATGAAATAGATCCAAATGAAATCAAAGCTATGAACTGAACAAAGTAACCGGGTAAAGTGTTGATTTTTTATAGAAATGAGAAGAAGAGGAGAGAAGGTCGGATCGTTGCTTGAATGAGGCAAGCTGAAAGGAGGCCCTTTTGTGGAGTACTGAGGGACATAGTATTGAGATTATTGGATATGAATGGAGTCAATATAGATCCACACCTTCATCCAATCAAGAACCTGCAACTAAATAACACAAGCCTGCACACACCTCGTGAGATCTGGATATAGATGCATAAAAGAACAAAAATGAAAGATTATGCAGAAATAACCTTATTTAAGCATATAACTGAGATTTTTGAGCATACATCATATGGATAAACAAGATCAAGAAATCTATCTTTCCTAGTTTAAACCCTTACTTGATTCAACCGAATCCTTGAAGCCAAAACACAGAAGCAGCACAGAATTTGGCAAGAAATTGCAGCTACCACATCAGCAACATAACACTAAGAATCCACACAATCAAATGCACTACACAGTATAGCCTCCAAATATTCATTATTCACAAATGATGATCAAATACAGAGTTACAATAGCAATCCCTTCAGTCTAGCTCTAACTAGCTTGAAAGAGGGAGCCTCAAGCAGGATATATACAAACTGTAGGCCATCCAGCCCAGGGGGGGCGCAATTCCTCATGGAATCAAGTGAAATCAACTGAGGGAGAGTCCATCAATGCACAACTGAAGCTGCACTGAGCCTACTTGTCAACCGGGGTCTTGATTGAGCTGACACATCAACCCATACACTGACACCTCAGTCCACAGAGCATCTAGGAGAATCCACACGTGTGGAGGAGAGAGAGATGGTGCAATTCCCCATGAATACAGCTGTAGATAAACTCTGGATTTGATTTGATCCCCTCCTTTAGTCAAGGATTTGTCAGATCGAGTCCATCTGCTCCATATCTGATTGATTTCAGTCAAATCGATTGAGAATCCACTGATTTATTGATTTTGGATTTGATCCATTATTCATCAATTTATTAATTAAAATAATCAATAATTGATTTTTGGGGCTATCTGACCTAAGTGATGGAAGATCACTTAAAACTTAGGAAAAAGTGGGTCCATGGGTTTACATGGTGCTCTTAGCTTGAAAATGAGCACCTACATGATTGAAACCGATTATATGGCCCACTTTTATTACAAAATCAATTTTTCCAATTAAACTATTAAAAAATAGCCTAAGTTTTGGAAAAATTTAATTTAATAAAAAAACACTGAAAAAACTAAAAAATTGAAAAATTGAAAAACACCTAGGGGGACTTAGACATGTTCATATGACTCACAAATGATGTCTATCATGCTTATACATTGACACATAGACTCTAATAACCTCAATAGGCATAAATGCCAAGCTGACCACCCCAACTTTGGAGGTATGGAGTGAAAAACTCAGAAATTATCAGTCGTTTATTCAACAACCAATAATAACCAAGGGAAAAAACACCCTGGGCTGATCGGATTGACAAATGAAGTCTAAGAGACCGAGTCTTTTACAGACACTATCATGCTAGAACATTTATTACAATTTCCCCATGGGGTATGAACATGTGATATAGTACAACAAGCACTTCCTAGAAGTACTTCCAAAGGTCTTTTTGAAGTCCGAACAAGTTAACCTTGTCCAGTTCACCAGGCTCACTTGATAAAAAACACTAAGTACAACTTAGGTGGTAACAGACCGCCCCAAGACGCGTTTATTTTGCCATCACATCCAGTTTTATTGTGCTTTCAAATACATGCTGGCACGCATCTGTAACTTCCTCTTCTAACTGCACTTGCTTTCCTAGAGATGCGCTTTCTCAACCACTAGTCGATCCTCTTCCTTTTTCAACTCCTCAATTGCACTGGCATTTTTCGCGATCAACCACTCTTGTTCTTTATTCAATGCTTTGACCCCTTTCCACACTTCTTCCTCTTTCTCTTGCGATCATAAGAATTGATCGCTGATACTTTGTTCTCTGTCTGCCAACTCCTGATTGGAGACCCTATGCATATGCACCAATGTCTATGTGGACAACGCATTGATGTCTATGGACAAATCTTGTAACTGCAACAGGGAGGCATTAATATCCTCATTGTTGGTCTCAACTGCATGCCTGAGAAATTTTCACATTTTGAATCTGCATCCTAGTGTTAATCGATCCAAGGTTCTGTATAGTTGTTGCCTCTAGTTCGTTCTTCAAAACTACATAAAATAACGAGTCAAGGTGAGTTATTACCTCACCAAATCGATCTTGCGCTTTTTTCTTCATCTGCTTAGCTGCTACATCTATTGCGGTTGTAATGGTTGTAATGAAATAGTTCAACTGTGCCTCAGTCACTGGGGTTATGCTTCTTATCATACCTTGCTCCTATTTCTTCTTCATTCTTGACTCTTCGAAAGCTTGCTCTGCTTCTAATTCGGTGGGGGTCTGCGACGACTCTTCATCCAAATCATGTTGGATCTCCTGATCAAGCTCAGGTACATGAGCAACTGGTGCATTCATTGGTGGACCCATCCATACTTCATCTAGGCTGACTAGTTCTCTCCATGTTGCAAGACAATCATCAACAATGGTCTCTAGATCTGCATCATACAAATTGTAATGTGGTGGTAACCACTTCTTTGTTAGGATTATTAATCCTCCCTTGGTCAAATGTCTATTAGATTATTTTAGCCTAACTTAGGAGTCCTAATTAATTAATTGGGTCCACTAGTACCATTGGTTCCACTTGGCCTAATCAGGCCACATGTACCAGTCATTGGAGTGTGGGGAACACTGCTAGAGGTTAATTGCCACTTACTACATGTGCATGCATCAGTTTGAGCACCTCCTAGACCAATACCTACATTTTAGGAGCCACTGGGAGTTCCGACACCAACCTACTTCAGTTAGTTGGGGTTAGTACTAGTTAGTCTTAGTTAGTCTCCGGTTACTTTTAGTTAGTTCACAATTAGTTAGCTAGTGCTAGCTATGCATGGCTAATGCATGGTTTCATGTGGAGAACGCACCTTTTCCCACCTACCACACTCAGTTGCACTGAGTTAAATAGTTATTATTGATTGTATGAGTTGGTTGGACATCTGGAGTTGATCTATGGGACTCTGATATTGATTGAGACACCATGAGTTAGATGGTTAGTTAGATACAGACACATCTAGTGGGGATATTCTAATTTGTCCCTAATTGATTCAAAATATTTTCCTATGTAATTGTAACATTGGATTTAATTAATGACAATGATACTATAAATTTTTGAGGAATACTCATATGTTTCTTGTGTGGTTTGTTTTGTTCAGTTTGTATTTTCATTCTCCATTTACTGCAATCATAATTCAGAACTATCTGCTTAAATAACTAAATTGCATTCAAATTCTAATATGGTATCAGAGCCTTCACGGGCAGGATTCATGTTAGTTTCTCTCCATTGAACATTAGAAGCAGCTGGGTTTCCACATAAGACCCAAAAAAGGTATCTTGCTTCCTATGGATTTATTCAGAGTGGTAGTGTAGGAGTGACAGACCCTAAAAAAATGTTCATGTCGAGAGGAAAAGCATGATTCTAATAGTTTGAATGTTTTAGTGTTTTTGCAGTTAATATCTACAAGTGCTACATAGCTTGTGTGAAGTTTTGTGATATCTCATCCAGAAGAATTATGGATTCTCAATATCCTACTCCTCGAATCCTCAAAACTTCTAATTATCTTGATTGGAGGATTGATTTGCAGCTTTCCTTGTGCAAGCATGGCTACCACAAGATAGTACTTGGAAGGGAGGTTGAGCCCCATCAGCCTATTGAAAGAAACAAGTTTATGAACTGCTTGGATGAAGCATTCGGTTGTCTATGTATTTATATATCCAGATACCTCATCTTCCACCTAGAAGGTTAAAGGACACCCATAGAAGCTTGTGAGATTCTTGAGAACTTGTTTGGAAGACAATATGAGCTTTGGGGACACCTCCTACAGAATGAGTTGGTAGCTTTACATCCCAACAATTTTGAAACAATAGAGCAATTCTTTACTAAATTCAAGTCTCTAGCACTCCAATGCAAACATGCGGAGCTGATCATAAGGATGGGAAAAATTCCCTTTCTATTCCCAACAAACTCGGCCTAGAGTATTATGCATTTGCTTCTATATTCCATTCCAAGTGGGAGGGCTTCCCCGATTGGAAAATTCCCTCATTAGATTCTTTTCCTGAGTCCTTAATCAAGGAGCAATAGAAATTGATTCGAATGGGAGTCATCAAGACCTCCAAATATCAATATCTCCTAGTTACTGAATCTTCCAAAGCACAAGAAAAGGGGAAATCAAAGAAGAAGAAGCCTAAAGCAGCTGATTTGAATCCTAAATAGAATAAATAGAATTTCGAAGGAGCCTCCGACTCTAAGAAAAAGAAGAATTTCGAAAAGAAGTTATGTCCTTATTGTGAAAAGGGGTACCATATTGAATATTATTGTATGATGAAGCAACTTGATGAAATTTCAGCTCTTCTCAAGAAGCATAACATTTCTCCCCCATAAAGAGCAAAGAAGCCTGATGAAGAAGCACATACAGAAGATGATGAAAGGTGCCATTCTTTGAAATCTAGACTTAGACAATCTACAACATGCATAATCAATTCTAATGATTCCAAACACATGGTTCCTTCCAAAGAATCCTTCTCAGTCCTCACACTGTCAAAGAGGCCTAACATTCACATGGGAGATGATTCCCATATTCCAGTAGAAGGAAGAGGCTCAATTAGAGCGAAGCATGGTGAGTTCAAGAATGTCTTTTACGTGCCCTTCCTTGTTGCTAACCTGTTATCTATTTATTAGATGACTCATAGAGGATCTCCCAAGAGAGTTACATTCAATTTAGAGATAGTTGAGATTACAGAAAAATCCACCTGACAACTTATAGCGAAATGCATTGCGAATCACTCTACCAGAGCTTATGAGTTCTCACATTTTTTACCTATCTCTCCTCCTACAGCTTTATTGTCCCATGCTAACAACACCAGCAATATTTGGCATGAGAGATTTGGCCATATCAATTTCAAATATCCGCAACAACTCCACAATGATAAAAAGGTTGAAGGTTTTCCCTCCTTCCAAACTTCCAATGGAGTATGTGTTGGTTTCTTGGTAGGTAAGCATCCAGAAAAGAAGTATGATGTTGGGAAGGAACATATAGATGCCTCTATACTTGATTTGATAGATAGTGATGTAGCTGTACCTATGCCCACAAACTCCATTAATGGTTGCAGGTATTTTCTCACCTTTATTAATGATTGTTCTAGGTACTGCTAGATCTACTTCATGAAACAAAAATCAGAATTTTTTGAGACTTTTAAAGTTTTTAAGGCTATGTTTGAGAATAGTTTCAATAACAAGATCAAGTCAATAAGATCTGATAAAGGAGGAGAGTACATATAAGGATATTTCCAGAATTTTTGTGAATCAAAGGATATTTGAATGGAACACTTAGTTCCATACACACCACAATAGAATGGTGTGGCTAAGAGGAAGAACATATCACTGAAAGAGATGGAAACATGCCTTCTCCATGCCAAACATCTACCTCCTTCTCTTTGGGTTGAATTAGTAAATTTTTCTTCGTATTTGCAGAATAGGGTTCCCCACAAGTCAGTGGTTGGGGTCACTCTATTCAAAGCACTACATGGGCATAAGCCCAATTTCTACCATCTGAGAGTTTTTGGTTCGAAAGCTTGGGTCAAAATACCACTTGACAAGAGGAAGGCCTTCCAAGCCCAAAGTAGTGAATGCATTTTGCTGGGATATGCAGAAGATGAAAAAGCTTACAAACTGATGGAGGTTTCAACCAGAAGATGCTTCATTGAAAGGAGTGTCTAGTTCGAAGAAGATTAGTTGTATGACACACCTTCAGTAGGACAGGAAGGTATAACTATTTCTCCTCCTATTTTCTACAGGTTTTAGATTTAGATGAAGAAGATCACATTCAACATGATCATGTTATTGAGACTGAATCTCAAGAGATTGTAGATCCAAATCCAGTATCCATTCCTAATCAGAAGCCTAAGACCATATGGGCTCAAAATATCCTTGATATAACCAGAAGTGGTGATGGAAATATAGAAGATAGAAGAAGAACAAGGTCCTAGTATCAGAATGAACATGCTGCACTATCCCTCACAAATTCTCTCCCTACAGATTGGTGCAACAAAGTTCTAGGTCGGTGCTACTTGATGATGGCGAATGATCAGCTACATGGCCCACAAAAGCAGAAACTTGATCATTCCCTACCTTCACCATCCAGAAGAGATAAACAGAGTCGTCATTTTAGAAGTACATTGAGAGGTTCACTGATGGACCATGCTGCTGCATAGAGCTACAATTTTGTAGCAATGTTCATTCAAGTTATTTTTCTAAAGAGGAATCTTTTTTCTTCTAAATATAGCTTGCATTCTTTCTATTTTCTTCTTATTTTGAGGGGGGGGTTTTCCCATGAGGTTTTCCCTATTACCTCGGTTCTATTAAGAAACATTTTATCTTTTACATTATACATGGATGATTTATGGCCTTGTTTCCAGGGCCCACATTTGTCCAAGTTAGGATTCATGGGGGGTGTTAGGATTATTAATCCTTCCTTGGTCAAATGTCTATTAGATTATTTTATACTAACTTAGGATTCTTAATTAATTAATTGGGTCCACTAGTACCATTGGGTCCACTTGGCCTAATGGGGCCACATGTACCAGTCACTGGAGTGTGGGGAACACTGCTAGAGGTTAACTGCCACTTACTGCATGTGCATGCATTGGTTTGGGTGCATCCTAGACCAATACCTACATTTTAGGAGCCAACGGGAGTCCTGACACCAACCTACTTCAGTTAGTTGGAGTCAGTACTAGTTAGTATTAGTTAGCTTCCAGTTACTTTTAGTTAGTTCACAATCAGTTAGCTAGCACTAGCTATGCATGGCTGCATGTGGAGAAGGTGACTTTTCCCACCTACCACACTCAGTTGCACTGAGTTAACTAGTTATTATTGATTGTATGAGTTGGTTGGACATCTGGATTGATCTTTGGGACTCTGATACTGATTGAGACACCATGAGTTAGATGGTCAGTTAGATACAGTCACATCCAGTGGGGAGATTCAAATCTATCCCTAATTGGTTCGAATCCTTTTCCTATGTAAACTATTGTAACACCGGATTTAATTAATGACAATGATACTGTAAATTTCTAAGCAATACTCATCTGTTTTCTATTTGGTTTGTTTCGTTCAGTTTGTATTTTCATTCTCCATTTACTGCAATCATAATTCAAAACTATCTACTTGAAGATATAAATGGAATTCAAAATCTAATATTCTTCTATGCGTCACGTTGCACCTACACATGAATGGTGTGCAGCCCAATCGCAAACCGATAAATATGCTAGAACTTCATCACAGCCTCCTTGGGTAGTCACAAAAATTTCATAGCTGCAGCCTGTAGCGCTTACCAATAGATCCAAAACTAAATGTCACAGTCCTTAAGTCGATAAATTTCCTTCACCTACGAGAGATTTTGGTAGCATGCTCCCTTGCAAACGTTTACTGCATCCACATCCATTCCTTGGTATTATTTTGGTTCCATCCATGCCACAAGCACAATCAAGATCAACAACTAACTGTATGTGAATGGTTGATGCCCCACCTAGACTGCCAATGCATCATTTGTCAACTCGTTCATTAAAAATAGCGACCAGTTCATTTGTACTCCTTGCGCACACTGCTCTATGCATGCAATAACCCCTGAATTACACTAGTTAGGTTTGTTCATCCTAACGATCTTACTAGCCAAAATTCATGCTCCAATGTGGACAACGAGATCATTTATGCTATCGACATGGTATGTGCATCCATCATGCTACAAAACATATTTCTTCTTCATCCTATAGCCAAATTCTTATCATTATTCCTCCCCCTGAAATATTGTGAAGGGTTGGGCTCGTCCTTGGGAAACCTTGTGATCTCTGGAATGATCACCACAGTGACTATGACCAGCAATTCCAGCCACAAAATCCCAATGTGGAATCATGCTAAGATATTCTTTGTGCATGCATTTGCTTCGTTCAACTGCCTAGAGTGTGAATGTTAATCAAATCAACAACCCAAATATTTGAAAACCTCACACCCAATCCCGTGGAATACGTACTATTAGGCCACCTCCAAAATCTACAATAGGTTCATAGGTACCCTTCGTGATCTATGTCAATGTGAGCATGTCATGATCATCATAATTCATTTGCATTAGCTTCGGCACGATGTCCATGGTGCATACCATGTCCTGCGGAATTGTGGGAATCTTCACTGGGTACTTCTAGTTCTTTGTTATCTTTCTAGGCTTTGCATCAGGTCATGTGGGAGGCACATATCCAGGGATGTCTACAGCGAACACCAGTGCATGGGATGATGATTTCACATCCCTTGATGTCGATTTCAAGGGACCTATCTGCACAGGTGCCCCCTCCTTTACTGGCGTCGATGTTCTAGTCTGTCGTTTCTTCGGTATGTGGGAGCTGGGTAGGTGTTCCCATCTCTTCTTCTTTGGAACTGATGAGGATCCCACCGACATACTGGAAACTTCTTCTTCAATGGTGACTTTGATGACCGGTGAATCCCTCTCGTTAGAAATCTCGAGCGTGACTTTCTCACACAGCATGTCACACTAGTTCACCAATTTTTCAATCGACACTACACCCTTACACTTCTCAACAACTCAACTACTTACTACATGATGTAACTCACCACAACATGACTCTCTATAATACTTATGCAACTCTGAAATTTTGAATATCGCACAATGGTGGATGTCGACCGCATTTGACGTCTTTTTATAGCACCAATTCGATTGCATCCCCATCATGACCAAATCATCTTTAATCATTTCGACCAAATCATGCATTAATCACCCGAATCCATCGATGATCCTGTCAATCCAACAATTGGATCGACCATAAATTTGTGTCGCTTCATCAAGTGCCACCGGTTAACTTATTTAACTGTCTACACTTATTACTGATTTGACTATGTCACGGCCCTACTGCTGTCGTGACATGACTTTCTAACTACGATACTAACTATGCTACTTGCGCATCCCCTTCCTCTTGGTGCACCATCCTCCTAACTACCATCTCATGCAGAAATAAATAGATTTTTTTTCCTCGCATACTTCCTTAAGCATCGCACGGCTCCTGGCCCATCTTGTAGGGATTCAACTTGTTACCATTCACTAATTTTGGCATCATCGCTCCATATAACTATTGTAGTTGCACTCAACCTCTTGAAGTAATGGAATTAATGAGATATGGACATAGCCAATGCATCTGTAACTTACCTGGATGTTTTGTGAACTTGTTGTCATACACCAGGACCAGGTCTCCTTGTTGAAACTATTTGTACTTAATGTGTCGATCGTTCCAGGACTTGTGTCTATCCTTCTCAACATGCTGGTGAAAACTTGCAATAAAGTAGTATTCCTCGAGTTTCACCAACTGTTCTAGTTGTTCCTCTAGTGCTAATTCATCATCCATTCCTGTCGCTGCTTCTATCTGCAAACTTGGAACAATTTACTCTATAGGCATGACTACCTATTTCCCATACACCAATTTGAACAGTGTATGTCCTGTCAATATTTTGCAAGTGGTGCTATATTCCCACAAAACTACGGGGATTTGCAAATCCTAGTCATCACGGTTCACATTGTATACCTTTGTAAGAGCATGCTCCAATACTTTGTTGAATTCCTCCATGGTCTCGTTCACTAGTGGATGATATGGTGTACTCTTCTTATGTTGTATTTGAAGCTCTTCTCTCAATGCACTAACTATGTGATTAATGAAGTGACTCGCCTGGTCACTCATCAATATCCTTGGGCACCCAAACCGAGTAACGATGCTGTCAAACAAGGACCTCTTGAGAAACCTTCCATAGGTGTTGTGATCATGGCATAACCTCGGATGAACTTATGGTAGTATCCTGTGTATCCCAGTGTCGCTCTCAATTGCTTCACATTCGTCGGTGGGGGAAAACTCAAAATCACTGAAATCTTCTCAGGGTCAACCAAAAGTCCCTTCTTGCAAACAATGTGTCCCAATAGCATCCCAAATGGTGCATAGAAAACACACTTCTTCGATGTCAGCGTGATCTAATGTTGTCGACATCACTCCAACATCAGTCGCAGGTTCTCTAGATGATCTCTAATTAATCCATAACTATTCAGTCATCCATGTAAACTTGCAGAAACTTCTAAATAAAATCCTTGAGTGTAGCGAAAAAAACCCTGGAGAATATCGTAGGTGCATTCTTCATCCCAAACGGCATCACATTGTACTGAAAACAACCCCATTCAGTAACTAATGTTGACTTGTGGAAATCCTCTTTTGTGATCCTGATTTGGTGATAGCCAGAAAAGCCATCTGTGAAGGAATACATTTCTTGATCGCTAAATCCTTTGAGCACTTGATCAATGAATGGTGTTGGAAATGGATCATGCAGAGACACATCATTCAATTTTTGGAGGTCAACACAGATCCGAACCTCACCAGTCTTCTTATCTTGCACCACCATAGGAATGATCCATTCTAATTCTTCAACCACCTCAATTATTCAAACATCTAACATTATGCCGAGCTCCACTTTGGCCCTCTCCTTGTATCATGGAATCAAGAAATATGGTTGCTGCTTTATTAGTTTCTCATCAGGTTTTAAGGGGATTTTCATTTCTCCTAAATATCCCATTATTCTCTTCATCTCAGAAAACTTGGTTGGAAACAAATCTTGGAATTCATGGAATAGATATATGATCTTTGCCATGGTTTCTTCATCCCAGTAGTCCCCAACATTCACAGAATTTGGGTTCTCCTCCATCCCAATATTGACCTTCCCAATTTTTAATGGTTGATTCATCGGATCTGTTGGTATGTCAGGTGTTTTGACATCCTGACTCCCTTCTATTTCTAGAATATTGATGTTCATGGATCATCACCATCCTCAAGTACTCTAGTCACATTATAGAATTTCGTCATCGAATGCATTATACATTTCTCATGCGTATCTATCGGATATGCAACTGGTACTGCCTTCAAAACAACATCGCGGATGTGTTGCAGTGCATCATGAATAACTAGATTGGTATCCGTGAAATTGAAGGTGTGAGTAAAATAGATCGTCAACTCTTCCCAAGCAGTAATCTCTCTACGCAACTCGGCTGATACATACCATGATCATGGCATCTCATCCAACATGTGGATAAAGGCATGGACCCACTCATCCTTTGGTCGTGATTCCCACAATGTCTGACATTCAATCAAATGATTACCAGGATTATTCCACCCATCGTACCTTCCATCATGGTACTCTTCTGCGTTTCCAAAGCTAAATATCATCAATCTTCAACACTGCGACCAGCTAGTGATCAAATTCTTATGGGTCGCCCACCAACATGCTGGAGTACCCTTCAACACTTCCTCCAATGCCAGCAACTGATGTGGTTTTGACACCTTATCTTCAAATTCAATGAGAAATTCAGATAACTCAGGTATTCCTTCATATGTCGGTAACTGAATAGTTTCTGTTGCGACTCGATACAATGAATACATAATCAAGCCACACTTCCTTAACGATACCTCATGCACGTGATTCTTCCAATTCTCTAACGCATCATTAGATTCAAAAGACGTAGAGCTAGATCTGTGCCAGCTGAGCTCACCGTCGACTATTGGATGGATATAATCTTCTAATATGTTGTATGCATGATCCCATCCTTTTGTAGCTTCCTCCCTCACTATCTCAACATACCTTCACCCTTCAGTTGGGTCCATCGGGGCGATGGCCCTGATGTCACGATTTTCAAAAGTCATAACACATTTCTTAAAGTTGATCACTGTCAAACTATCATTATCCCATCCAATACCCAACAACATGGGATAGGATCCTCCACCATCGACAATGTCAATGACATCAAAATCCGCATAGGTCTTCATCCCTTCGACTTCCATGGCAAGGCATGGAATCTGCCCAATCGGTGTCACTCTGGCTTGGTTAGCCAGTCACAACTGTATAGGGGGACCAAGCCAACTTCGGGCTCCCATATTTTTGCATGTCTTCCTTGTCATAATATTGACATCTGATCCCAGATCCAAGATGACTGAATATACCTCATAGTCCCCAATTTGAATTTTCATGTGCATCTCTTTTCCCTTGGACGGTTGGTGCAATAGACTCACAATCTCAACAAAAGCATTAGGATCTCTTACCAACTACAAACAACTATCAAATAAATGTTGTAAGGTACCATGCTACTGCAATGGTCATGCTACCGAAGTGGAATAAAAAACAGTCGACATATCATAGATAGGTAACTTATGAGGATGTCGTCCTATTTCATCGTGTACCTCAAAAAATGTCTCTTTCAGCATCGACATCAAAATGCACCTCATTCTTCCCATCCAACTGAATTTGTGGACGCGGGCTATCATCTTCCGTCATCGCTCCTCCACGAGTAATAATAGTAACATCAACATCTTGCGTTCTTGGTGCTGTTGAAATCATTGCAACAATTGGTTCGTGATTCTAGTTCATCGATGGATTCACAGGTTGATTCACATTCCGATTTAAATTATGTTTCTAAAGTTGATTCTTGTTCTGCAATTGATTCTGATTTTGGTTATGCAACTGAGGGACATTCCCTACCTGCCACTCCACGATCAGATGTGGACAATTCTCAACAGTGTGATTGATCGCGATATAATACTTACATTATTCTTGCAATTATGGGAAATCTCTTTGATAATCCCTAATACTTCGTAATTATAACATTGCACTGGTCCATGACCTCATCCTCCTCCTCGACCTAAGCCACCACCTTGTCCTCCTCATAATCCTCCTTGCTACTGATATTATGGTTGATTCAATTGCTGCTGCAGGGGATTCAGCTGTTGTTGAACATACTGCTGTGTCTATTGTGAAGACATCTGCATTTGATGATACTAAGCTTGTGGCATAAACTGTAGTTGTAGTTGTGACTATGTTACAAACTGCATCTACTATTACTGCTGCAGTATGAGCTGTGGTTGAGGTGGCAGATGTACCACCTATGGCTGTGGTTGCATTTGTTGTGTTTTTCAATGGTCTTCTCCCTTTACATAGTACATGTCCATTGTTCTATCCTATATTAGATCATATGCACTAAATTCCTTATCTTCATGCCCAACTAATCGACATAATTTGCAGTATAAGTTCATCGACTTTATGAACATCTTTTGCATATATCCACAATCTTCATGTCGATTCCCATACACTTGAAAAATACAACACCATGGCACACTGCCACAACTCAATGGGGTTAGTGCTCCTGACAATGGGTAGTTTCGGTAATCCGGGCAGTTATCTTTTGTATGTCCATCTGCGTGACATCGGGTACACGAGACCTCCTCGCGATGTTCTTTTCCTTTCTTTATATCTTGCAACTAGAGCATCAATTTCACCAACTACGTCTGGATCTGATTCATTCCAATTCCATTATTTCCAAATAGCAAACTTTCCAACTTCATTGCGATCTCCAGAGCCTCACTTTGTGTCGCGATATTTCGTTGCATCAATGGTATCCTGATGGGAGATAGTAACGATGCAATGAACCATTCTTTATTTTGTATGTCACTCATCTCAAATATGACTCTTTCCATTAGCGTCTTAAACCTTTGATCAAAATCCCAAATAGTTTCATTGGGATACAGCTTAATCTCCTTTAGTTTTGTGATGTATTGCGCTTCAGATTTCAGTTTTCTGAACTCTTCAATCAATCCTTTTCTAACTTCAACCAATGTTTTCACTGGATCCCTTGTAGGAACTTGTACAAATTTCATGAACCAATCCAGTGCATGACCACGAAGGGTCGTTTCCAGTTGACCTTTCTTAACTTCATCATTTATAGTTTGTTTCACAGTCCATACCACTTCACACAAGAACCAGTATTGTTCATAATCTTCAGTCCTGTTTCCATGGAATAGGGGTAACTTCGTATTGTTGCTCGCCATCCTGAGCCTTCTTCCTACAGTCGTTGATACACTACTATTAGAGTGTTGTTGACATGTCGAAAATGGTGATATCAAAATTGTGTGTAATGAACAAAAATATATAATAAATAAACACTAAATAACTATTAATAATTATAAAATAAAATATTAATTATAGTTATTAATTACTAAGTGAAAGGGTGTAACCCTTCACTACACATGCTCAATCCTATAAAGGCGAGCCTCAATGTAAAAAAATTATAATTTATCTATTAATTTATACATCATTTTATATCTATGGATATGTGGGTTATTTCAGAATATACGGGTTCATTCTGAGTTAATTGACAATATCCGACTATGGATGGTACAGTGGTATCAGATCCAACTTTGATACTGGCTTTGGAAAACATTTATACACCTTGTATAAATCGGCTATTGGCCATATTCAATCTATCAGAGGTACTCTTCTTTTGGGTCTTTGATGAATATTTTTAAAAATAAATAAATAAAATAAATAATTCATTGGCCATTATCCAAAATCTCGTTTAAAAAAATATTATTCCGCTGCATTCTTGAAGGAAATCAAATATCAAAAAGAAGAAAAGGAATATGCACGGGATGAATAGTTTAACAACTCAACATTCTAAATATAGAGGGAAAAAAAAAGAAATTAAAAAAAAGGAGGGGAAACGAAAAAAGAAAAAAATAAGACATTTTCCTAAAAGAAAATAAAAAAAAGAAGTAAAATTATAACCCCACCAAAAGAGGTAAAAGTAAACCACCCCCCCCTAAAAAAAAGAGTTCAAAAGTTTAAAAAAGAAGAAGAATTAAAAGTAAATATTTTAACCTGGGTGGGGAAGGTAACAATCACTCATCCCAACCACCCAATCTACTCCCATTTTACAAAACTATTGGAAAAAAAAGGAGATATTGATTTTCAAAGAAAACTTAAGAATATGGATTTTAATATTGAAAAGAAGGAAAAGTTTCCTATCACCTTACACATAAATGTTGCGATACTATTTAGAATTAAAGGGACACTTGTAGGGAAGGATATCACCATTTCTATTGCACCTACTGAAAGTAATAATTATATTAGTTCTGAATTCACTAACATTTAGTGATTCCCGAGTCAAATATAAGGGAAGAGATAGACTTTTGGGACAAAAAAAACAAATTGAAATAACTGGCTTACAACCGGATGTTGGAGATTATATGGTCACATTGAAATTCATTGTTATTTCCTTATGGAGCTTTGATGGTGACATAATTTTGGGTTTAACTTGGATTAAAACATTGGGGACTTTCATCTTAAATATCGAAAAGAAGTTTCTAAAATTTTCCTATAAGCACACGAGAATCACATTTCAAGATATTACAATGAAGTCAGATATATAAGCTCTAACATCTGAAGAATTCAAGGATATATCAAAGATGATTTCACAGGGTAATCAGAACTCAGAAAAAAAAGAAGTAGAAATAAATTAAAAAAATTGTCGCTAGTAAGGATGAAGAAATTACTCGTCTGAAGAATCATAGTCAAGACTTGATAGCACATATTAAGAAATTAAAAAGGGAAAAAATATCACAAGAAGAAATCCAAGAGGAATTCCACCAAAAGGAAGTGGTTCTCTAAAATGAATTCAATAAGAATCTATTACAAAAAAATGAAGAAAAGTCTTGCTTAAAAAATTTGAATCAAGGGTTGACTGAACAAATAAAAAATTAAAATTTGAGAAGTTAAAAAAATCCTCAGAGTTATTATCAACCAGTAAATCATGAGAATCACAAACAATTGAAGTTTCTACAAGGGTTCCAAAAACGGCTCGAATGCCTTATCGTCACCCAAATCACAGAAGTTGATACAACCAACATCAAATTAATGCAGAAAATAAGCATCGTCCTTATTATAGACAAACCAACTACAACATTGAAAATGAACAAAAACAACATCGAAAAATAATATGGAATCCTAAATTAAGAAGTTCTGTATGAGCAGTCGATCATCAAACAATTCCAATGAATATATATTTGGGATGGATCGCTTCCCAAAAAATGAAACACCTTAGTTGAAAAATCTGAATATTATACCACCTAGTTTCATCAAGAATCGTAGTTCCAAGCTCACAAAACATCATGAAAAGTTGTTACGAGCAAGATAACAAAGTCATACAATAAACTATGCTTTGAGGACAAATAAATTCTAAGGGAGAGGCAATGTAATGAACAAAAATATATGATAAATAAACAATAAATAACTATTAATAATTATAAAATAATATATTAATTATAGTTATTAATTACTAAGTGAAAGGGTGTAACCCTTCACTACACATGCTCAAGCCTATAAAGGCAAGCCTCAATGTAAACAATTATAACTTATCTATCAATTTATAGATCATTTTATATCTACCGATATGTGGGTTATTTCAGAATTTATGGGTTCATTCTGAGTTAATTGATAATATCCAACTATGGATGCGACACAAAGCCTCGCTCTATGTCGTGATATTTTGTTGCATCAACGGTAGTGTGATATGAGATAGTAACGCTGTGATGAACCATTCTTTATGTTGGTATTCTCTGGGCAGACCCAGGTTTACTTTATTGTACCAACAAAACCCCTAGCTCACTGGCCCTTTCGGCAATAGACCACAGAACGGCATAAAGTCTCACCCGAAGTGATCCTAGATGGGGTGGCTGAAGAATCAGGTTTCCTCAACCAGGTTTTGTAGCATCCTAGGTCCTCTTTACTCTAAATAACTAGCTAAATCTCTCAGCAATGGCTATTTCTCTCTTCCTAGCTGATTCTGCTATGGGACTGACTCTTATCGCATCGTAGCTTCTAGGATGATGCGCAAGCTTTCTCTTCCACTCAACTCTTAACCTGCGACATCGCACACCGCAAATCCCCCCAACAGTGCAATATCACCTTTCTAGGCCGCGATACTCCCTACAGTAAGACTCACTAGGCTCATCAACTCTTAAGGTCCAGAGGCTTCCTCCCTGAGTACAATAGCTCAGTTAACCTTCATTAGGGTGTTAAACAACCTTACTTAGGCTTCTACAGTTTAACACGCTTAACATCAATTACGCTCAACTTGCTGAACTAAATAGACAGAAGTCACTCAACACTGTAGCTGTTAGCTGTTGTAAATCAAGCACTAATAAACTCATATACAAAATACTCGACACATTCAACTCGCATTTAACCTTCTACGTTACTGTAAACTGAAAGATAGCATACATACATTCATTAACTGATAAGCAAATTTCATGTAATGGATAATAGATAGAAAATAAGTAGAGCACAATCACATGAAACAGTCGCACAACACACGGATGTACGTGGTTCACTTCCAGGAGGGAAGCTACGTCCACGAGAACTATGTTTGTATTATATCTTGAGAGAGTAAACACAGTCCACTGCAACTTCTTATCTAGCTTGAGATCTTCTGGGAAACTCCACACACACAGCTGGGAGCCCTTCTCTTAGATCTATTCTTTTCCTATAATGCTTTCTTCTTACAATATACCCTTTCTCTCTCTCTCTCAATCCCTGTGGATTGTTACATTCATGCTCAAGGAGCTGGCTACTGGTTACCGTAAGATAACTACAGAAATAACGATAGAACCAGAGCTCGACTCTTCCTCAATGTTTCACAATACTGACGACAACTAGTAACAACCAAAAAAACCCAAATAACTAACTAACCCTTCATAATACAAAATACATGCTTAAATAGGTGGCCCAAAGGTCTCACCATGATACAAAACTGTGGGCCTATCCCATCAGTAACCCAAGACCATAACTATGAAAGTTGGCCTTTCTGTACTTTGAACTACCGCTTTCTGGTCACACCGTAGCTTCCTGCAGTCTTCCGCGATTTCTGGCACTTATCGCGGGTATGGGCACCGCTTCCTCGGTCGCTCCCCTTCTGTCCTTTATCTTTAATACCTCGTCCCGTCACTCCTTCTCTATTATGAGGGTATCTGAGCCCTCTTGTCATCGCTGATGCCTTAAATGCAGTGGTTGAGCTCTCTTCCCGGTCGCTTTAGGTACTATTTCCTTTGAATTCCTTGTTCCGAACGCCGCGATTTTCATCCCGCGATCCATGGTGGGAAATGCGCTACGACGTCATACCTTTAATGCATCTCTTATATTGCTAGCTTATCAGCATCGCCAAAACTGTCTTTCCTCCAAAAATTGTCCATCTTCTACCAAAATTAGCAGCTTTTCCTGTAGCTGTGGGGCCCTGCTCCAACACTTTACGTTGGATGTCACTCATCTCAAAGTTGACTCTTTCCATTAGCATCTTAAACCTTTGATCAAAATCCCAAACAGTTTCATTAGGATACTGCTTAATCTCCTTTAGTTCTGTGATGTATTTCATTTCTGATTTTGGTTTTTTGAACTCTTCAATCAATCCCTTTCTAACTTCAGCCAATGTTTTTGTTGGATCCCTTGTAGGAAGTTGTACAAATTTCATGAACCAATCCAGTGCATGACCACAAAGGGTCACCGCAAGTTGACCTTTCTTAACTTCATCATCCATAGTTTTTTCCATGGTCCATACCGCTTCACACAAGAACCAGTATTGTTTGGGATATTCAGTCCCATTTCCATGGAATAGGGGTAACTTTGTATTCTTGCTCGCCATCCTAATCCTCCTTCTTTCAGTCATTGATCCACTACTATTAGAGTCTTATTGACACGTCGAAAACGATGGTGTAGAACTCGTGTTTCTTCCTGAGTGTGGAGAAGTGAACGGAGGTGTGGGTACGTTGTTGCTCTGGGTCGGTCTTTCCTATGGCTCGGGCATAATCTGGTCATCTCCTTCATTGCTCTAGGGTCCCTTTTTCCCATGTGGTATTCCTTCATGAACTCATGTCTAGGTCACAACAAGACTCTCTCCTATCCTCTGCCTCTTCTCTTGCTGAAACCTTTCTCTTCCTCTCGTAATACCACTTCCTTCCTTGGCTTCCCTCACAGTCTCATTGTAACTTCCATCCATCTTCCCCATATCATTCCATCCAACCCTCATCTCCGCGATGCCTGCAACCTCCGTACACCAGGACTCTACTACTCGAGGTACATCTTCAATTCACATATGATCATCTTAATAGACAATTGCAAAGACAACATGAACCTACCTCTTGGTTCGTTGAAAAATTCCCTTTATGCTTCACTATAGGATTTAGTTGTTTCAACTGTGAACTCAGTAATATAGCCTTCCAAGATGTTGTTGATCCAGACTTCAACAGCCCTTGATACTCTGTTATCTACCACTTGCAACTCCTAGATCAATTCTAGGGTCCAGGAAGTTGGTTCACCTCCTTGGAAATTAGTCTTCTGATATGTCAAGTGCCCCAACCACTCATACAGGATGATCAGAAACTCATAGAAAAAGTACTTGTGAGGACCGTCATGCCTATACTCTTCTAGCCACTGATCTGTCGTCATTCTATGGTTCTGATTCTCTTTCTCACAAACTCCCATATTTTCTAGTCAAACCAATATTGAATATCTGGTTTTGTCGGATGCCACAACATGTCCTCCCCACTCTTCACACTAAGGTCCTGGCACCATAACCATTTTTGGACACAAAAATAGTCGACAAGGGTTCACTCTCTTTCGACACCCAAACCACCACAATCTCCCTAAGCACTTGCCCAGACAAGTTTTACCTCATCAGACAACACCTACAGAGCATATGAAGTCTCACCCGAGATGTTCAAGGGAGAGCTGACGGAACCAA
The DNA here is from genome assembly GCA_001517045.1 of Pseudotsuga menziesii. Lineage (NCBI taxonomy): Eukaryota > Viridiplantae > Streptophyta > Pinopsida > Pinales > Pinaceae > Pseudotsuga > Pseudotsuga menziesii. Next base: position 499,173 of record LPNX010942370.1, read on the forward strand.
GTTTCCACAGTTTGGAGGAGGACCATTTGTCTACTTCGTGACTTAGACCAACATCATTCCACAAATCTAACCATTCATATTATGCATTAACAAAATCATGTCATCATTCAACATATTGCAATAACATACTTGAATCACAGGAAAGAATTGTTGCGCAGATAGATCTAGCAATATATCATCATCTAAAATAGAAAAAACATTGCATCATTCACAGACCCATATCACAGATACACATTACAGTCACATGTATGCCGCGAAAAATAGTAAAACAGAAAGACAGTAAAAGATACAGTAATTCTGCTCAATCTTTGTCATGTCATAATAAATTCTGCAGCAAAACATGAGTTCTCAAAATATTTATTCAATCACATACGCAGATCCAATAGGTACTGTTACAGAGAGAAATTCCTATGGCTTGGGGTACCACAACAGATAGCTTAACTCCAGAAATCAATCCTTTCCTATATGCAAGAGAAACCAAATAACTAACACTAAAGGATCTCGATTCTTACCTTATTTCGGATGGTTGATGTAGATCCCCGTTAAGCTTTCCAACTCCAGCTTGAATTGATAAATTGCTTCCTCAACATTCAATAAAAAAGACAAGCATGCTATATATAATTGTGTTAGCTCTACTCTAACATATATAATCAATAACATATAAGCATTTGAAATCATCAATGGATAAAATATTCATTCAAACACACATTATTGGACAGGAAAATATATTTCTATTAATATAAAATCAGATATTACAATGAATACAACCTCTGTAGACACGTCTATGAATCAGAGAAACTGAGTCCCCCACTTGGGCCTCCACCACTTCAATCCTCCATCTCTCTATAGCAAGCTCACAAGCAAAAGGAAAGCTTGGGAAGAACACAAAAGTGCTCCAAGGGACAAAGGGGATGTAGACTCAAGCACAATTTCTGGCAACAATGGACTATAGTTCTCTTACTCTCAATTCCTCATGCCTTCAATGTATCCAAAGGGTTCCTTATATATCTGTTTAATGGGGTAATGAAAGGTTGAATCCGAGTGATCTCAAGGAATATGGAAGGCTAGGAGACAAGTGAGTTGGATCCATATCAAGGAAAACTCCAAAAGAATTTGGCCTTTTGCACACATCCCGATGTACGCAGGTTTAAGGGTCAAATCCGTGTATATATGCGAGAAAGGGATTAAAAGTCACGTATGGAAATTTTTGCATGTTTTTAGGGATGATCTTGGAAACATCAAAGGAAAAAAAATGGTCCATGGGGTATAAGGAGTCTGCATAGGGACAGGGAAGGCCATAAAAGTGTGATTCATAATGTGTGGTAAAATCAGCTATAATAGATGCCCCCTAATGTGTGAGGTGAGAGGGGTCATACGATGGCCGAAATACATTATAAGTCTATCCTAGAAATGAAGTGATGAAGAACCCAGTGGAAGAACTAGCCATCCAATTAGCACTATACAATGATACAACTCTGCACATAACTACAAATACATATAGCAGTCCCGGATACATAAGAGTACAATGGCCATGAATAGGCATGATACAATATGACATATGTGGTCATCGCCATGTACACTATACATAGATCAGAATCTCCACGATGAAGATATACAAAGGATCATGATCTCCATGAAGACTGAATATATACAATAGATCAAGATCTCCATAATGGTTGGAAATGTTTGACATATACTGGAATCAAGTCACGAGAGCTGAAATCTCATGAACACTGGCACGATCAAGGAGATAGCATATATGAGATGCCACCAATCTGGAAGGTATTCTACACAAACCGCTGTGAGTACATGTCCTACTATGTAAATAGAGGTGTCAAGGTCGAACATAGTAGTCCATCGTCTGATTACCGGTGATTGATGTATACCATCAATAGACACGAGATCACCCACTGATAATGAAAATGGGAATCAAGGTACTAGAGTGCAAACTAACAAGTGTGAATAAATGTGTTGAGGTCAAACACTTGAGAGAATCCATCAATCAGGGGACATTGATGTATTCCCAAAGAACTGTCAATGGCAAGAGAACCTGCCACTGATGACTGCGAGTCTCAAGACACTAAAAAATGACTCTAGATTCCTATCCCAGAATAAATGATCTAAAGTCGATGAGATGAAATCCACTGGAAGGAGGGCATTAAGGCATCCCCCATCATCCAACACGAGGTACTTAGCAAAGCTGTATAATGTGGAAGGACTCGATCATAAGGTGCAAAAACCAATAATTGTACCAGGAATGGCTGACATGCAAAGTCAAGATAGCTGACGAATGGCTGACTTAGGCTTCAAATTCCTTCGAACAAGAGCATAACGACAAATGGTGGCTGAATGTAGGAAGCATAGACTCGATATGCAAAACTGGGACATCTCTGTGACACAGAAGGCATCATCATAGGCTCCATAGGGACTGGAAGCTTAACCAGTCGGTGGAGATAAACTTAGATAAATGAGTACAGCTCCTAAAGTCAAACTATTAACCCAACCAATGGATGTGATATATAGTGCTCTATTCGAAGGAAACACGAATCGACTGCTACCAAAGATAACATCTTTCCTTGTTTGTATTTTTGGTTTTTTAATTTTTTTTGGACTTTTTCAAATATTTGAAAATCTTGAAAAAGAATAAAATTGCTTTAAATTTACAGACTAGAAGGAGACGAGTGTCGAATGGGCAAACAAAATAGTTCTAAGCAGTGGAACATACCTATGCTCAATGCAAGGATACATGTGTAGGATAGCGACACTCGGGGGAAAGTCCCCTCCTGGTAAAAATAGGGAATCAAGTTGCAAAGGATATATAAAATGGCTCTGCATGGCTAGACATGAGACAAGCTTGGGCTATATGGCTGATACTCAAAGTCACGGAAGCCAGCATAAGGCTCAATAAGGCAGGCAAAGCTCATGATAATGCAATTACAACTTAACATAAGGGAGGTCGGGGAAAATAGGCCAGAAAAAGATCAAGAGGAGTATGAGGCTCTTGCGAAATGTCATGGCAATACTATACAACGGACTCCCACACCCTAAAGGAAAAAACTGTCGGCATGGGCACCAAATGCAATTAAGGAGCTAACTAGGGTACCCATGTAAGGTCAAACTCTACCATTCTAATCATTTCACTTCTAAAACAGCAAGAAGGTTCTATGACAAGATAGAATGGGTTCATACCTACGGTTATAATGAAATAGTTACAGGGTAATGAAAAATGAAAATGGTGGTGAAACCTAACCTATATGCCAGTTTAGACACGATAACTGAAATCGGCATGAACGGGTCAAAACAATGGCCGAAACGGTGCTCAAAGCGGTCTCCTACATCATATATTAGTAAAAAACGGTCCAAACTATAGAAAAGGGGGTAAAAATTTTCAAAAATTCAAAAAAATTCTATAAATAGTAAAAAAATTCAAAACATTATATAACATTTGAAATTTTTACCCAATTGAGCTCAGAACTTCAAACGCGAATTCCAGGAGATCCAGCCGACGGAATCCGACACCATTTTTTCCAGGTAATTTCCCTTGCCCTGCTCTTTCATTTTCATGTAAATTTTTCAATTTTCCATGGTATATTTGGAATTCTAGGCCATCCTAAAGTGTGCGCCTCGGCCCACTTGGAAATCAAGGATTTATCTATGTATAGGGAAAGATATACATGTAAAAAGCCCTCAAAGTCGTGTACATACATGACTGTTTAGCAAACAGTCGCGTATGCGGCCGCGGTCGAGTTTTTTAAAGACTTCTAATGACCCAAACTTGATTTAAATATGCAGGATGATTCTAGAATGGAGAGAATGTGAGCATGGGGATGTAGAAGAAGCAGTACGTGGTGATCTAATGGCACAATAGGCTCTTCGTGCATGCAGGCTCTACAAGTTTTGGTGTCTTTGTGGCTTAAGAGCCAAACCAAGACTACTACAGATGCTAGTAGACTACTGGGATCCTGGCTCAGAGTCTTTCCAGATTGAGGGGATGTCCCTCACTCTTATCATCATATCTACTCCAGCAAATTTCAGTTTCTGACAGCATTCAAATGTCAAAGTGACCACTCAGTTTGAAGGGCCTTCTGGCAGCACAACGTGGTGGATACATGGAATTGTCACAAAGAGATAAAGGACCTGTTCCTCTTTTATGGAGAGCCTATAATTTCTTGAAGTGGGAAGAGTTGTGTCCTTCTGAACCAGAACTTGGGCATGCATTGATGTGACTAGTCATAACTGGTCATGTCATGACTCATGCCTGTAAGGTCGAGTTACTCATTCTGGCACATCATTTCTTCCAGACATTTACATGTCTTGATGGAGTGGACGTTCTTGTGGCCCTTGCGGCAACACGAGTTGAATCATATATTGCAGAAAGGGATTTTCGTGCCTTGCTCACTTGATGACAAGGAGCCTGCAGAGGCCAAGAGCCAAGGGTTTGAAGTACAAATTACTAATGAAATGCTTGTGTCAGTATATGATTTCCATCATCAGGCACATTGCCCCTCTTCTTGTGTAGCTTCATCTTTGCTTGGTGTTCATACACAGTGCGGCATGTCTACTTCAATCCCAATGGATCGACACATGCAACAACATTCTCAAAAAATTTCCTAGTATTCTCAATGTCCCAACAGGTCATGGATTTAGCTGTATCGAGCACTTCCCATTGAAAAGAGTTTTAATACAGAGATTGCAGAACAACTGCTTGATTTCATTGTTGAAATTTACAATTCTATTAATGAAGATCTGTACAGAGAAGAGGATTTATGCATGAAGTGACAACCACGATTTTTCTTCTGATTTCTATCATGGCGCCAAAGTATGAAAATATGACTATGAGATTGCTAAGATGCATAGTATTCGTATTGCATTTAATTGTGGAATGATATGCCCCTGTCGAAAGGAACCCGTTTGCTGAGATATTGTTCTATTCGGAGAAGGTGAGTAGAGAAAGAGCGTGTGAAGATAGGCATTCCAAATCTGTGAAATATTGTGGTCGTGTGAATGATGTTACCATACAATATTTGTGAGAAGGTGTACTGTGAATGAGAGGCCGCGTGAAGAGTTATGCAACAGGATGATATCGTGGAGAAGGTCATATGAAGAGGCCGATATCATGGACAAGGTTATGCTCAAAGAAGAGATGCATTCTCCTACCTCAATGCTCTTGAACACTTGTCTTCAAGATGATGCCACACGGAACTGGAACTGTTTGACGGTGCATCACCGCCAACAACGTAGCCTCCTACATGGCCATTGACCGACCTTTTGAGTCGAGGAGTCATTGATACAGTATCCTTCACACAACATGTTGAGATGATACTCTGAGGTGGCCATAATTGCAGGATCTGATGGGGATGCCCGAGTTTGTTTATTGCAGGTTGAGGTCAACATTGCTGCAGGAAAGGAGAGTCATCACTGCTATGAGTATGAGTATGTGCTGGATCTGAACTGGCTGAGGCTGCCACCTATAGTAGGAGCGACAATGTAAATGCATATCAGCAAGCAATCTGGTCAGCTGGTGAAGTTCTGGAACCATGGGTTGTTTTCTAGTCGTGCACATTTGGGGCATTTGGGAACTTGAAAGACTTACAAAACATTCATGTGTTATGAAGTCTTAACAAAAATTGTAAATAGGTTTTTATCAACCTGGTTCAACTGTAAGTTTGGGTACATGATCGGTGGTGCCAAAGGCATGCAAACATCAGCCCAAGCAAGCCAAAGGCAACCTCTACAAACTTTTCAGGGCAAGTAGCATACTGGAAGATTCAGAGAGATATCTATATTCGGGATGATCACTACATACAATTTTTGGCTAATGTGGGTCCTGGCACCAATAACTACAGAACTACTTGCACCTCGAGCACTTATATGTTTGGTAAACCTCTGGCATATCAGTCAACTACAGGATCATTTTCACTCAAATCTATATTGTTGATCAGCTCCAAAGGGGGTCCTGCCAATCAATGAGGAATTTTAATTCCTTGATGCAAATAATTGTATTTCTTAAGGGAAAATGAGTCAGGTCTAGAAGTTTTCAAAACATAAATTTGGTTGTAACCAAATCTGCCTTGTCATACACTTGAGGGATTTGAGGGATGATTCATAGCAAGATCTTAGATTCAGTTAGCAAGAATGTAGGATCTAAAACAAATCTGTTTTGTTTCTAAAGATATTTAGTCATTTTAAGCCTATGGGCATGAGGGGACTGGGGGTTGGAAATTTTGGAGTTATGAAAGCCCAGTTTTGATCACTGGCTGTATAACATAAGATACTCTATAGCTTCAATGCAATTTCTACTTTGAATGAGCATGACTATGATTTGTCTCTGTATGTTATGAATTTTGTTTCTTATAATTTATCATGTATATGGTCCAGTGAATTCCATTACATTGATTCTTATTTTTGAAACACAATTATCCTTTATACTTTCATAAAACAGAGGCAGTTTTATTTCATGAATTTATGATCATAGTTACTGAGATATTGGACCTTGTGTCTTGTTTTATGTTATACAGTTCTTGTATGGTTTCATGATCTTCTTATAGCTCTGATTTCACACCAGCCTAATTCTTCAATAGTTGTTTGATTTTTCTCATAGCTCTCATGATATACTAGCCTAGTCCATTCATAATTGTGTGATTTTCTCTTATAGCCCTGATTTCATACCATCTTGTATTTTCAATTTGATTTCATTGATTTGTACATTTTTGAAAAAGATTTCCTTAATGTCACGTCCCCGTGCCTCCGACCGGTGAAGAGGATGTGACCCAAGCTTCAACCACCCGGGCTAAGAGCCCCATGAACACATACATGCATAAAATTGCTGAAACAGAATGCTTAAACAGGTACATTGAAATTGAACATGCACACATGAACATTTATCATGCATAGATGCAATTATCTATTAGACACAGCAGAAAAATCATACATTCAAACAAGCATTCATCCAACATGTTCATCATTTTCATTAAGAGAAAATATGGTTGCAGAAGTAAAAATGGACAAGATCACTTATCTTATGAAAAATTCATTCCATAACCAGCTACGTTGCTGCAACATTCCACCCAACCATAGGCCGGCGTGCTCCTTAATCTCTCAGCAGCGCTGCCACCCCCGAGCTGGGCATGATTCTGCAAGGAATAAGGGAACAAGCAGGCTTACACATAGCCAAGGATACACAAAGCATAGCAAAGACAACACAGTTGGGTTTATCAAGCCATCAAGGAGTTGGGAAAGGCTCAATGCTAAGCTGGTGAGATCATTACAGAGCCAAGGACACCTACACCAGAACTAGCCTGACTTCTAAGACACCCACACACACCCAACACAAGGAATCAGTCCCTTCTCTGCTACACAGTCCCTCAGGCCCTGCATTCCCTTCCAGTTCTATTCAGGGGTTGTGGAGAAGAAATCCAGCCCTCTAGCTCTGTCTATGTGGTTTCCAGCCACCAGGTTTATCAAGCAAAACTAAGCCTCCATCCCTGCTCCCAACACAGTCCGAAGACCAACCATTGCACGCATGCAACTACTCATAAATTACAGCTTCACAGAGGAAACAAATTCTGAGTCATTCTTGGCCCTATCATGGCCAAAACGACTCCCAAACGAATTACAATAGTCCCCAAATGTAACAACAACACAGCTTATGACATGAGAAAACAACAGTCCCAACAAGAAACGTATCAGCATACACAATCACCACATAAGGCAGGCAGCAGTCCATCCTGGACAATTAAGAAAGTGGAAAAGACTTACACAATCCCTCACTGGGGAAGGAACTACATACTTTCATCCTGTGCGTGAGGAAATCTTGCACCTGACCCCAAAACACAGAGGAAAAAACATACCCGATTCCACTCTGTGGAAAAAATGTGAATGGCCACCGATAAGCAGCTACCCTCTTGGCTGTGTGGGATCCAGTAGAACAACGGCCTATGCGTGAAAGTGAACAAAAATGACAGGTGATGGCTTCTGTGTGAGGATGAACAAGAATTCCAGCTTGTTCATTGATGAACAGAACAGTGGATAGACGCGAGTAGGGAGTGCGTGAGCATTTTTGCTCTGTCATGGAGGAAGGGTGGTATGGCTGCGTGCGTGAGGACGGTGGTTTCTTCCATTGTGAAGTAAACCATGGTGGAGTGTGCATGTGGGTGAGGACTGATAGTCCTACCACCCCACTCCCAAAACAATTAACTGCCTCAACCACCAGCAGCAATTCTTCAATGAAAGTGGTTGGGTAAGGCAAGGAAAGAAGACACATGGATTTTTACCCCATTGGCCAAGGTTTGACAAATTCCCCCACATCCTTATCCTTGTGACAATCATGCCCCTTTCTCATTTTAGTTGCTGTGATCGTAGCTGGTCGGGCTCATTTAATTAATTATAGATGCACATTTACATGATGACAAACACAATATATGCCGCATGCCCCGATATACCATTGGTGACAATTTTAAATCCAAAACATAGCATAACCGATCAATGGTGGGCCTTGGCCTTTAGCGTCGCACCATAATCATCTACAATATATACATCATGTACATTTAATGCAACAAGGTCAAAACCGGGGTGTTACATTCCCCTCCCCCTTCAATAGCACTATCCTTAGTGCTTACAAAATTGACAAAATGCTACACTGGTATCGCCTCAGTGTTCCACAAAATTGAACAAAAATGGATGTGCCAATCGCATGGCATCCTCCAGCTCCCATGTAGCCTCTTCAGGTTTGAAGTGCTCCCATTGCACCTTTACCTGACCTATGGCTCAGTTCCGAAGCATTGTGACCTTCCTGTCGAGGATGCGCATTGGCTCGATTCGGAACTCTCTCTTGGGTTCCTTCTGGATCACATCCCAATTTATCACATGGTTAGGATCATGTACATATCTCTTAAGCAAAGAAACATGAAAAACATTATGAGCTTTAGTGCTAGCAGGAAATGCAAGCCTATATGCAACTGGCCCTATTCTTTCAAGCACTTCAAACGACCCATAGTATCTTGGTGACAACTTGGCACAACTTCCAAGCTTCAAGGAACTCTTCCTTGCCCTCACTCTGAGGTAAACATGATCTCCAACCCTGAACTCTCTGTTTACCCTATGCTTATCTGCATAGCTTTTCTCTCTGTCCCGTGCTGCCTTTAGATTCTGCCTAATCTTTACAACCTCTTTCTCCATTTCCCTGAGCAATTCTGGTCCTAGCACAATCCTGTTCACTAGGTTATCCCAAGTCACTGGTGTCCTACACCTTCTTCCATACAAATCTTCATACGGACTCATCCCCAAGGATGCCTACTGTCCATTGTTATAAGCAAACTCTACCAAGTGCAAGTAATCTTCCCACTTGGTTGGTTTCTCCATCACATACATGCGAAGCATGTCTTCAAGCACCTGATTAACTCTCTTTGTCTGCCCATCTGTCTGAGGATGGTATGCAGTGCTGAAGTTCAGCTTTGTACCCAAATCTGCAAACAACCCCTTCCAAAAGTTGGAAGTGAACTTGACGTCCTTGTCAGAGACTATTGCCTTAGGCAATCCATGCAATTTTAATATCTCCTTCATGAAGATATTTGCAATGTCACCAGCCTCATACGTAGACTTAACCGGTATAAAATGTGCTGCCTTTGTCAACTTGTCCACCACAACCATGATGGAGTCATGTTGTCTCCAAGTCATTGGAAATCCTGTAATAAAATCCATGGAAATAACTTCCCATTTCCATTCCGGAACTGGCAAGGGCTGCAACAAACCTACTGGATGTTGATGCTCAACCTTTACCTATTGACATTTCATACACCTTGAAATGTACTCAGCCATACCCCTTTTCATTCCTGGCCAAAAGTACTGCTTTCTAGCTGTAGCAATTGTCTTCTGATATCCTGGGTGACGAGAATACGGAGCTTGATGGATCTCATCCATAACAACTCTTCTCAAATATGCTACATCCGGAATATAAATTCTACCTTTATAAGTGAGAAGTCCATCTTCTTCCAATTTATATCCCTCATACCTCTTTTCAAGACTTTGCTGCTGCAACTTTTCTTTTACCTGCTCATACAATTCATCTCCAGCAACATGATCAATAATCTGATGCCTCAAATCTGATTGGAAAATACTAAGAGATGCCACATGCATTTCCTGCACCTTCCTGCTGAGTGCATCAGCTACCTTATTTTCTTTTCCCTTTATGTTCTTGATTTCAAAATCAAATTCACACAAAAACTCCAACCATCTTGCTTTCCTAGCATTAAGAGTGGGCTGATCAAACAAATACTTCAACCCACAATGGTCTGTTCTGAGCTCAAATCTTCTACCCATCAAGTAATGTCTCCACATCTTGAGAGCATGTACTATGGCTGTGAGCTCTAGATCATGAGTGGCATATTTATTCTCATGTTCCTTCAGCTTTCTTGACTCATAACATATCACGTGGTTATCTTGCATAAGGAATCCTCCAAGCCCTTGTCCGCATGCATCAGTACACACCACAAAATCTTTCTCTGGGTCTGCAACCTTCAGTACTGGTGCACTGGTGAGAAGACTCTTCAACTGCTGGAACCTTTCTTCACACCTCTATGTCCATTCGAACTTCATCCCCTTCCTTTGCAAAGAAGTGACAGCATGTGCAACTTTGGAGAATCCCTCAATGAATCTCCTGCAGTATCCTGCAAGTCCCATAAAAGATCTCACATCTGTCACATTTCTTGGAGTAGGCCAATTCACAATGGCTTCAATCTTTTTAGGGTCCACAGATATACCCTCTTCTGAGATAATGTGACCCAAATACTGAATTCTATCTCTATAGAAGTCACACTTGCTCAGTTTTGCATACGACTGATGTTCCCTGAGCAAATTCAATGTCAATCTAAAATGCTCTTCATGCTCTTCCTCATTCTTAGAATAAAAAAGAATGTCATCAAGGAAAACAAGAACAAACTTGTGCAAATACCTACTGAAGACACTATTCATGAGGCACATAAATGTAGCTGGTGCATTCGTGAGACCAAATGGTACCACTACAAACTCATAATGCCCATACCTTGTCCTGAAGGCTGTCTTATGAATGTCTTCATCCTTGATTCTCACCTGATGGTAACCAGACCTCAAGTCAACCTTAGAAAATACCTTTGCACCTCTCATTTGATCAAAGAGGTCATCAATCCTAGGCAAAGGATATTTATTCTTCACAGTAACCTTGTTCAACTGTCTGTAATCGATACATAACCTGAGTGTACCATCTTTCTTTTTTACAAATAGAACCAGTGCTCCCCACGGAGACACACTCGGCCGGATATACTTCTTTTCCAACAACTCTTGCAGTTGCATCTTCAATTCTAACATTTCTGGTGTACTCATCCTGTAGGGTTCCTTGGACACTGGTGCCACTCTTGGCACAAGTTCAATAGTGAAATCAATGTCCTGCTTTGGAGGAAGCCCTGGAATCTCATCAGGAAACACATCCCTGAATTCCTGTAACACCTGATAGTCCTCCAACCTTAGAGTTTCATCTCCGGTTTCCTCCAAAATATGAGCTGCATACAACTAGCAACCCTTCCTATAGAACTTCTTTAACTACATTGCTGAAACCTGCCTTACTGAAATCACCTTTGGAATGCCTCTCACAACTACCAAGTTCCCTTCTTCATTCATGCATTCAAACGTCTTACTGTAACAATCAAGCTTCACCCTATGAGCTTCTAACCAATCCATTCCAATGAGAACATCATAGGAACCAAGCGGTAGAACATTCAGATCTACCCACGTGACCAATCCATTCATGACCAATGGACATTTCTCTACCACTTCACTGACCTTTCTCTTAGTTCCAGTGGCTAGCTGAACTAACCAAGACTTCCTATGCTTTACTTTCTTAAAAGCACAAATCCCCACTAATCTAGGAGTAATGTAACTGTGAGTAGAACCAGGGTCAATCAAAATAGAAACATATTGCTCAACAATATTACCTACTACCTCAACCACAGTTGACTGGTGATCTACCTGGCGGTCCTCTAGTGCTGCATAAATCCTAGGGACTGCCCTTGCTACTTGTCCTACTGTTTCTGCTTCTTGAATGTTATAAGCTGGTCTTTCACTCTCATTCTCGAGTGGACAGTTCCTGCACATGTGGGGTCCTCCACATTTCCAATATTGAAGTGGCCCTCTATTCTGTTGTGGATCTTTAGGCTTCTCTCCTGTCACTCCAACTGGATTACTCGCAGCTTGGGATGGCTGCTTCTACTGATTCCTGAAATTAGAAGGTTTGAAACCTTTCTTTCTTTGGTCAAACTTCTCATTCTTCTTGTCCTTCCATGCCTTATGGTAATCAGGTTTACCTTTACTTTGCTCATAGCAATACTTAGACTTCCTTATTGCTTCTTCAAGAGTTGTAGGTTCATAAAACACAATTCTATCTTTGTAAGACTGAGGTAATCCACTCAGAAAACGCTGGACCTTCACTTTTTCATCTCTGATGTACCAGACATACCTCAACAGCTCCAAAAACTTATTTGCATACTCTTCCATGGTCCGCTGTCCCAATCTCAGCTCATGGAACTCCTTAATCTTGTCATCATAATACCTATCAGAGAGATACTTCTACTTGAAGTACTTCTTGAATTGTTTCCACTTCAGCCTCGTTTCACTGATCTTCTTTACTTGCTTGAAGTGTTCCCACCAAATGGATGCCCTTCCTTTCAGATTGAATATGGCAACTCTTGCCTTCATGTTTCCTGAGTAATCATGCACTTGAAAGTACTTCTTTATCCCAAGAAGCCAAGCTTCAGCCTCTTGTCCAGTCTTTACCTCACCATCAAATGTAGGAGGTTTAGCTTTCTTAAATTCATCTCGAGAGCGATCCCTATGGTGCCTCTTTCTTTTTCTTTTACGAAAAGAAGAGATTGAATCCCCACTGGATTCTTCAGAATCAGATGATCCACTAGAAGTCCTTCTCCTTCTCCTAGTACTACTCTTACTGCCTTCTGGTCTTGCTGTACCTCGTCCTGAGTCTATCTTTCTATGTAAGTCTGTCAAACTCTGCAACATAGCAGCATTCAACTGATGCTTCTCTTCCTGGGATTTGATCAGGCTTCTCATTGTGGCTGCAACATCTGACAGTGTCTCTTGGAATCTCCTTCCATTAGACTCAATGTCATCATTTATATTATGGACATTTTCTCCCATGGAATCTTCTGCTCGCTCATAGGAATCCCGAGCATCATATCCGTCATGGGTTCTCATAACTAAACCACCACTTATTTATCAAAATGCACTACCTGGAATACTACCCCTTGAAGGTGACTATGACTCTGCAAACGTGTTAATAACACAACTGTCAGATGCATAATATGGATATAAATCAAAATCACTTACCTTCTCCTGAAATAATCATAAAATAACCAATTTTCCCAAACATAGAATTTTCTTCCTCAAGAACGTCTGTTCTTGGCCCTATCGTGGCCAAAACGACTCCCAAACGAATTACAACAATCCCCAAATGTAACAACAACATAGCTTATGACATGGGAAAACAACAGTCCCAACAAGAAACGTATCAGCATACACAATCACCACATAAGGCAGGTAGGAGTCCATCCTGTACAATTAAGAAAGTGGAAAAGACTTACACAGTCCCTCACTGGGGAAGGAACTACATACTTTAAGCCTATGCGTGAGGAAAGCTTGCACCCGACCCCAAAACACAGAGGAAAAAACATACCCGATTCCACTCTGTGGAAAAAAAGTGAATGGCCACCGATAAGCAGCTCCCCTCCTGTCTGCGTGGGATCCAGTAGAACAACGGCCTGTGCGTGAAAGTGAACAAAAACGACAGGCAATGGCTTCTGCGTGAGGATGAACAAGAATTCCAGCTTGTGCATGGATGAACAGAACATTGGATAGACACGAGTAGGGAGTGCGTGAGCATTTTTTCTCTATCATGGAGGAAGGGTGGTATGCCTGCGTGCATGAGGACGATGGTTTCTTCCATTGTGAGATCAACCATGGTGGAGTGTACATGTGGGTGAGGACTGATAGTCTTGCCACCCCACTCCCAAAACAATTAACTGCCTCAACCACCAGTAGCAATTCTTCAATGAAATTGGTTGGGTAAGGCAAGGAAAGAGGACACATGGATTTTTACCCCATTGGCCAAGGTTTGACAAATTCCCCCACATCCTTATCCTTGTGACAATCATGCCCCTTTCTCATTTTAGTTGCCGCGATCGTAGCTGGTCGGGCTCATTTAATTAATTATAGATGCACATTTACATGATGACAAACACAATATATGCCGCATGCCCCGATATACCATCCGTGACAATTTTAAAACCAAAACATAGCATAATCGATCAATGGTGGGCCTTGGCCTTTAGCTCCGCACCATAATCATCTACAATATATACATCATGTACATTTAATGCAACGGGGTCAAAACCAGGGTGTTACACTTAAGCTTGAACCCCTGTAGTCTAGGTTCAACTTTAGGGATAACATCTTCTGGTGCCATTGCCAGGGACGGACAAAGGAAAGGACATCTTCCCCGGGAAAGAATGACAAAGATCAGTTCCAGCTCTTGATGGTGGATAGAAGTAGGGAATTAGTTTGACTACAGATTTATTCACCGGGCGACTCCATGTTCGAAGAATCTAGAGGCGATTTTACAAGATGTCAAAGCGTTTTGAAACCATGTTGGCACAAAGATTTGCTCCGCTCAATTTCTCATTTGTTCCTAGCTTTCCAAATACAGTACCTACCATGGACGAATGGGGATATTTTCTTCCACGATTCCAAGAAAAGGAAGAGGACAATCCGGCACATCATGTAATTAAATTTCATCAATACATGGATCAGCTGAGTATACATCATGAATATGTATTGATGAAAATGTTTATGTATTCATTAGATGGTTGTGCAAGACAATGGTACAGAACTCTTCCTCCTTCCAGTATTTCCTCTTTGAAATATTTTCATGATGCCTTTTTTTCATATTGTAAGAGGATTTACCCAGCTGAGTGTCTTTTTGAGCAATGCTGTAGGGGATATGCATTATATATCCAAGGTTTAGAAGTAGATTCTTCCAGTAGTAAAGATGAAGCTGGTGGTTATGTTATGAAGAAGGAAGAAGATCCATTATCTTCCTCTAATTCTATTTTACATCAAGAAATTTTTCAAAATTCTGATATTAAAGTTGATGATAGCATCATAGAACAGAAGTCTTCATCTTTAGAAATCGATCAGAATGCTCCATTTTATGATGAAGACATTGAAGTTCTAGATCAGCATCAACCGATTCACTTTGAAGATATGCCAATCTATGATGAGTATTCAAATGAAAAAGAGCAGATCCCTACATCACCTTTTGTTGATTTGAGGAGCAGCCAACAGGTTTATGACAACTATGAATCAAATTTTGATGAGGAACAACATTGTGTGGAAATCAACCGTCCTGAATCCGTAGAAGACATTGAGCAGCCATATTTGCAATTCAGTTTGTAGGTAGCTGAAAGTGGCAGCCATTATGAGGAAAAGGATATACAGAGATATTTTGATTTTCAGCAAGAGGTATTTCCTTATTGCTTCATTGATCCATTTGTTGATTATATGGAGTCTTTGAGCAGCACAAATGTCAGATTGTTTTTGTCAAATGGAGGTGAGTTTTTCCTTTCCTTTGAAATGAATTTTGATATTCCATGGGCTCCTTTATTCATCATCTCCAGATCAGAATTTTTACCAGTTAGTCAAATATCTGTATGGCTTCATTGGAAGCATGATTTTACCTGATCAAAAGAAAGAAGATGATTAGAATGGGAGCTGTAAATAAATAAGCTTGATGCTTCGAGCATTTCTTTAAGTTTGTATAGTATGATCAGAGTGTTATGAGAGGATTAGTCAATTTGTAGAGTAGTTTAAAGATTTAGTCAGCAGTTTGTTTTCAAGCTTTTTAAGTAATAGAGACTTGTGATGAAGACTCTAGCCCAATGAAATGGAAAGGCACATGGTCTACTTGTTCTTGGCAGCTCATAGGGAGCATGCCATCCCCTGACAAATCCAGATGTTATCATCAGATATGCTCCAGCAAATGTTGGGCTATAGGGCAGACTCGGAATTTATACCATTAACTTCACACCAACAAAAGACCCACAGTGTTGGCCCTTTTGGCAACAACCTACGAACAGGTTGCAGTCTCACCCAAAACAGCTATGGGGTGCCGCAGAATCAGGTTTCTGCAAGCAGAAGAGGGATATTACTGTACCTTTAGCCTTTAATAACTTATATTCATATAACACAGAACTTCAACATTCACATATATAACTTCGCAGCTAAATAAATAGACAGTGACTTGCTTAACCCTTTCCTGGGAATTCATAGCGAAGTTATTTAATTAGCAGTGATCTTACTTATTAGATGTATATTTATCAATGCATAAAGAACAAAACAACAACACAACCAAAACCACAACACACGATATAACGTGGTTCACCCCCAGTGTAGGGGTTACGTCCACAGAACTATGTTTTATTCAACTCTTTACAAAAACCACAGTTCTGATCTGCGCACTCAGTTGCAGATCCCTTCAAGTCCTCAAATCCACACACACAGCAGCAGGCCTCTGCGCACACAGCTGCAGATTTCCTTTATCACCCGAAACCCTCTGCGCACACAGCTGCAGAGGTCATCCATGCACACAGCTAAGACTTAACCTTCTCTTACAAAATAGCCTTAGCTTCGCATCAATTCATCTTACATCAAAAATCCTAACCTCACTTTTTTACAAGAGTGCTTATTTATAGTGCACTTATTACAAAACCATGGGCTTAAACCATGGGCACCCCGAACCCTAAACCCTGGACTTAAACCATGGATTTATTACAAAAAGAGGACTTTGACTCAACCTCGACACCCCTAAGACTGTTTTGAGTCGTAACTCCACTTACAACTTCCACAAAAACCATGGAGTTACCAAAATTAGGGACCGTTAAGGTGCGTGCCCCAATAGGCCCCTAAGACTCACCAGTGGCCCGTCCCGGGACACTCTGCTGCTCTTCTGGTAGGCGAACTTTGTCAACGAAGATAGTGAACTACTTGTTGAGGCCACACATGATATTGTCGGTGGCTTGCTCCTTTTCGACCAATTCCTGTAATATTGCGGCTGATGCTTCGTTGGCCTTTGTCTACACAAATGTAGCATATTCCTTCAGGACTTTGAGTTGGGTGTCCACAGCAGTACTCAACTCGAAAGCTTCGCTGGTAAGTGGCTGCATAGAACTTTCCACTTCTGTTGCTTTTTCTCTGCATGATTCAATTTCCTGCTGGAGTTCATTGCTTCGCTTTACCTTAATCATTTTCTCCATAGGTGGCAGAGTCTTAATTTATACTTTTAGTGTATCCAAATCTATCTGTCGCTGCCTGATGATTTCGTGCAGCTGTCCAATTTCTGGATGTTCCTGCAGGGTGGTCCAGGACTCAACACTGTCTTCTAACAACTTTCCTGTCCTGCTCACAGTATCCGATATTTTTGCTGCAGAGGCCTGAATGTCTTCTCGGTGTTGCTCCCTGACCTCCGGTGGGCTCTCTGGGGTGATGCGGAGTTGAAGCTCCGCAATCTAAGCCTCATGTTCTGCTTTGAGCTTCTCTATTTCACTACGAGACTATTGTGCGTAGTCTTTCAGCCTGACTAATCTTTATTCTGGTTCTTCTACCAGCTGTACGTCGAAGTCAAGAAGACTTCGACATGCCTCATCCAAGACTCATACTAGGGTAATGCGCTTACGTTCTGAATCCCTCTTTCTCTGCTCCACTCCCTCCAGCTGCGCTGCGAAGCCCTGCTGCTGACTTATGGCATTTTCTAACTGTTTTTGTGAATATTAGTCTCGTGCCTGAATTTATTTCATAATTGCTGACTGACAGAGATGTAGCTCTGTCATGGATAGCTTAGTGTAATCTATTCCAACCTTCATACTCATCTCCAAACGAGACGCTGCATCTGTTAATATGAGAGCTGCGCTCGACACTTGTCCTTTGTTATCTCTGGGCGGCCATTGCCTTAGGTCTAGCTGCGCGCTTACTGAGGCACTGCTTGCTGAGGCGCCAGTCAGTGATTTTTCTGCTAAGTCCTTCAACTTCGAAATGTGCTTTGCTACCTCAGTGATGGCATGCAGATGTATATCTGCAAATTCTGACCATTTCTTGGTGAGAACTTTTGTGGACTTCGATAGAGCCTGAGCAAAATCCTCACTTGTCAGGCTAGGCTCCGTGTCAATATTCTTGTTCTTCGACGCCTTCATTTTCTTTTGGGACTGGGGTTTGTTTACTTCCTCAGGTTCTGGCGTCTTGCGCTTATCCTGCCGATTAGGGTCTGAAGCAGTTTGAACCGATTCTTCTTCTTCTTCTTCATTTCCATCATCTCCACCCTGGTCACTGTCACTCTACTGTGACTCAGTTTGTTCTTCACTGTCTTCAGGGGGGTCTTACTGCTGTGTATGACTAGGGCCTGCACCTAGATTGGTAACTGGGGGAACTGGAATGGTGGGTTTTGTCCCTACGTCCTTTAACCACTCCACCAGCCATTGTTGAACAAAAGCGAGGATGTCTTCTTTGGTCACTACATATGGTAACTTAAACCATTGATGCTTTTGATCCGCGCGGGCCTGGATGAAGATATGATGCATGTCGGCGCTGAAATGGGCTACGCCGTCGTATTGAGAGAATAACTCATTATTGAGCCGAGGGGTTTTCATGATCTCATACGAGATACTCATCATATAAAATGAAAATACATAGTTTGTCATATGCTGTAGGGTTTTATCTCGGGAAACCCACAGAGAGGCGTACCGTACTGCGCCAGGTAAGTCTGGAGGTATAGCAGCAAACTGCACCTCGGTAGGTTCTTCCCATCCTACCAGGGCGATGAGGACTATCAACCAGGAATAGTGAAAGGGCCTACCTTTCTCCTGCACGTCGTGGACGTCTTCAAGGAATTCCTTCGCTATATATGCTTCCCAGTTGTAACTGTAGCCTTCGGCATGGTTCGCAGCAATTCTGATAATAGGGGCAGGAACTTCATATGGTCTGCACTTTCGCATGAGATTGCATGCAAGAAGCTCAACTGCAAAGCGAATATTATTTTGTTGAATTGCGGAAGTGTGATACCCTCATTTTCCCTTTGTCATGCCAAAGCGTTCCTTCATGCTTTGTGCGAGCTTCGTATCCTCATGCTTTGAAGGAAATTTGGTCCCTGGATCAGGTCCTGCTATTGGTAAGGCTGTGATCCTGTGAATGAGATCACCATTAATAGGAAATTTCTTATCTCCTATCCATAGGTGGCCATCATGTACTAATTCCAGTAACTTCTTGACCACTATGGTCACCTGTGTGCTGCGACCAAAATGGGGAACATCAAGCATCTTCAGCAGACCCACTTGATCCAAGCCAGCAACCCACTATTTTACTTCTAGCAATGTCGCGTTAGTCTCTGGATATTTGACAAAATGCAAGTATTGTGCTGGGGTGAACTGTGGAAACTTTCCACGATCATTCGTGTCATGGTCGGCATACTTAAGTCGGTCTATTTTCCCTGTCATGGTCCGGACCAACTACACACCCGGGGGCAATGTAGGGGTGCGTAATGTGAACTTCTTTAGTTACCGAGGTGGCTGGACTCCTGGTCGAACTGGTGGAAGATACGGTGGATGCTTCGGTGCAATATTCTCATCTTCTGCAGGTGGGGCCTCTGCTGAACCAGACGACTGCATCTTGGGGTCTTCTGGTGTTTTCCCTGAATGCTTGTGTCGGTCTTCCTTGCGTTTATAACGTACTTCAGGCTTAAACTTCTTCTGGGCAGAGCATGTCTGCATTGGATGAGTCAGCGCTGGGGGAGTTTCTTCATGGGGAGCAGATGTAGGCGGTTGGTTGAAAAGGTTTGGCAAACCCATCTGCTCAAACTCTCTCAATAGTTCCTGGAACTCACGATCAGCGGACATGGATGCAATTGTAAAACTTAAGAAACTGAAAAGTGTGAACCTTGCGGGTGTGGGTGTCTTCTTATAGAATCTATCCCCAAAATCTATCATAACTATGCATTGATGGTGCCAATTCTGACAGAGATCTTGTCCAAACGGCGGTATATTTTCCAAGATCACATTAATACAGGCAGTTAATACAGAGAATGTACCACTGCCGCCAAATTTGATTTCTTCTAACGGTCATTTTTTTATAGTTCTGACAGACCTTTCCTTCTTCAGCACAAGCAGTAGTTGCAGCTGCGCCCTAATGAGGATATTTGACACCTCTGGACACCATCTGCAGCATAGAGTCGAGCTTCAACCAACGACAAAATGTCATCCACAGCTGCACTGATTCCTCTTATTTCCAGGAACTTCATCAGACATAAGTCCCGACACTCATGGAGAAGTTGGGTCGCTTTGCTTACCGTGTCTTCATCCCAATAATCTCCATTGGTAGCATACTTAGGCTGGTCTTCTAATCCAATGTTGACTGTCCGGATCTTCAAGGGCTGAGTCACTTCGGGGGCTTCGACTACTGATCCATGTATGTCGCAATGTCCTTCGGACTCAGGAATACTAATATTCCGCGGAGTATCATCCTCGTCAATTGCGAGGTTATAATGAGCTTCTTGGACTTTCACATCAGGCCGGTATTTTACTACTTCTTGATCCTCAAATACCTTAGTATGGACCAACCTGATAGCTGCATCTAAAGCTGGACAAACTTCATTAGTAGAAAAGGTAAGCACAAAACTATCGACAAGACAATCCGAACTTACAGTATCCTGGCGAAGCTTAGCCTCTGCGTACCAGTTCTTTGCTATTGGTTCCAAAGTATGCACAAACCTATGTACCCATGCTTCCTGAGGTACATGCTGCCATGCTTCATAGTACTGTGCCCAATGTTCCTGAGGGCTAGTCTTCCCATCAAACATGTTTGTACCTCCTGGGGCTGATCCATAATTCTCAGGCGAAGGAACTTCTGACGAGCTTCCCAACTAGGACTGTTCTTCTGATGGCCATTCCACCATCTGGCTACTGTGGCTTTGAATACTGAATCCAGAGTCTCCCTTTTCTGTGAATCTGGTATCTGTGCACCAAGCCATCTGATAGATTTAGTAATTCTGGCACATCTATGTCCATGCAGCTCATAAAGTCTGTTCTGCCAGTTTTCTAACCCATCATTTGAATCCGTCATGCATGAGCTGTCACACTGCCAATCCATGATACCTTCGGCAGTAGGATCAAGATAATTTTCTTCCTTAGCTGTGATATTGTAGATGTGGTCCAAAGCATCCTGGTCTTCATCTCTTACTGGCTCTGTGTATCTCTCTCCTTGAGAGGGATCCAATGGGACTATGACTCTCATTCCTTTCCCTTCGAAATTCATCTGTCTCTTCTTCAGGTTGATGACTACATCATTATCTATTTCCCATTCAATGCCTAGTAGTGCGGGATAGGGATTGCTATCATCAATTATTTCGATTACCTCAAAGTCTGCTAAGTTACTGACTCCATAAATATCTACTGGTACACTAGGGAGTCTTCCTAGGGGCACAATCTTCTACTGATTGGCTAATCTCAGCTGTATAGGGGACCAATCAAGGGTAGGTTTTCCTATTTGCTCCCAAGTTTGCTTAGTTAAGACATTTACCTCTGATCCTAGGTCCAAGATAATAGCAGTCATATCATACTCTCCTATCTGAGCATTCAATCTCATTTCCCTGCCAGTTCTCCTGACTCTATTAACAGCTTTTTCCTGACCAGAACTTTACTGAGGTTCACAGGAAGCAATAACTTTCTGCAACTCGCTTAAAGCATTCTGATTTCTAAGGAGATTCAGACAACTCTGTAAAAAGGAGGACAGTGTACTTACTTTGTCTGTCGAAGCTTCTTGCGTCTGCGACCACTGCTGATGTTGTTGCACAGGTGCTACTGATGTGCTAGTAGCAGCAAAATCTTGTTTGGCTTCCATGAATGTCTCTTTTTCTTTTTTGATATCAAATGCTGGGAATTTCGCTGGAGCCTTACGAACCCAAGCCTCGTCAGGATGTTGCTCCTTATTCTGTACTTCCATCATAGCTCCACTTCGGGTAACAACATTAATGGCTAGGGAAGGTCTTTGCTTGATGAAAATCATCTGAATATTCTAAGTAGGGGCACTGTTTCTTTCCTAAATTTTAGCTATCAACTGCGGGAACTGCTCAATCACATGATCTACTGCCCGGAAATACCGACATGTTGTAGTTGGGTTTCGACAGTCTCTCGCTAGATGCCCGGCCTGGTTATAGTTGTAACACAGAACTTGGCCTCGGCCTCTTTCGGCCATACCACCTTGACCACGACCACCAAAAGCACCTCTACCTGATGCACCACCGCGGTAGCCATAGCCATCATTGCTCTGTCCCTCATTTTGTACCCGATAAGTGTCGTAAGTTCGTTCTCTCATGAGGTCAAAGCTATGACACTCATCTTCATTGTGTCCCACGGACTTACAGAATTTACAATAGGGGTTCTTAGGTACTTGCCCATACCTCTGCAGCAGATAGTAGTCTTCAGGTCGATGCTGACCTGTTGTTTTGCAGAGATCGCAATATAAGACTTGCGGGTTAAATGGGTTTGGCACACCAGTATTCAGGTAATTTCCTACCACAGGGCACTGTTCCTTGGCATGAACTTCTGTCCGACATTGTGTACACCAAACCTCTTCACGCCCGGTTTTTCCTTTCTTCATATCATGAAGCTCCAGAGCCATCACTGCCAACTGTGCTTGGATTTGAGCAATTCCATAATTGTCTTCGACAGGAGCGGTTTCAAGATTCATCGTGATTTCCAGAGCCTCCTGCTGGTCAGCAACCTTCTATTGCATGAGTGGAGTTCTGATATGCGGTAGCAACGCTGCAATGAACGATTCCTTGTGCTACATAGGTCCAATGGTGAAACTGACTTGGTCTAGCAGAACTTTGAATCTTTGATCAAAGTCCCACACTGATTCGTCGCGCCTCTGCTGAATCTCTTTCAATTCAGTGATACACTGCAACTCTGATTTCAGCTTCTTAAATTCCTTTATCATTGCTACTTTAATATCAACCAATGCATGGTTTTGAGTGCTGGAAAACTTCATGAACCAGGTTAGAGTGCGGTCTCTGAAAGAAGTAACCATCTGTGCTCTTTTTGTATCTTGATCCATAATGTTCTTAGCAGTCCACACTGCTTCACATAAAAACCAGAACTATTTTGGATCCTCTGATCCAGTTCCTTTGAAAACAGGGAGCTTAATGTCATCATGCATGTGGGCCATAGTGGATCTAGGGGGGGTTGGAGGGGGACTGGAAGTAGGCAGGGGGGAACTTACTGGGGTAGACTGACCTGTGGCAGGAATACTCAGGCTAGGGTGACTTTCAGACTGTGACGGGTTCTCAGGGATAATAGGTCTTCGCTACGGGGTTACAGGAGGGTTTCCAAAAGAAGGGGTTTCTTCAGGTTCTGAATCTACGGGATTTACAGGGGAATAATCGGTATGCTGACCCTGGGAATAGGATCTAAAATCTCTCTTGTACCTTTTTCCACTTTGCAGCAAACCGCTTTGCTCGTCAAAGGTATTTTCACTTGCAAACATAGGTTAGTAATACTAAATGTAACAGTCTGATTCAATTAGCAATATACCTTTTTCAGATAATAGAATTTTAATTCTCAAACTAAATGAATTCAAAAACTTACCCCTTGGTCCTTTGAAAAACTGTCGCTCAGCTTCACTAAACGAAGTACTCGTGTCGATGGCGAACTCTGTCACAAATGCTTAGAGGGTTCGCGTTGTCTAGAAATCAACAGCACATGATATCTCGTTGTTAACCCTTTTCAGTATATTAATTCTTGCAGGGGTCCACTCAGGAAACTGACATTCTTGGAAGTTCGTCCTTCTCTCTATTAACCTGGATAACCACTAGTGCAACTCTATGTGGATACTACCAAAGAAAATTTCATAAACATCCAAAAAACATACCTTTGTAAAAAGTCATTTGCACTACAACGCAGATCTTTGTTCTCTTGCTCAGCGAATTTCAGATAAGTCTCATCAAGCCAATCACCGATTTCTTTCACAGAGGGTCTCCAGAACATAGCCCTCGAGGTACGATGTAAACCCCTCTTGAGCAGATACTGATTTCAACCGGCAATGGAACCAATTTGTTGGGCTATAGGGCAGACCTGGGCTTTATACCATTAACTTCACACCAACAAAAGACCCATAGCGTTGGCCCTTTCGGTAACAACCTGCGAACAGGTTGCAGTCTCACCCGAAACAGCTATGGGGTGCCACAGAATCAGGTTTCTGCAAGCAGAAGAGGGATATTACTGTACCTTTAGCCTTTAATAGCTTATATTCATATAACACAGAACTTCAACATTCACATATATAACTTCGCAGCTAAATAAACAGACAGTGACTTGCTTAACCCTTTCCTGGGAATTCACAGCGAAGTTATTTAATTAGCAGTGATCTTACTTATTAGATGTATATTTATCAATGCATAAAGAACAAAACAACAACACAACCAAAACCATAACACACGATATAACGTGGTTCACCCCCAATGTAGGGGTTACGTCCACAGAACTGTGTTTTATTCAACTCTTTACAAAAACCACAGTTCTGATCTGCACACTCAGCTGTAGATCCCTTCAAGTCCTCAAAGCCGTGCACACAGCAGCAGGCCTCTACGCACATAGCTGGAGATTTCCTTTATCACCCAAAACCCTCTGCGCACACAGCTGCAGATTTCCTTTATCAACCAAAATCCTCTGCGCACACAGCTGCAGAGGTCGTCCACGCACACAGCTGGGACTTAACCTTCTCTTACAAAATAGCCTTAGCTTCGCATCAATTCATCTTACATCAAAAAGCCTAACCTCACTTTTTTACAAGAGTGCTTATTTATAGTGCACTTATTACAAAACCATGGGCTTAAACCATGGGCACCCCGAACCCTAAACCCTGAACTTAAACCATGGGTTTATTAAAAAAATAGGACTTTGACTCAACCCCGACACCCCTAAGACTGTTTTGAGTCATAACTCCACTTACAACTTCCACAAAAACCGTGGAGTTACCAAAATTAGGGACCGTTAAGGTGCGCACCCCAATAGCAAATTTCAGTTTTTGGCAGCATTCAAATGTCAAAGTGACGACTCAGTTTGAAGGGCCTTCTGGCAGCACACCGTGGTGGATACATGGAATCGTCACAAAGAGATAAATGACCTGTTCCTCTTTTATGGAGAGCCTCTGATTTCTTGAAGTGGGCAGAGTTGTGTCCTTTTGAACCAAAACTTGGGCATGCATTAATGGGACTGGTCATAACTGGTCATGTCATGACTCATGCCTGTAAGGTCGAGTTACTCATTCTGGCACATCATTTCTACCAGACATTTACATGTCTTGATGGAGTGGACGTTCTTGTGTCCCTTGCGGCAACATGAGTTGAATCATATATTGCAGAAAGGGATTTTCGTGCCTTGCTCACTTGATGACAAGGAGCCTGCAGAGGCCAAGAGACAAGGGTTTGAAGTACAAATTACTAATGAAATGCTTGTGCCAGTATATGATTTCCATCATCAGGAACATTGCCCCTCTTCTTGTGTAGCTTCATCTTTTCTTGGTGTTCATACACAGTGCGGCATGTCTACTTCAATCCCAATGGATCGGCACATGCAACAACATTTTCAAAAATTTTCCTAGTATTCTCAATGTCCCAGTAGGTCATGGATTTAGCTGTATCGAGCACTTCCCATTGAAAAGAGTTTTAATACAGAGATTGCAGAACAACCGTTTGATTTCATTGTTGAAATTTACAATTCTATTAATGAAGATCTGTATAGAGAAGAGGATTTATGCATGAAGTGACAACCACGATTTACCTTCTGATTTCTATCATGGCGCCAAAGTATGAAAATATGACTATGAGATTGCTGAGATGCATAGTATTCGTATTGTGTTTAATTGTTGAATGATATGCCCTTATCGAAAGGAACCCGTTTGCTGAGATAGTGTTTTGTTCGGAGAAGGAAAGTAGAGAAAGAGCGTGTGTGTTTGCTGAAATATTGTGGTCGTGTGAATGATGTTACCATACAATATTTGTGAGAAGGTGGAATATGAATGAGAGGCCACGTGAAGACTTATGCAATAGGCCGATATCATGGAGAAGGTCGTGTGAAGAGGCCGATATCATGGATAAGGTTATGCTCAAAGAAGAGATGCATTCTCCTACCTCAACGCTCTTGAACACTTGTCTTCAAGATGATGCCACACGGCACTGGAACTGTTTGATGGTGCATCACCACCAACAACGTAGCCTCCTACGTGGCCATTGACTGACCTTTTGAGTTGAGGAGTCATTGATACCGTATCCTTCACACAACACGTTGAGATGATACTCTAAGGTGGCCATAATTGCAGGATCTGATGGGGATGCCTGAGTTTGTTTATTGCAGGTTGAGGTCAACATTGCTGTAGTAAAGGAGAGTCATCGCTGCTATGAGTATGAGTATGAGCTGGATCTGAACTAGCTAAGGCTGCCACCTATAGTGGGAGCAACAATGTAAATGCATATCAGCAAGCAATCTAGTCAGCTGGTGAAGTTCTAGAATCATGGGTTGTTTTCCAGTCGTGCACATTTGGGGCATTTGGGAACTTGAAAGACTTACAAAAAATTCATGTGTTATGAAGTCCTAACAAAAATTGTAAATAGGTTTTTATCAACCTGGTTCAACTGTAAGTTTGGGTACATGATCGGCGGTCCCCGACACCTTAAAAACTAGTCAGGCATGCAAACATCAGCCCAAGCAAGCCAAAGGAAACCTCTGCAAACTTTTCAGGGCAAGTAGCATACTGGAAGATTCAGAGAGATATCTATATTCGGGATGATCACTACATACAATTTCTGGCTAATGTGGGTCCTGGAACCAATAACTACAGAACTACTTGCGCCTCGAGCACTTATATGTTTCGTAAACCTCTGGCATATCAGTAAGCTACAGGAGCATTTTTGCTCAAATCTATATTGTTGATCAGCTCCAAAGGGGGTCCTGCCAATCGATGAGGAATTTTAATTCCTTGATGCAAATAATTGTATTTCTTAAGGGAAAATGAGTCAGGTCTAGAAGTTTTCAAAAGATAAAGTTGGTTGTAACCAAATCTGCCTTGTTATACGCTTGAGGCATTTGAGGGATGATTCATAGCAAGATCTTAGGTTCATTTAGCAAGAATGTAGGATCTAAAACAAATCTGTTTTGTTTCTAAAGCTATTTAGTCATTGTAAGACTATGGGCATGAGGGGACTAGGGGTTGGAAATTTTGGAGTTATGAAAGCCCAGTTTTGATCACTGGCTGTATAACATAAGATACTCTACAACTTCAATGCAGGTTCTACTTTGAATGAGCATGACTATGATTTGTCTCTGTATGTTATGAATTTTGTTTCTTATAATTTATCATGCATATGGTCCAGTGAATTCCATTACATTGATTCTTATTTTTGAAACACAATTATCCTCTATACTTTCAAAAAACAGAGGCAGTTTTATTTCATGACTTTATGATTGTACTTACTGAGATATTGGACCTTGTGTCTTGTTTTATGTTATACAGTTCCTGTATGGTTTCATGATCTAGTTATAGCTCTGATTTCACACCAGCCTAATTCTTCAATATTTGCTTGATTTTGCTCATAGCTCTCATGATATACTAGCCTAGTCCATTCATAATTGTGTGATTTTCCCTTATAGCCTTGATTTCATACCAGCTTGTATTTTTAGTTTGATTTCATTGATTTGTACATTTTTGAAAAAGATTTCCTTAAGCTTGAACCCCTATAGTCTAGGTTCAACTTTAGGGATAACACTCACCATAGAAGTGGAGGACATATACTTTATTACTAGACTTTCCCAATGGGGGGAAGTGGTAAACCTATGATATCGTAGGCCCGAAGGTGGCCTCACCATAGATGAGTACATAGTCGTGTATCGTTATCCGGACATGGAGAAGGTCAAGAGTCAGATCCCAACTAACTCCATACAGGTGCTAGGCTTAAAGGCCATACTACTGACACTGGGTAGGATAGCAGGGCTAACTTCACTCCATTAGTCCTCGTGGCCTCTGATGTTCTATGCAGTGGAGTGCATGAGACCCATGGTGTACGATTGGAACACTGCACTACTGGGAAACATGAAACACCAGCTTAGTGAGTGCAATATGGGCAGAGTATGAAACTTTGGTTTTAGTAGCATATTGAGCACATTTTTCTTTGAGCGTGTTCTGGGATTGAGCTCTAGAGTTGATGTTCCTCTTCACGGGGTTCGAGATCTGGCCCAACGACGTTGGGCAGATGCGATGCACAGACTGGGTGGAGGTAGGGTGTCCAACCCCTATCTAGCTGATTTCTTTCCATGGTGGCGATGGCAGATAGTTTCCATTGATGATTACCCCTATGCGGAGATACATTTTCGGGGAGACCCCGACATGCCATTACTACCAGGATCGACATACGGTGACATTGGTAACGAATCCCAACCCTATTTTTAAGATTTTTGAGTTATTTAATTTTTTGTGTTTTTTTATATATGGAATCAAAAAGACATGTTTTTGTGTAACAACACATAGTGACATCTTATCATATGCATGTAGATGTAGGACCATAGCGGCCTGAAGGATTCCCTCATCATAGATGTAGGGGAAGAGGAAATGAAATTACGGGTGTGGATGCGGAGCGGATGCTCCAACGCATTCATACCAACTTCGTGTAGCTGACACACAGGGTACCCATGGCACAGGTCAAGGACCTGCCTGAGGCCATGCAGCGTCAGGTGGTGGGTGTGCCACGAGCATGAGTGTAGTTATTTAGATGGATAGCTAGAGCCATGATGACATTCCATGATTAGAATCCCCCTCCTCCTCCCTAGGCTTAGATACCTGGGAGTGATACATTTTGTACTACAATGTATTTATATTTTGGTGGCTCGAGAGCCCCATTTTTGTAATATGACACTATCTATTATCACATTTTGGATGTTTTAATGAAAAACTTTTATGATGATTGGTTTATTTATTTACATGTGTAAAAATGTATGTTTGTGATGAGCTTATTGTCTATGAAACAAATGTCAATCTAACACGTAGTTAGCATATGAGTCAGCAACTTGGTTATAAATTCTTGGAATATGTATGTATGTTATGTTGTCAAATTGTCGTTCTAATAATATCACACGTAAGAATCTCCATAATAATGTTGGATCTCTAACATGATACAAGCCATTAAGCTGTGACACTACTAACTCCGAATCAAGACATACCTCAAGTGTTATACCAAAATCCTGTCACCATCATGTGATAAGACATTTGACTTACCTACTTGCCCTGAATCCTAGCTTCTGGAGTGGAAACTCATATCATTTGTCAATCTTTTCATAGAAATTCCCAGCACCGCGCTTAACGCTTTATCCATATGTGGTATCATTGTTTGCATCGCCCATACTCTGTTGCCCACAAGTGATGCCATTGCTTATGGCACTTAGTCCATAAGTGGTTATTACCGGAACCGCTCTATAACTAAAGGAGAAACTCGATACCATCGGTAAAAAGGGAAAAAGAGAAGCTTCTCGAGGCTTCTAGATGATAAGCCTTGAGATATCCCTTATCCCTACTGTTGTGGGTTTGTTGGGCTTGAGATCCCTCATCCTAGGATCTTGGAGGCCACCTCACCCACAAATCTCTCAACCTACCCTATCCATCTAGCCTTATAAACACAAGATTATGGCCATGGTTGAGGGAGAGAACTCAAAAGGCATTGTTATGTTGTTGGATTGATCACTTGGTCCATACCATTGGAGAGCATAGAGAGAGCTAGAGTCGGATCTTATGGGGATGAGAATGCTTGGTTTCATGGAGATGCATGTCAACACTAAGGCTTGGTTGTAAACTTCTTCATATTTCTTTAATGCAAGTTGATTTTTGTCCCACATATATTGTTGATGTTTGATTTCATATATATGTTGTTAGATGCCTTAGTCACTAGCATAGATTAGTAGATTATATTTTGGTTGCTTTGATCTGTTTCGTTTTGAGCTTATTGCATGTACATAGGGTGACTATCAAAGTATTGTATTCCATGTATTTACGACATCTAGGGAGAGTATTCAACCTATGTCTTCTATTTGTTCTAGATCTGAACCATTCAGACCTATGGAACACCTTGCTGTCTGCAGGAGGTGAAATATTCTAGCTAACAAATCTGGCAACTTCGCTGGGGAATGAAGTTGTGTATCAGTCGTTCTGATCTTCCTCAGTCTACAACTCTTGTCTGAATACAGGCTCCTTCTTCAACTCTCTTCAGTCAAATCTACTCTCTGACTGAATTTGTTTGGGTTTGAAACCTCCAGATCTATTCAGATATAAGTCATTTTGGTCTTTTATGCTATGTTTCCATACTCAATTTAATAGTATTTGCCTTGATCTATCCTTTTTCTGACTGGATCCTTCATTCTTCTTGTGTTTTGGTCATCTATAGGAAACCACGCCTATGCTGTGTACGAGAAGTGGTGTTGGGCAATAGGGCAGACCCAAGTTAATTCTTATGCGTCGCACCAACAAAAGACCCATCGTGTTGGCCCTTTCGGCAACAACCTGCGCGCAGGTTGCAGTCTCACCCGAAACAGCAATGGGGTGCCGCAGAATCAGGTTTCTGCATGCAGAGAGGGGTATTACTGTACCTTAGCCTTTAAAATCAATTATTAATCAACACTTGTAAATTTATCATTCATTCACATATGACTTCGCAGCACAATAAACAAACTAAACTTGCATAACCCACTACGGGGAATTCACAGCGAAGATTATTACTAGCAGTGATCTTATGTTATCAGATGTATTCAGTTTAATGCATGAAAATAACAGAAGCAGAAACAACACAATAAAACCACGACACCAAATATAACGTGGTTCACCCCCAGTGTAGGGGCTACGTCCACAAACTGCGTTTTATTCCTCTTTCCTCAAAACCACAGTTGATCTGCGCACTCAGCTGCAGATCCCTTCAGTCCTTAACAGCCGCGCACACAGCAGCAGGCTTCTGCGCACACAGCTACAGATCTTTCTTCCTTTTCTTACAAAAACCCTCTGCGCACACAGCTGCATAGGTTGTCCACGCACACAGCTGGGACTTATCCTTTCCTTACAAAAACCAACCTTACTTCGCCTTATCTTTCTTTTCATCAAAAAGCCTAACCTATCCTTTTTACGCAAGCGCTTATTTATACTGCGCAGTTTTACAAAACCATGGTCTTAAACCATGGGCACCAAAAAACCCTAAACCCTGGATTTAAACCACGGGTTTATTACAAAAAAGAGGGTTTTGACTTACCCTGACACCCCTAAGACTATTTTGGTCCATAGCTCTGCTTACAAATTTTCTAATTAACCGCGGAGTTACGCAAACATGGAGTATGCGCCCCAACAGGCCCCTAAGACTCACTAGTGGCCCGTCCCGGGACACTCTGCGAGGACTCTGGTGGGCGAATCTTCTGTGCGAGGGCCTGGAAGCGACTGGTGAGATTATGCAGTATCTCATCAGTGGATTTCTCCTTTTCCACCAGTTCCTGTAATACTGAAGAAGAGTCTGTGTCAGCCTTTTCCTGCGCAAAAGTGTCATAGGTCTTCAAAATTTTGAGCTGGCTCTCCGCAGTATTGGTCAATTCTAATGCTTCATCAACCAGGGGCTGTAATGCATTTTCCAGCATCGTCACCTTTGTCCTGCAAGACTTGATTTCCTGTTGAAGTTCCTTGCTGTGCTTTACTTTAGCCATCTTCTGCATAGGTGGCAGCGTCTTGATTTCTATTCGGACTGCATCTAACTCATCCTGGCGCAACTTGATGGTTTCCTGAATCTTCCCTACATCTGGATGGTCCTGCAGGTTTTCCCATGCTTCTATGCTGTCTTCCATTAGTTTTGCAACACTAGCCACGTTGTCTAATATTTTTGTTGCTGAAGCCTTGATATCCTGCTGGCGTTGTTCTCGGACCTCTGGTGGAGTCTCAGGGGGAATGCGCAGTTGAAGTTCTGCAATATGTTGCTGATGTTCTATCTTCATCCTTTCTAGCTCACTGCAGGACTGCTGGGCATAGTATTTCATCTTAGCAATCTTCTGCTTTGGTTCCTCTGTTTCCTGTATGTCGGAGTCAGAAAGACTCCGACATGCCTCATCCAATGCTTGCATTAGCGTAGTTGTTGTCTGTTCAGCCTCTTTCTTCTGTTGTGCGATCTCTTCTAGGCGTGCGGCGAAAGTTTTGTTTTGCTTGATGGAGTCTTCCAGTTGGATTTGTGACACTTGAGTTCGGGTATGGATCTCCTTTGTAATCGCGAGCTGACGGAGGTGCAACTATGACATAGGTATCTTTGTATAATCAAGCTCCGCGGTTATATTTGTCTGGGGTCGAGAATCGATGTCAGGCTGCATCAGAGTTGCACTTGATACCTATCCCTGGGGATCCCTAAGTGGCCATTGCCTAATGTCCTGCTGCGTGGGTACCATAGTGCTGCTTGTCGCAGTACTGGGCGCTGATTTTGCGGTTAGCTCTTTTAACTCCGATACCCTGTTTGCGATACCTGCGAGGCTGGCAAGATGTAGTTCCGTGAATTCGGACCATTTTTTAGTAAGCGCTGTCATAGACTGTTCGAGAGCATGCTCCAGTGCATCCATCGTGACAGTGGCTTCCTCCTCAATATCTTTATCCTTTGATGCCTTTACCTTTTTGCGGGACTGTGGCTTGGTTACCTCGGCTACTTCTGGTGACTTGCGCTTCGTTGGTGGGGTAGGATCTATTATGGTCTTGACCGACTCCTCATCCTGTTCACTATCTCCACCTTGGCCATTGTCATTTATCTGTGAATCACTTAGGTCTTCGCTATCTTCCAATGGGCTTTGCTGCTGTGCCTGACTAGTACCTGCGCCAATATTGGTAGCTGGAGGAACCGGAATAGAGGGTTTTTTCCCTAAATCTTTCAGCCATTCGGCCGGCCATTGCTGAACGACCCACCGGATATCTGGTTCGGTGACTACATATGGTAGTTTGAAACATTGCCATTGAGGATCTGCACGAGCTTGAATAAAAACATGATGCATGTCGGCACTAAAGTGCGCGACCCCCTCGTATTGAGAGAACACTTCGTTGGTAAGTCGAGGTGTTCGCACTATCTCATAGTGAAGACTCATAGCATATAAGACGAACACAGTGTTCGTCATCTGTTGAGTTTCCTTATCTGAGGATACCCAAAGGGAGGCATACCTTGCTGCTCCTGGCGTGCCGGGGTTTATTTCGACAAACTGGGCTTCAGTAGGTTCTTTCCACCCAACTAATGCAATAAGGATTATAAGCCACGAATAATGAAAAGGTCTACCTTTTTCTTGCGCATCGCGGGCATCCTCCAAAAACTCCTTCGCAAGATAGC
The DNA here is from genome assembly GCA_001517045.1 of Pseudotsuga menziesii. Lineage (NCBI taxonomy): Eukaryota > Viridiplantae > Streptophyta > Pinopsida > Pinales > Pinaceae > Pseudotsuga > Pseudotsuga menziesii. The sequence continues at coordinate 532,666 of LPNX010942370.1, forward strand.
CGGTCCAATTATAAGTATACCCCTCAGCGCAGTTCATAGCAATCCTGATAACCGGGGCAGGTACTTCAGTTGGCCTGCATTTCCTTATGAGTTTGCAGGCTAAGAGTTCAGCTGCAAACCGAATGGGCTGCTCCCGAATCACGAAAGTATGATACCCCCGTTTCCCTTTTGTCAGGCCAAACCGCTCCTTCATGGTTTGCGCGAGCTTTGTGTCGTCATGTTTGGACGGAAACTCGGTTCCCGGATCTGGTCCTGCCATGGGTAAACCTATGATCCTATGGATGAGGGCGGCGTCAATAGGAATTTGCTGGTCCCCTATCTATAAATAGCCATCATGCACCAAGGCTAGTAACTGCTTGGCCACTACAGTCACATGTATGATGCGTCCAAAATGGGGAATGTTGAATAGCTTGAGTAGGCCAGCTTTGTCCAGACCTGCAGCCCATGTTTGCACTTCCAGTAGTGTGACCTTATGGTCGGGGTACTTGACGCGGTGCAAGTATTCGGCTGGGTCAAACTGTGGGAACTTTCCATGGTCATTGGTGTCATGATCGCTGTACTTAAGCCGATCAATCTTCCCTGTCATACTGCCAATCAGCTGCACTTCTGGTGGTAACGAAGGTGTGGCTAATGTAAATTGCTTTGTCCGACAGGGTAACGCGGTACCTGGGTGAACAGGTGTTAGGTATGGTGGCCGTGGTGGTGAAATATTCTCCCTTCCCCCGGCCAAGGCCTGTGCGGAACCAGAGGGCTCCATAGGATGAGCCGCTGGTGTTTTCCCTGTTTGCTGCGGCCGGTCTTGGTTGCGCTTGGTGCGAATTTCAGTTCTAGACTTTTTCCTGGAAGACCGTGTGTGCATCGGCCGTGGTGGTGCTGGGGGAGTGGCTTCACAGTGAGCTATGGCAGACGGCTGAGTAGAGCAGGTGATCAGACCCTCTTGCTCGAATTCTCTGACCAAGGCGTCAATCTCGCGTTCGGTGGTCATGGGTTCACTCAAAAAGCTTGAAGAAATGCAGGATGCGATTTTTCCTATCTTAGGCATCTTCTTATAAACGCCATCAATCAAATCAGGGAGGACAGTGCATTGAAGGCACCAAATCTGATGAAAATCTTGTCCATGCGGGGCGCGATTGCCGGTACTGGTCTTAGTACAGTCATTTAAAGCACTTAAAATCCCGCCGCCGCCAAATTGGCTGCCTCCCAACGGTCGAATTTTGGGCCTCGCGACATTTTTGGGCTGCGGCAGAAGCATGGTCGCAGCCTCAGGGCAATAAGAAACTTCGGCCCAATAGTGCCCTTCGACCCGACCCGGTAATATCTGCGATAGGACTATTAAGTTTGAGGTGCGAGCGTCTTGGCTCTACCCCTTGAACTTACATCGCACTTCTTGAGCTTGCCTTATAAATGTGGGGCGCGCGACTTTCTGGTAGGTTCTCCGACGGAGCTGAAGTTCTGTAGGTTCGCCCCCCCATGTTGCGGTAGCGTCTATTGCTATTTCCAGATGCTGGATGTTTTGTGACTGAGGTACTTGTTCTAGCATCGACAGAATAATTTTTCCAGGGTTTGTCATCCCAACCTGTACAGGCACTTCTCAAGGCTGTGCGCTAATGCATCGAAGAGACTGAGTGATCTGTGCGCACCTATGGCCATGTAGCTCGTACAGTCGTTGCTGCCAATTCTCCAGACCATTGTCTGAATCAGACATGCATGAGCTATCACATTGCCAATCCATTACACCATCAGCATTAGGCTCGACATAATATGCATCCGTGGCTGTGATGTTATAGATGTGGTCTAGAGTATCCTGTTCCCCTTCATCTCTGAGTGGTTCTTTATATCTTTCTCCTTGGGATGGGTCGAGGGGTATAATAACGCGCAGGCCATTTCCTTTGAAGGTCATCTGTCGCCTTTTAAGGTTGATGATTGCAGCATTGGCCATGGCCCACTCAATTCCCAGTAGGGTTGGGTAAGGGTTGCTTTCATCAATGATCTCAATAACTTCAAAGTATGCTAGAGTACTGACCCCATCGATGTCGATTGGGACACTAAGAAGTCTCCCTAGCGGTACAATCCTTTGCTGGTTAGCTAGTCACAGCTGTATAGGTGACCAAACCAGGGAAGGATTTCCCATTTGTCCCCACGTCTGCTTAGGGAGGACATTGACGTCTAATCCAAGATCCAGGATGACATCAGTCATATCATATTCTCCTATCTGAACATTCAACCTCATTTCCCTTCCCGTTCTTCGGACACGACTAACAGTTTTCTCCTGATCAATTCCTCTCTGAGGGTCTGTGATAGCAAGAAATTTTTGCAGCTCGTTTAGAGTGTTCTGATTGCGCAAGAGTTTCATATAGCTCTGCAAGAAAGAGGATAGTGTACTTACTTTATCCGTCGAGGCCCCCTGTAGCTGTGAAGCCTGCTAGTGTTGCCGCACAGATATGTCTACAGCGCCATCAACATTAGCGCACCGGGCCTCCTGGACTGGTGTATGATCCTTCGCCAGGCCAAGGGCTGGGACTTTTTTGGAGGCCTGTTGTGTGCACATCGTGGCAGGTTTCCTTGGCGAGTCTTGAGTATGTGTCGTAGCTCCACTTCGGGTGACCAAATTGAGGGCTGGGGCAGGTCTTTGCTCCATGGAAATCAACTGAATACTTGGAGTAGGGCTACGGTTGTTTTCCTGTATCTTTGCAAGGAGCTAGGGGCACTGTTCAATCATGTGATCTACTGCGCGGAAATACCGACATGTCGTAGTGGGGTTCCGACAGTCGCGGGCCAAGTGACCAGCTTGGTTACAATTGTAACACACAACCTGGCCTCTACCTCTGCCGGTCATCCCACCACGGCCGCGACCACCAAAAGCACCTATGTCGGAGGTGCCACCACGGTATCCATAGCCATCATTATTCTGGGATTCATTGTGGACTCGGTAGGCATCAGAGGTGCGCTCTCGCATAAGGTCATAGCTGCGACATTCTTCTTCATTATGGCCAACAGACTTACAAAACTGGCAGTAGGGGTTTTTGGGAACTGGGACATATCTCTGGAGAAGAGGGCAGTGCTCAGGGCGATGTTGGCCAGGGGTGTGGCAAATATCACAATTTATCACACCGGCATTGAATTGGGTGGGCGTGCCCGTGCTAAGATAGGTTCTGACCATGGGGCACTGGTCCCTATCGTGACCCTCGGACCGACATTGCATACACCAGACCTCCTCTCTACTGGTTTTATCTTTCTTCATGTCACGAAGTTCCAGGGCCATTGCTGCCAACTGCGCTTGGATTTGAACAAGACCAGAATCGTCTCCGACGGGAGCGGTCTCTAGCTTCATTGCGATTTCCAGAGCCTCTTGCTGGTCAGCAACCTTCTGTTGCATGAGCGGCATTCTGATGTGCGGCAATAACTCAGTGATAAACCATTCCTTGTGCTGCGCAGGACTAATAGTGAAGCTCACTTGGTCTAATAAGACTTTGAATCTCTAGTCAAAGTCCCACACGGATTCGCCACGCTGCTGTTGAATCTCTTTGAGTTCAGTGATGCTCTGTGATTCTGATTTCGGTTTCTTAAATTCCTTAATGATGGCAACCTTCATTTCATCCAAATTGGGGTGCTGATTACTGGAGAATTTCATGAACCAGGTCAAAGCCCGGTCGTGAAAGGAAGTAATAAGCTGTGCAGTTCTCACATCCAGGTCGGTAATACTCTTCGCGTTCCAGACGTCCTCACATAAAAACCAGAACTGTTCTGGATCTTCTGATCCCGTTCCTTTGAATATGGGAAGCTTAATGTCATCAGCTAGGTGGGCCATGTTGGGTCTGGGAGGGTGGGGAGGGGGGCAGGCCGTTGATGGGGGGGGATTTACGGGGTTAGGTTTACCTCTGGGCGGTATACTTGGACTTGGTTGCCTGTCACGCTGCGACCGAACTTTAGGGGTAACAAAGCGACGCTGGGGAGTAACAGGAGGGTTTCCGTCGGGGTCGGATTATGGAGGGCTGACAGGGGGAAGTGTGGTGGTCTGTCCTAAAGAGTAGGATTCAAAATTTCTTTTGTACCGTTGCTCACTTCGGGGCAACCCACTTTGCGCGTTGAAAGTATTCTCACTTGCAAACATATGTTAGTACTACTAAACTAGCAGTCTAACTCAAATAATAAGATACCCTTTTCAACCAATAGTATTTTAATCTTCAAGCTTAAGGAATTTAAAAACTTACCACGGGGCCCTTTAAAGAACTGCTGTTCAGCTTCGCTGAAAGAAGTGCTTGTATCAATGGCAAACTCTGTCACGAAGGCCTCCAATGTGCGCGTCGTCCAGAAATCGACAGCGCGGGATACCTCGTTGTTCACGTGTTGCACAAGGTTGACCTTTGCGGAGGTCCACACAGGAATCCGTTGAGCTTGAAAGTTCGTCCTCCTCTCTGTTAACCTAGACAACCACTGGTGCAACTCTATGTGGAAACGACCAAAGAAAATTTCATAAGTATCACAAAAAACATACCGTTGTAAAAAGTCACTTGCGCTTCGACACGGATTCGTATTCTCTTACTGCGCAAATTGCAAACAGATCTCAGCAAACCAATCACTGATGTCCTTCACAGAGGGCCTCCAGAACATAGCCCTTGTGGTACAAGGTAAACCCCTCTTGAGCAGGTACTGAGTTCAACCGGCAACGGAACCAATTTGTTGGGCAATAGGGCAGACCCGAGTTAATTCTTATGCGTCGCACCAACAAAAGACCCACCGTGTTGGCCCTTTCGGCAACAACCTGTGCGCAGGTTGCAGTCTCACCTGAAACAGCAATGGGGTGCCGCAGAATCAGGTTTCTGCATGCAGAGAGGGGTATTACTGTACCTTAGCCTTTAAAAGGAATTATTAATCAACACTTGTAAATTTATCATTCATTCACATATGACTTCATAGCACAATAAAAAAACTAAACTTGCATAACCCACTATGGGGAATTCACAGCGAAGTTTATTACTAGCAGTGATCTTATGTTATCAGATGTATTCAGTTTAATGCATGAAAATAACAGAAGCAGAAACAACACAATAAAACCACGACACCAAATATAACGTGGTTCACCCCCAGTGTAGGGGCTACGTCCACAAACTGCGTTTTATTCCTCTTTCCTCAAAACCACAGTTGATCTGCGCACTCAGCTGCAGATCCCTTCAGTCCTTAACAGTCGCGCACACAGCAGCAGGCTTCTGCGCACACAGCTGCAGATCTTTCTTCCTTTTCTTACAAAAACCCTCTGCGCACACAGCTGCAGAGGTCGTCCACGCACACAGCTGGGACTTATCCTTTCCTTACAAAAACCAACCTTACTTCGCCTTATCTTTCTTTTCATCAAAAATCCTAACCTATCCTTTTTACGCAAGCGCTTATTTATACTGCGTAGTTTTACAAAACCATGGTCTTAAACCATGGGCACCCAAAAACCCTAAACCCTGGATTTAAACCACGGGTTTATTACAAAAAAGAGGGTTTTGACTTACCCTGACACCCCTAAGACTATTTTGGCCCATAGCTCCGCTTACAAATTTTCTAATTAACCACGGAGTTACCCAAACATGGAGTATGTGCCCCAACAAGCGGTGCCATCGCCTAAACAAAGTGGACAGTACACGGTGCCACCACCTGTAACCTGTTGACAAGAAGCGGTGTTGTCTGGGAAACGCTCTGTCAACATTTGAGAAGTACGGTGCTAGGTAGGCATCATTCCAAAACCTTTCTTCCTCATTTTTCTTTGCAAAAATTTGGATTTTGTTGCTTTTAGTTCTGCTTATCAGACTTGTGTTACTGAATCTGATGCTTGTGGTTTGAGTTTTTATGGTTTAAGATTGATTTGAGTGGAATTTCAAAAGTTTGATTAAGTCTTTTAATTTTTCATCCGCCTCTATGCTTGTTGGTTGAATTTATGAAAGGGTTTTTTTTTTGAAAAGCTTAGGGTATTATTTAAAAATCTCTTTACGTTTCTGCTACATAGACTAAAATAAGAACACTAGATTAGCTTCTAGGTTTCATTTCTTATTTGCATAGTAAACTTCTTTTTCCTTCCTTTAAAAAAGAAATTTTTTGACTGAGACTAGGATATCATCATTGAGCATTGGACATTGGTTTTCTGATTGGCTTTACAAGCTTTCAGGACCTTTATGATCTTTCGTCTCTCATGCATTTAGAGCTATCTCGATCAAAATAAAAAAATGGTAGTTTTAAGTTAGATTTGCTTATGTTTGAGAAATTTGAAAAAATAGAGTGCATTTGCATATAGGTGTTAGAATAATAAACCCATAGTTACCTACCTTAGACATTAAATTAATCATTTTTGTCTTATTTGCCTAGTTTCATGTGTCCCACCTTATGCAAGTTGTCATTTGCCTATCCATAGTGGTCAAACTTGCCTATTTTGACTCATGTAGCACATGGGAAACCTCAAGGAATCAATTCTACTTTATTCCTGGTCTCCTAGGTGACCTTCTACTTTTTCTACTTTATTGCCTTCTTTTTCAGTGCTTTAAGGCAATTGGGAAAGTTTGACTAGGTGAGCTGAACTAGTTTTTTGTCCTCCACATCCTCCACTCTTTTCTCCTTTGAAAAGCATGTATGAGTTGTCATTCCATCACTCTTTAGCTTTCCTAAGTTCTTTTTCCAATTCTTGAGCTCCATGACTGATTTGGAAACTACTTTATGCACCTATGGGGGAATTGCTTAATTTTAGTAAGCCTGCTTTTGACTAGATTCGAATTGACTCCTCATGCATTAAAATATACTATGTAATTATTTAATGCAGCAACCTATTATGTAACAGGGTTGGCTATTTTACACTGAGTTAATACAGTTTAGTGTTCAGCTCCGTTTTCAGTCTCTTTTGTGAGTGATTTTGCATGATCAATTGATAATTGTTGTGAGTAAAATTGTTCTATCACTGGGTTCAATTTCCACATGGTATCAGAGCCATTGTAGATCAATTTCTCTCCTTCAAAATTGTTTTGCAGGTTCGACATCATTGACTGGGAGCCTTCTACTGACAGCCGGGACAATTTTTGAGCTATGGATCAATCTCAGAAGATCATCTTGAATAGTGTGCCTCATAAACATCTTGATGGTATGACTCCTTTCGAAGCATGGAGTGGGCACAAGACAGATGTGGCCCATTTCAGGATTTTTGGCTCAAGGGCTTGGGCTAGAATTCCAACAGAAAAGAGAAAGGCTTTGCAGCCCCAAATCCAAGAGTATCTATTTGTTGGATACTTTGAAGATTCAAAAGGGTACAAGCTGATAAATTTGAGCATGAACAAATCCTTCATTGAAAGGTGTGTTCAGTTTCAAGAAGAACCCCTTGCAGCAGTGGAAGTTGGAGAAACCTCTTCACCACCTGAACCTCTGAAAGTAAGTGAAGAGTTTGTTGAACATGATGATTCTGATATGTCTGATAGTGATGAGTTTATTTCAGACCCTAACATCCCTACAAGGCCAAAATTGGCAGCCAAGACACTACATGCAGCAGGAGAGCTAGCTGGGGATCCCAATGACCCAAGGAGGACTAGATCTCAATTTGAGAGTGGTCTGTGCATGAAGGATCCTATGTTTGCTGAGAAATGATATTTGATGGTGGAATCTGATCCTCAAACATATGAAGAAGAAGTAGGAGATCCAATATGCAAAGCATCCATGAAGGAAGAGTTTAGTTCACTCCAGAAGAGCAACACATGGGAGCTAGTGGATCTTCCCCCAGGGAGGAAGTTAGTTCAGTGTAAGTGGTTCTACAAGACCAAATTTGCTGCTGATGGTTCACCTATGAAGTACAAGGCCATATTGGTAGCCAAGGGCTACTCATAGGTTCATGGCATAGATTACAATGAGACCTTTGCACCAGTGGCAAAGATGGACTCCATCAGGCTAGCCTTAGCCATTGCGGCCTCAAAACAATGGGAGGTACATCACATGGATGTAAAGTGTGCCTTCCTTAATGGAGATCTCACTGAAGAGATATATATGCAGCAGCCTCAAGTATTTTCTACTAACCCTTCTCTTGTGTGCAGGTTGAGAAATTCATTGTATGGGCTAAAGCAAGCCCTTAGGGCTTGGTATGCCAAGATTGATAACTTCTTGCTATCACTGAATTTTGTTCAGTGCAAATCAGATCCAAATGTCTATTTGAAGTTAATTAATGGTTCATTAATGATCATTGTGTTATATGTTGATGACCTCCTCATTACAGGAAGCTCAAAGGATGAGATTGCTTCCTTGAAGGGTGCAATGAACCAAGCCTTCTCCATGATAGATTTGGGGCTCTTAAGCCAATTTTTGGGGCTTGAGATTGCAAAAACCAAAGATGGAATCAAGGTGCCCCAGTCCAAATATGCCTTGGAATTGCTGAACAAATTCAAAATGAAGGATTGCAAACCAAGCAAGACTCCTTTCCTTTCAGGAGTGAAGCTGATTCTTCACCTATGGTAAACAATACACCGTATAGGCAATTGATTGGATGTTTGTTGTATCTTACACATACTAGACCTGATATTTCTTATGCAGTAAGTGTGGCTTCTAGATACATGGATCAGCCTCATGAGATCCATTAGAAAGCAACCAAAAGGATCCTTAACTTTGTTCAGGGAACAAGGACACATGGGATCTTCTATAAAGCAAAATCTGATCTTGATTTGATTGGATTTACTAACAGTGATTGGGCAGGTGATAGAACAGATAGAAAGTCCACATCAGGATATGTGTTCATGCTTGCAAAAGGGCCAATCAGCTTGTCAAGCAAGAAATAGAGTGCCATTGCACTCTCATCTACAGAAGCAGAGTACAGAGGAGTTGTTAATGTAGCAACTCAATGTTTATGGTTGCATGGTTTACTTGGAGAGTGTGGCTTCGAATCAGAGTACTCAACTACCATCTACTGTGATAACCAGAGTACCATTCAAATCTGCAAATATCCAGTTCAGAAGAAGAGAACCAAACACATTGAGATCCATATGCACTACATCAGAGAGCTTATGCATGATGGCACCATTCACCTACTCTTCTGTTCATCTTCAGAACAAGTAGCTGATATCTTCACCAAAGCATTTTGTGAGAAGACCTTCAGCAATCTCAAATCACTACTGGGGATTGCTGATCATGCTGTGAAGCATGAGTGAAGACAATATTTCCAAATTTTGTTTTACAGTCCATGTTTAAGGGAGGATTTTCCCATGTGGTTTTTGCCTCTTTCCTTGTTTAAATGGACATGCAGTATCTAAAGGGTGACTAAGCCTTGTTGCTAGGCCCTATAATTTTCTGATATATTACTCATAAGTCAGGATTAAGGGGGCCTGTTAGAATAATCAACCCATAGTTACCTACCTTAGACATTAAATTAATCATTTTTGTCTTATTTGCCTAGTTTCATGTTTCCCACCTTATGCAAGTTGTCATTTGCCTATCCATAGTGGTAAAAATTGCATATTTTGACTCATGTAGTGCATGGGAAACCTCAAGGAATCAATTCTGCTTTATTCCTGGTCTCCTAGGTGCCCTTCTGCTTTTTCTGCTTTATTGCCTACTTTTTCAGTGCTTTAAGGCAATTGGGAAAGTTTGACTAGGTGAGGCGAACTAGTTTTTTGTCCTCCACATCCTCCACTCTTTTCTCCTTTGAAAATCATGTATGAGTTGTCATTCCATCACTCTTTAGCTTACCTAAGTGATTTTTCCAATTCGTGAGCTCCATGACTGATTTGGAAACTACTTTATGCACCTATGGGGGAATTGCTTAATTTTAGTAAGACTGCTTTTGACTAGATTCAAATTGCCTCCTCATGCATTCAAATATCCTATGTAATTATTTAATGCAGTAACCTATTATGTAACAGGGTTGGCTATTGTACACTGAGTTAATACAGTTTAGTGTTCAGCTCCATTTTCAGTCTCTTTTGTGAGTGATTTTGCATGATCAATTGATAATTGTTGTGAGTAAAATTGTTCTATCACTGGGTTCAATTTCCACAATAGGTGTGCTTCTTGTTTTTCTTTTAGGAAAAGAGATTCTTCCCCTTCTCATTTTCTTTTGAAAAGAAGAAATCAATTTGGTAAAGTGTTTGCTTGTCTTTGTTTGATGTTCATGACTGTTGTGTGGAAGTATTTTTGGTTTTTGAAACAAAAGGAAAAACCTCTCTTTCCCTCCTGTAAGTAGGCATACTGAATAGTAAAGTGAACATTTTGCACTAGCATACTGCATTGTTTTACTTTTCTATCAAAACATCATGCATTCACCTAACCGTACAAGTTAAAATTAATAGTAGTTGTAGGTTAAAATTTACGTAGTAACTTGAGTTATAGGTTAGAGATGTGTTCGGGTGTTGTTAAGCGTAGGAGTTGTCGTTATTTGTTAGCATTACATTCCCGGACTCACGTGGTTCTTCCACGTACTATTGGTATATCGAACGGCCTTTCACGTACCCTTGAGGTATATAGAAAGGTACTTCACGTGCTTGATTGTATATCTGAAGGCCCCTTGTGTACAGTTATGCATTAGATAGCACTACTACTGATTTGAGCTCCCACGTACCTTGAGTATATCGAGAGACCCCACTAGGGTACCTTATCTATCTAATAAAATCCCTTTGGCCGTCTTGTTTGGATCCATACACTAAAAAAAACATTCAGGGAGATTGCTACGCACGTACCCTCGAGGTATATCATGAGTGTGCCTTCTTGACAATCCTAGTGAGAGACCTGACTTTTGAACTCCTCCTATCATTTTAAGTGTTCTTGCTTTGACCTATAGCTTATGTAGGGAAATTATTTTTGGTGTGTTTTCTAGATTTTCAAACCCTAGGATAGTTAGGAACTATACAAATTGGCTGAGTTAAGACAGTCCAGAAGATTATAGGGCTAGCCACCTGATTTTATTCCTGGTTTAGGAGAAAATCCTATGGAAGCTATCGACCAAGGAGCTGCTACCACCTCCCAAGTGGGAGATAATGTGGTTGTGGAAAGTGGAGTACCATATTCTTTACACTCGCCTCCCTTGGTCCAACAGCCTTCTCGGGGATATTCCTAGTTCCATTCTCCCATGGAAGGACATGTTGATGATACTGCTCGCCCATATTTTGGTCCCAATGCTTCATTTTGGGAAACACCTGTAGGTCAGGCCATTGCTTCATTTGGCACCCATGGAATCTCTTCTAAAATTGAAGAAGAATGTAGGAAATACCATTCTACCATTCTTCGTGCAAAGGAGATTGATAAGAAAATTGATGACATTTTAGGCCCAACACTACCAAGGTCCACATCTATTCCCAGGGGATATCATTCACTTTCCGAATCTATGAGACCCATTGAACTGATTATAGATCATCCATTGACACCCTGCAACCCAGGTCAAAATACCACCCCTACCACCTCTCATGTTATGTCTATACCTAATCTTCCCAGGTCAAGATACCACCCCTACCACCTCTCATGTTATGTCTATACCTAATCTTCCCAGGTCTTCTGTACCTGAGATTCAATATTCAATTCCTGTTTCATTTACACCTTCTAGTGCCAGGGGGAAACCCCTGGCATGACCTACGTTATCTGACACCATAATTGTTACTAGTCAAGGGCAGAACTCTAACATAGAACCATCTATAGTTTATGTCCCTCCCACCCATTCTAATGTGGTTAATCCCCCATCCAGTTCAGGTCAACCCTCCGGGGCCCAATCTGTAACCATTCAATATTCTGGAGGTTATGGTTATCAAATACCTATAGGTAATATTCATCATCCACCCAATCCTACAGGAATTCCATACCCTATTAATACTTTTACACCATGGGGTAAACCCAACTGGTCTTATGTGCCAGCTATGGGGGGGATACCTATACATACTGCGGGAGGTGTCGGAGGACCCCCTTATGGAGGTCCTCCCCCTAGGGGACCTAATGGTCCTGGAGGATTTGGAAACTTTCCTCTTTATGGTCCTGGTAGCCCTAGTGGTCTTGGGGTACCTGGTGGCTTTCCTCCTTATGGCCTTGGAGAGTATGGTGGCCCTCCTCCTAGTGGTTCCGGTGGCTCTGGAGTTTTACCTCCTCTTGGTGACCCCGGAGGGTCTGGTGGTCCACGGCCTGGTGGTCTTGGTGGTATTGGTAGTCCTAGGGTCCCGATGGTCTTGGTGGTCTCGGTGGCCCTAGTGGTCCTCCTCCTGGAGGCCCTGGTGGTCCTAGTGGTCCTGATCTCGGAAATCAACCCCCTGTAAGCGGATCTTCTGGTAGTTCTTCATCACAAAAACCTGTTTATTAGTCCACTTATGGTCCTACTGGTAATTATATGCCATATCAATATTACCAGTATGTTTATCCCAACTGACAGTTACCTTTCCTAGCAACTTTGGACTTACCTGATCTGTCCAAGTTGATTAATGAAACCATTCGACACAATCCCTCATGGCCCCCTATTCCAGTAAAGTTACCATCGAACATCTTGAAATTCGATGGGAAACAAGGAGACGATCCGAAGAACCATGTGATGACATTCCATTTGTGGTGTTCTTCAAATTCCCTCATGGATGACTCCGTTCAGTTACGACTCTTTCAGTGAACTTTGACTGGTATGGCTACAAAGTGGTACACTGAACTCCCACAACATTCATTTGTGGATTTTGGCTCGCTGGAAACCATTTTTCTTACACACTTTTAACTCCCTATTCGATATGAAATAGGTACTGATATTTTAACCTCTCTGCGACAGAACACCTCCACCCACATATCTGATCATATTCATGAGTGGAGAAGGTGGAGAAGGCTTATTAAGGCCCCTATTCCAGATCAGTTACTAGTTGATTGGTTCACCAAATCCTTGTTGCCTCCTATTTCCTGAGATGTGTCTATGGGCGGTGTCATTACTGAAGAGCAGGCTATTAGTCGAGCTCGGTACCTAGACTTGGTTTATTCCCAGTCTGGGACTCTTTATGACCTGATCCCTCAAGCTCCTTGCTCCAACACCAATCCTGCCAAGCCACTAGCAAAAGTACCTGTTGATGGGATTGTTGGTTCAATCCAGTCCCCATCAATGGTGAAACCTGCCAAGCAAACCCAAATTGCCCCATATAATCCTTCGACTCCTAAGGTTTCCACCGAGGTCAATTCTATTAAAAGTACTCAAACCTCGAGTAATAAAAAGAAAGGTAGAAATCGAAATAAAAAACCTGGAAACCAGCCGGAGACTCCATGACCAACCAATGGTGATAACGGAAAAGGGAAAAGAAAAGAAAAATATCCTTGTCTGCTATGCGGTGGTGAACATTTTTCAAAGGAGTGTCCTCGTCAGGATGAAATCTCCCAATTTTTGAAGTCCAATCCCACACCTGCAGTACTTATGGATCCTTTTCCCTCTCAACAACAACTGATAGACCACATGTCTAATCAGGGTAATTCCAGTTCATCAGAGGAAATTTGTATGATGTCCTTAGATACCATCCATCTGTAAACTCAAAGTCAGAATTATGATAAACCTACAGATAAAAATGAAGATCATTCGTCTTCAGGGAAAGCCCCTTCTACTAGTTCTCCTGAGTCCTCGTCTACTGTCCCCTTGTCTATCTAGAAGCCTACTCTCGACATGATTTTGCACCCACCTAAGAGTACTCTTCGGAAGGTAGTATTTAATCCCAATGCCCGAGATCCTCAATTTTATAATGTGGTTGAAGATCTCGCTCAGGAACCTTGTGCAATGTCTACCCTAGAAGTGCTCTAAAGTTTCCCTACATAGCACAAAAACCTGTTGACTGCATTAGGAGCTTTAGACCTAGATAACACCAACTTGATTCATTTTAATGTTGAGAACTATAAGTCTAGGTTACCACATAAACTTGCTTTTCAATTCGTTATGAAAGTAGTTGGAAAGAAGGTTTTTTGAACGATCCTAGATGAAGGAACTTCAACCTCCGTGTTGTCTCTGTCTTGTTGGAAAGCCCTTGGGTCTCTCGAGCTTGTAACATCACCTATGACCCTAAAAGCCTTTGATGGATGTGGTTTCCAGCCCCACAATCTCATATCAGCCCTCGCGGTCGAGCTGGGGGGAAAAACCGTTTCCATTCAAGTAGAAGTGGTAGATGCCCCTTTAGATTACAATCTCCTCCTAGGAAGAAATTGTTTCTATGCTATGGCTGCTGTTGTTTCAATAGTATTCTAAACTGTCCAATTTCCACATATGGGGAGAATCGTTACTATTGACCAGATTGATTTATGCATGCCGAATGTTACTACCTCCACAGCTAATAACATCCCCATGTTAGGCCAATCCCTTCCTCCTTACCAGTCGATTAGGGTAGGCGTGTTGAAGGATTCATCCCTCATGGGAGTTTTTCCATCCACTCCTCCTAGTACAAATTCTGCATTAGTCAATATGATTGCCTCATTTGATTATGAGCCTAAGGGCCACTATGTTGTTGAGTCCACCTTGTTAAGTCCACAGAAAGATATGTATGATGCCATTCAAACCTCTTCCGATGATCACACTGATGATCTTCATCTAGTGGCCTCGGATCCTTACCATTTACTGTGTTGGTTAGAACCTTCTCTTCCCACTCTAGATTATATCTTCGAGAATTTTCCTTTCAATAAGTCCATTATTGAGATCATGAGCATGGATGAGTCCATTTGGGAGGATCACCATCATAGATCCATGTTCCTCCCCAACACCAATTCAGTTAACCATGATTTTGCATCCTTGTTTCCTACTGATATTTTCAACGTTCCCCAAATTCCTATATTGTTGCAACATATAGATTCTGAAGGAAACCTTTGCAACATTACTCAAACGAACCCAATTGACATATCAGCCAAGCCTGATGTTATCGAGCATGTTCATGTTGGACAAAACTACTCCGCAGATGAATCTGAATCCTATAAGGCACTTTTTAAAGAATTCGGTGATATTTTTTCTTGGTCCTACGAAGATATGCCGGGGATCGACCCTTCCATCGTGGTCCATGAGATTAAAAATTATCCCTTGGCAAAACTCGTTAGGCAAAAACTTAGGCAAGTCCATCCTCGGAAGGCCGCAGCTATAAAAGCTGAAATTGTGAAGCTTCTGAAAGCTAGGTTTATTTATCCTGTACCCTTGACGGAATGGTTATTGAACGCTGTCCCTGTCAATAAAAAGCAGGGCACCATTAGAGTCTGTATCGATTTTAGGGATATGAATAAATCTTGTCCCAAGGACAACTTTCCTACCCCGCATATCGATCAGATTATCAACAACTATGCTAGAAGTGTCATCTTTTCATTCATGGATGGCATCTCTGGCTATAATCAGATTGAGATATTACCCTCTGATTAGCATAAGATGGCATTTATTTTCCCATGGGGAACCTTTACATATAAAAAGTTACCGTTTGGGTTGAAAAATGTTGGAGCTACATTCCAGCATGCAATGTCCTATGCATTTCATGATGTCAAACACATTGTTGAATCATACCTTGATGACCTCCCTGCTCATTCATAGCAACGGGAGGACCACCTTGGTCATCTTAAAGAGATATTCCTGAGATGCCGTCATTATAATTTACGGCTCAACCCGCATAAATTTGTTTTTTGCGTTGAGATGGGACATCTGCTAGGTTTTGTGGTATCCAAAGATGGCATCCGGATAGATCCTTTAAAAATTGCCACCATTTTTGATCTACCAGCCCCAACTAATCTCTTTGAACTCCAAAGTTTGTAGGGGAAGGAAAACCTTCTTCACCATTTCATGTGCAATTTCACTGAGAAAACACACGGTTATATGCGTCTCCTTAAGAAGAACACTCCATTCTTCTGGGATGACCAAGCCCCATGTACCTTTGATAATCTTAAGCATTCTTTGACTCATTCACCCATGATACACCCCCCTTATTATTCAAAGGACTTTCTCTTGTATTTTGTTTCCTCTGCTACTACCATCGCTATGGTTTTAGCACAGGACAATCTCCACGGTCAAGAGCACATGATTTATTATGCCAGTAAGAATCTCTTGGATTCTGAAACCTGTTATTCATGTGCGGAAAAGTTAGCATTCGCCACAGTCATTGCTGTACAAAAATTTTGTCATTACATTCTTCTCTGCATTACCACCATATTGGCAGACCAGAACCCAATGTACTACATCCTGACTCTTCAGGTGCTCAGGGGAAAGTACTCCTGTTGGATAGTTATCCTTCAGGAGTTCAATCTGGAGTTTTCCAAGGCTACAGCAAAGAAATCCTTGGTATTTGCAGAGCTTATGTGTGATCTTCCCTGTGCTTCAACGGAATCTGAGCCTAGTGTTTCATTTTTGGATGAATTCCTGTTCCTGATAATCACTACTGATCCTTGGTATGGATATTTTCTTATATATCTCCAGACACAACGTTTTCAGCCGCATTTATCCTACGATGATCGCCACCGTATCCGTCACCACGCAAAATACTATCTCATCCTAAATGATACTTTGTATAGATGTGGGATTCACTCTATTCTCCAACGATGCCTCACTCATGAGGAGGCTGAACTTGTGTTTAATGATTTCCATTTGGGAGCATGTGGCGGTCATTTATCTGGGATGGCTACAGCCTAGAAAATCCTTCACACTGGCTATTTCTGGCCTTCGATCTTCAAATATTGCCATGAGGCTGTTAAGAAATGCTCACCTTGTCAACACTTCTATACTAAAAAGTGCACCCATCCTACTCCGCTACAGCCCGTCATTGCCATTGGCCCATTCGCCAAATGGGGGATTGAATTCATGTATTGTAAGCCTACCTCAGCCGGGGGGCATGGTTACATCATCGTAGCTGTGGATTATTTTACTAAATGGGCTGAGGCCATGCCTACATATGCAGAAGATGGTAAGACTAACGCCCTCTTCTTATTCAATCATATCATAGCTAGATTTGGAGTTCTGCAGTCCATCGTTACTGATCACAGATCCCATTTCCATAATCAGATGATGGAGGAAATGAGTGCCAAGCTATGCTTTCACCATGAAAACTTTACACCATATTATCCATAAGCTAATGGTCAGGTAGAGGCCATTAACAAAGTTTTGAAAAAAATGCTTCGTCGGATGTTTGGAGATCATAAATCCAACTGGAACCACGTTCTTTTCTCCGCCCTTTGGGCTTATCAGACTTCTATTAAAACAACTACTGGTTTCATGCCATTCCAGCTTATCTATGGACTTGAAGCTGTCTTACCCATCCAAAGTCAGATTCCATCTTTACAACTTGCCGTCGAACTTATCCTAGACACTTCCGCAGAGGAAGAAAGATTTTTATACTTGAATAAACTTGATGAGACTCATAGAGATGCTGCCTTGGCTACTGAGGCACATAAGAAACACGTCAAGGTGCAGTATGATAAATTTGTCCATCCTCGTGTCTTTAATGAGGGTGACCTAGTATTGACTTATGACCAGAGATACAACAAACTAGGGAAGGGAAAGTTCAAGTCCATGTGGTACGGACCTTTTGTTATTTCCAAGGTATTAGAGAAAGGAGCTTATGAGCTCATTGATTATGATGGGATCCCTTTGGGGCAACCTCGCAATGGGTTGTACCTGAAAAGGTACTATGCCTAGGTTTTATTGGGTAGTATCTTGTATATATGTATATTGATTGGCCTTCAGTGTGCTTTTAGTATTTTTAATATGGTTTTGAGCTTTGTGTCCACATCTGTTTATACCATGTTTTGGTCATGCAGATGGATTTCTACGGTTTCGCTGATGGTGCTTGCTGCCACAGCTTGAATCTCACCTCGGCTGCTTGGGTTCTCTATTCCCCGGCTAAAGATTTGGTCAGTTCAAGAGTGGTTTGTATAGGTCCTGTGACTAATAACATCACCAAGTATGAAGCAGTCATCAGTATTCTGACTGAAGCTACCTCCCAGGATGTTTGTGATCTAGTAGTCTTAATGGACTCGCAGTTCATGGTTCACCATTTGAACAATGTCTACACCATTAGGATCCTGGTACTCTCCACCTATTCTGGAGAGTGCGTTTGTTAGAAAGATAATTCAAAACTATTACTTATAGGCATATCCCTAGGGAACATAATGTAGTTGCTGACTCATTGGCTAACTACATCCTAGACTGGCATATTGCCCATTCATGACGGTAAATCAAACATGGTCCATTGTAAATAAACATTTAGAGATACATAAAACTCATAGAAAATGCATTTTCCATTTGAAACATATAAACACCATGTAAAAGTTTGTATATATATATATATACGAAATTTTTTACAAAAAATAGGTCCCAGGACCTCCTTTGAAGCACCTAGGCTTTCAGGAATATTCATCATACAAAATCCTAAAGCTATAAGCTTTTAGTACATATCTCGTACACTAGTGGTGCTTGTGATAGCACATCACTGCTCGAGCTACCCTACATAGTAGCCTACTGAATCAGCCCGGTACTCCCGCTGTGGACCTATGATATCTCATTAGGAGGTCATCTATGTCAGCATCTGGGATGTCCAAAGTCAACCTCTCCAAGTTCTCCTCCAGCTCCTAGGTGATATCATCACCCTGTGGTACAAAGCGAACTCTTGATCGCCTATCCAATGGAGATGCTCCTCTAGGTCGTGCTGCTCCAACATTTGCATGAGAATATATAGGTCTTGTCACTTAACATAAAAAATATAAAACATAAAAAACATAAAAACATTTCATCCATTTTAGGGTTTCTTGCTTCTTACCGATGTCGCCCCACTGTCTGCCAGGTGGGAGTGGTAGGTCAGGATCTCTTGTGAAGTCTGTGCCTACGTAAGCATAGTCCTCAACCATGAGGATCTGATTCCCTAGCCATCTGAATAATGGATCATCGAACTTCACCCTTCCCCTACCCGCTCCTATGCGAGCCATGACCTGGACCCACCTCAGCATATGGGGGTCCCATGCTCTCAGAATCTTGAAGGTCACCTATTGTTGGTCGTCTGGGTAGACCCGGGTTTACTATAATGAACCAACAACACCCCTAGCTCACTGGGCCTTTCGGCGACAGACCGCGGAGCGACCTGAAGTCTCACCCGAAGTGATCCTAATGGGTTGGTCGAGGACTCAAGTGTCTCGACCAGGTTCTATAAGGAATCTTATGCGCGTCTCGCATCTCTTCTTAACTCGTGAGACAGCTCTTTCCTCTCTGCGACATGGTGCGCAGCTTCCTCTTACCTGTGATGCCTCCAACCTCTATCGCATCGCCGCGTCCGGGGCAACACGTAACTCTTTCCTTCGCTATATCCTTCACCCACAGTATCGCGCACCGCAGCTCCTCTGCTGGTGCGATATCACCTCCCATTGATATCCTACCGCTCCGACTCAGTGTACTTATCTTAGTGGTGTTCACCTACCGGACACAATACGAAGAGCTGTCTTATAATGCGACTCTTAACTGTCTTACGGGAAAATCAGACAAGCTCTTATACAGAATGCTTAAAGACTTCAACTTGCATTTATCCTGTTATTAAGCTATGAACTGAATAACATACACATACATATATTTATTGTAAGCAAAGTTCATGTAAAGAATGACAGATATAACAAGTAAATACAATCACATGAATCAATCACACAACGCTCAGATTTTACGTGGTTCACTTCTAGGGTGGAAGTTACATCCATAGAACTGTGTTTCTATATTATAACTTGAGAGAGGTACATAGTTCTGCTGCACCGCATATGCAGCTAGAGATCTTCTCGGTAACTCTGCACTCAGCCTGGAGCCCTTCTCTCTTAGATCTCTTCTCTATCTCTATATTTCCTTCTTACAATATACTCTCTCCCTCTCTCTGTCAATCCCTGTGGATTGTTACAATACAAAATAACAGTAAGCTAACAGACTCCTGATGATCTGACTAGCTGGATGGCCTAAAATGCCCAAAATACCAACCTTTTACAATACAAATTACATCCCTTTATAGGCAGCCCGAAGGTCTCTCCTTTACAACACTGTGGGCCTGTCCCAACAGTAACCCAAACCCTAATTAGTGATAGTTAGCGTATCTGTACTTGGGGTAGCCGCTTTTCGTCACACCACTGCTCTCTACAGTCTTCCATGCTTCCCGGCACTGACCATGGGTACTATGCACCACTTCCCTGCTTCTGGCCTTTGTCTTCAATACCTCGGCCTCATTGCTCCTTTTCCTTTATGAGGGTAGCTGAGCCCTCCTATATTCATCGCTGCCTTCAATGCAGTGGTTGAGCTCTCCCTTCTCGGCCGCTCAGGTACTGTCGTCTTCTTTGACTTCTCTGTTCCAATAGTCACGGTTTCTGGCTCTGCTCTGCAGCTAGAAACATGCTATGGCATCGTAGCTTCACCTTATCTCTTCGTCTTCTCCAAACTGTCTATCCACAAAAATGGAAGCTTTTCCTGTAGCTGTGGGACCCTGCTCCAATAGTCCCCTAACACTTACTTGTGGCTTGTCCCCGAGCCACTACCAACAGGATTCTCCTACTGTAGCTTCTCCTTGGCTTCCTGTGAAGTGTGCTGAAGCTTGTCCCGAAGTCCTGCGACTTCGTTCTCCATAGCTGTGGCACGCTCTTTTATTTTCTGTAACTTAGTTCGCTGGGCTCTCTTATCTTTCCTGCCCTTGGTTGTGCTCTCGCTCTCGTCGCTTACGAGACCTTTTAAGGATCTCCAGGTGTTGAGAAGTCTTCCACAGATATCCTTTCCTCTTTATCTGGGTTACAACTTTTATCACAAGGAAAATCTATATCTTCCAGCCTTCTCAACATTTCATTCAGTCTGGAGCCTACTTATGTGAAAGGTATACAAACCAGGAATTCCCTTCCGAGAACAAGCCTCTGTCTGCATCTTGAATTTCTTCTTGTTCGGTTTGTTTTCCCTTTCACTTTTCTTCTCAGCAACTCACTCCGGGTATTCACGCTGCTTGGGTTCCGCATATTTTCATTCCTGACCTTTGGAACCGCTTGTTCTTCTCTTAGCTGATGAGATAGGTCGTCTCCCTTCTCCCGTTGCTTTCTTTTTCTCATTTTTACTTTCTTCCTAGTGGGAGATTTCTTCTCATCATTCCGCTGCTCTGATTTCTTATCTTCAGTGATCGGTTCAGCTTTCTTCTTTTCTTCAGCAGAGACTTTGATGACATCTTCTACATCCTACACTTGATTCCTCATCCTTGGAAATTGTCTTACCTGTGATATTCCTAATTTCACAACCCTGGGCGGCGTTGTCATAGCAGACATACAACCACCATGCTCGAAGCATCTCAGACTGTCTTCTATAGGTTCCTCCTAGGGTAGAACCCACTCAGTGTTATACTTTGCATTGGCAATGGCTGCAAACTCTGGAAATTACAACACTCTGTAATGAAATTAGCTCTAGACAGGGGAAACTTAACACTGCACTCTATAGCTCTCGGATCTTTGCAAAAGTACCCCTCCCGAATGAATAATTTCTTCTTTTATACTGAAGGCAGTAATCCCGGACGCAACGGTCATCTAGACTGAACCCGTCGGTCGTATTAATTGCTTAGACGAGACCACACCCATCATTCCGATCCTTAATAAATGCTGAAATCTGATCAATTTTCCTCGAAACGTGTGTGTGCAGGTTCCAGTCTCGTCGAAGATTTGCCAAATCTGGAAAAATTGATTATGCCATGCCAAATCTATGGTAAGGTATACCGGTCATTTCCTCATTAATTTCCTGTTAGATGGTGACTTGAATAGCCCTCTGTCTCGTTACAAAACTGGGTACGTGGTACGGAGAAACATTGCGCTGCTGCGATGCCACACCGCATCACTTTGCTCAAAACAAACTTACACGTGTCTTTTTTTTTTCAAAATGAACCTCCTTATACGATTCCTTATACTTAGAATACCTGCCGGTGTAGACTAATTCCCAGTACGATGCCTCCTTTCAACTACACTGGACATGTGCACCTTTCGCGACTCTGAATTAGGGCTAAGAGGTGGAGTGGCTATCACTATAAAGCTTAAGCCTACTTCCATTGATCATCATGGGAAGAAGCTCCCCATTCAGTTTGTTGAGCTGAAACGGAACCATTTGTTGGTCATCTGGGCAGACCCAGGTTTACTATAATGAACCAACAACACCCCTAGCTCACTGGCCCTTTCGGCGACAGACCGTAGAGCGGCCTAAAGTCTCACCCGAAGTGATCCTAATGGGTTGGTCGAGGACTCAAGTGTCTCGACCGGGTTCTGTAAGGCATCCTATGTGCATCTTGCAGCTCTTCTTAACTCGCGAGACTGCTCTTTCCTCTCTACGACGTGATGCGCAGCTTCCTCTTACCCGCGATGCCTCCGAGCTCTATCGCATCACCGCGTCCGGGGCAACATGTAACTCTTTCCTTCACTAGATCCTTCACCCACGGTATCGTGCACTGCAGCTCCTCTGCTGGTGTGATATCGCCTCCCTACGATATCCTACCGCTGCGACTCAGCGTACTTATCTTACTGGTGTTCACCTACCGGACACAATACGTAGAGCTGTCTTATACTGCGACTCTTAGCTGTCTTACGGGAAAATCAGACAGGCTCTTATATAGAATGCTTAAAGACTTCAACTTGCATTTATCTTGTTATTAAGCTATGAACTGAATAACATACACATACATATATTTACTGTAAGCAAAGTTCATGTAAAGAATGACAGATATAACAAGTAAATACAATCACATGAATCAATCACACAACGCTCAGATTTTACGTGGTTCACTTCCAGGGTGGAAGTTACGTCCACAGAACTGTGTTTCTATATTATAACTTGAGAGAGGTACACAGTTCTGCTGCACCGCATATGCAGCTAGAGATCTTCTGGGTAACTCCGCACTCAGCCTGGAGCCCTTCTCTCTTAGATCTCTTCTCTATATCTATATTTCCTTCTTACAATATACTCTCTCCCTTTCTCTGTCAATCCCTACGGATTTTTACAATACAAAATAACAGTAAGCTAACAGACTCCTGATGATCTGACTAGCTGGATGGCCTAAAATGCCCAAAATGCCAACCTTTTATAATACAAATTACATCCCTTTATAGGCGGCCCAAAGGTCTCGCCTTTACAACACTGTGGGCCTGTCCCAACAGTAACCCAAACCCTAATTAGTGACAGTCGGCATATCTATACTTGGGGTAGCCACTTTTCGTTACACCATTGCTCTCTGCAGTCTTCCATGCTTCCCGGCACTGACCATGGGTACTGTGCACCGCTTCCCTGCTTCTTTCCTTCATCTTCAATACCTCGGCCTCGTTGCTCCTTTTCCTTTATGAGGGTAGCTGAGCCCTCCTATCTTCACCGCTTCCTTCAATGTAGTGGTTGAGCTCTCCCTTCTTGGCCGCTCAGGTACTGTCGTCTTTTTTGAATTCTTTGTTCCAATAGTCACGGTTTCCAGCTCTGCTCTGGAGCTAGAAACATTCTACGGCGTCGTAGCTTCACCTTATCTCTTTGTCTTCTCCAAACTGTCTATCCGCCAAAATGGCAGCTTTTCCTGTAGCTGCAGGACCCTGCTCCAACACCTGTGGCCTCATCTGTGGAACCCGCTCGAAGAAGAAGCAGGCTAAGATGGAACCAAATCTGGACCACTTTAGCTCTCCTTGCTGACACTTAGTCAGCTGATCCTTGAAGATTGAAAGCATTGCTTCGCCCCAGTTGAACACCGTGGCTTCCATATCCTCTATGGCATATAGCATGTGAGACCCGGAAGCCTGGTGCACACCCTGACTTCTGGCCACCCTCTACATAGTAAACAAGATAGTCCATAGAGCCCTATCCATCACTGCCTTGATGGGAATCTTCTTCCCCTATGTACCTGTTCCTGGTGCATAGTGTCTATCTATAATCTCTCTGGTAGTAATGTCCCCACCACGGGAACCTGTCAATGAGATGGGGGCACCCTGTCTCGATAGACCAGTCAGGAAGTAGATATCCTCTACCTCCACTATAAGTATGTGTGCCCCCACCTCGAAGTACTGTTGCTCTGGATTCCACATTTGCAGTATGTGTTCCAGTAGCCATTCGTGCGACACCATGCTTGGGGTCCAGAATAACTTCAAGATCCCAGAGTCCCATAATGCGGCAATACAGCCCGCATTTCTCTCAGTAGCAGCATCCTCATTGTCATGAGTTCTTTCCTTCCATATCACCATGGTTTGAGCAATCTAGACCTACCAAAAACCACAATGGTATGCATTAAAATCATCCTTAAATAATTGGAAATCAAAAGAATGAAGTTATATCACCCATACCATTAGTTTAACTTATCCATGGTCGGCACCACCTCTGCACCGTTGGAGACAGGCGGTGGCACCACCTGTCCACTGTATTGTTGGCGCGGTTCTAGGGTGGAACCACATATCCCGCAAGGGGTAGCCGTGGTGCCCACATTTTGAGTTTTAGGGATCACCATATGGGCCCAAAACCCCACCAAACCTCAAAATAGATGCTATGAAATGAAAGATAAGGGTCTTAACTATTACCTACAACTGACGATGCTGAAAATGAATGGTGGAAGCTCCTGGTATTAGCTGTGGAAGATCTGGCTAAGAAAATGCTCCAAGTGCTCTCTGCTAGAGGTAAATAGTGAAATGGTTTGATTTTTTACTATTTACTTGACTTATATAGGCATTTTTGGGTCTGACTCGCTATAGTTTTGATGTAAAATCATATTTTGGTCAAAATTTATCTGTCATAATCCATAATGCTAGTTGTAAATGCATTTAACACTTATTTCTGAGACTATAGCAGGATAGGAGAACTCTAGCAAGAAGCTTTGAAAGTTTGTTTATGGATTTTTTGTACTTTCATAAAACAGAAAAGGTCAATGAGAATTTATTACAACACTTTGTTCATGCTCTCTAAACCTAGTATCAAAGGTCCAAGTCCATTTCTGAATCTTTCCATACTCGTAAAATTTGACATTGTGCAAAGAAACATCATGGAGTCTTCTTTTCACATATTTTTCAGACTCCTTAAAACATGAAAAGATCATCGAGCCCATTTCCGAATCTTTCCAGGCTCGTAAAAAGTGACATTGTGTAAATAAACCTCATGGAGTCCTCTTTAAACTCTTTTTAGGCTCCTTAAATACAAAAATATTGTCGAGTAGTTGTCTCCTTCATACTCATAAAAGTATTTGAAGAGTCATCCTTTCGACGGTAGGTTATCTCTTTTTCGGTTCGGATAGGACTAGTTACGAAAAAGGAACACTCCAACCAATCATGACTGGAAGAGTTCTCTAAGGTATGATTTTATACTTTTTCGGGCCTTAGAGACTAAATCATAAGAAAAAGGACCCTTTGGAGTCTTCTTCTGTATTCGTTCAGACTCTCTAAACATGAACGATACCGAGTTTTCTTTCAGTGGACTCGTTAAATTAAACATTGAGAGACCTGTTTTGGGATCGAACCCCTCCTCTCTCAGGTTCGTAAAACATATGATTCTGGACTTGTCTTCTGACAAGCTATACCGAGTATTTGTTACCCTCTTTGAACTCATAAAACTAAAAAGAGACACTCATCGATCATTATGGGGGAAATGGGAAGGGAATAATTTTGCAAATAATGGCAGTTGTTTGTCGTTACCTTTGAACATGGCACTTGTCTGCACAATCATGTCAGTCGATTGGGTATTCAGCTGATCTCCATGATGATCCACTTTCATGAGTAATGTCACTCCTTTGAGTATTTCAAAAGAATTTATTGTCCACTGTTGCATTGTGTGTCTGTCTCGTCTAGTCATGCTGCCAAGTCTTTTGTCGTGCCGCCCGATGTTCAAAGGGGATCTGAGAAAGTGTTGCATTTGTAGTCCACACAGTATTTGTGTCAGTATCTTTGAGTCAATCATATGGTTAATACATGCACATCAATCCAGAACTATGTTTTGATTTTTGTGTCGTCGATGTGGGACTCATCATGGCCCTCCTTCGATGAGGCTTTTCCTATCGACATCAGCTAATCATCTGGGAAATAGTCTTAGAAACAATGATTGGTATCTTGAGATCTATATTCCTTAATGACAGATTCTCTCACTCTCGACATAGGTTCACATCTTTGACCTTTGATCGATAGAATCGACTGGGTGTTCGACATCAATACATCTATTCACACTCAGTAGATTGTACTAGAGTACCTTGGGAATCATTGACATTAATGGTGATCTCCCTCGCACTTGTTAACGGTTAACATCATTGGCTAGTAATCAAGTGGTGTCTACCATGTTCGAATTCAGATAATTGTAATCACATGGATAGAATCGTACTTTGTGGAAGACAAGACGAAGACCTTGGGTATTTGTTTAAAGTGCTCATTTCTTTTCCCCAGGTTGTGATAGAGTTTTGTATATCTAGCATAGATCCACATTTGTATGGTCATGGCTATGCTCAAATTTGCGTCTGTATGACATAGATCTACATTGTATGTCTGGTAGCTATGTCCAAGTTTGATTCCTCTATCACATGGATCTACGCTGTATTCTAGTAGCCATGATTGTTTATTCCTCTCATGGATTTGCCTTGTATTGGTCTACAGCCATGAATTTGGTTACTTGTGTCTATAAGTCAACATACTGATGTACTACAGATGCCTACTTGATGACTTGCTCCGATCGAGTTAAAATTTTTGCGTCATGGAAATGAATTGTTCTCTCAAATCTCTCGTTTATCGTATCCCTCTAAGATTCATGCTTTGGAGGGCATCCTGTTATACCAAAATCCTGTCACCATCATGTGATAAGACATTTAACATACCTACTTGCCCTGAATCCCAGCTTCTAGAGTGGAAACTCATATCATTTGTCAATCTTTTCATACAAATTCCCAG
Source organism: Pseudotsuga menziesii (assembly GCA_001517045.1). Taxonomy (NCBI): domain Eukaryota; kingdom Viridiplantae; phylum Streptophyta; class Pinopsida; order Pinales; family Pinaceae; genus Pseudotsuga; species Pseudotsuga menziesii. The sequence continues at coordinate 559,453 of LPNX010942370.1, forward strand.
TACCGTGATTGACCCTTTATCCATATGCAATACCCTTATTCGCACTGCCTATACTCTATTGCCCATAAGCGGTGCCACCGCTTATGGCCCTTAGTCCATAAGCGATTATTACCGGAACTTCTCTGTAACTGAAGGAGAAACACGGTACCCTGGGTAAAAAGGGAAAAAGAGAAGCTTCTCAAGGCTTCTAGATGATAAGCCTCAAGATATACCTTATCCCTACTGTTGTGGGTTTGTTGGGCTCGAGATCCCCCATCCTAGGATCTTGGAGGCCACCTCACCCACAAATCTCTCAACCTACCCTATCCATCTAGCCTTATAAATACAAGCTTATGGCCATGGTTGAGGGGGAGAACTCTGACAACATTGTTATGTTGTTGGATTGATCACTTGGTCCATACCATTGGAGACAATAGAGAGAGTTAGAGTCGTAGCTTATGGGGATGAGAATGCTTGGTTTCATGGAGATGCATGTCAACACTAAGGCTTGGTTGTAAACTTCTTCATATTTCTTTAATGCAAGTTGATTTCTGTCCCACATATATTGTTGATGTTTGATTTCATATATATGTTGTTAGATTCCTTAGTCACTAGCATAGGTTATTAGATTATATTCTGGTTGCTTTGATCTGTTTTGTGTTGATCTTATTACAGGTACATAGGGTGACTATCAAAGTATTGTATTCTATGTATCTACAACGTCTAGGGAGAGTCTTCAACCTCTGTCTTCTATTTGTTCTGGATCTGAACCATTCAGACTAGTGGAACACCTTGCTGTCTACAGGAGGTGAAATATTCCAGCTAACATCAAGAGAGAGAACACCATGTGAAATGGCATCACGTAGAAGCTCGATAATGGATCTATATTCAGCAACATTGTTTGAAGAGGGCCGTAAACATACTCCTCCTAAAGACAATACCTGACCCATAGGAGTATAAATCACCCAAGCAGCAGAGGCTGAGTGTTGAGTGTGACAGCTTGCACCATCCGCAAATCCTATATAGATGGAAGACTCCATTGACATTTTCCATAAGAAACAGAAGCTAATCAACAAACCCGATCACCATAAGAAAGACCTAACTATGCAAAATGTTGTACAATAATATACAATAGTCAGCCCTGGCTGAAAATTATGCATAGTACTTTTTAAGATAAAGCCCATCTCTAGGCTCTGCCAAGGCCATCCCTTCGTAATCTACTAGCTCATAAGCACCCTTATCTAACACATGTTTAACCACGTAAGGACCATGCCACATGGGTTTGAATTTTCCTACCCCCAAGGGTTCTTTATCTTGATCCCACAAAAGGACCAAATATCCTTCACTAAACCTCCTTGGATGAATAGATTTATCGTACTGGACCTTAACGCGATGCTTATTCACTTCTAGAGCCACTAAAGCATCTCGGTGCTGCTCATCAAGCTGCTCTAAATGGACCAAATGCTCCTCCAATGGGGAAATTCCTGGTAAGAGCTCTATGGCTAGCTTCAAAGAAGGGATTTTGCACTCAACCAGCAATACAGACTCCACTCCATGTACAAGCTGATATGGAGAAAAATCGGTGGCATTATTAACCGCGGTCCTATAAGCCCACAAAGCAGGATATAACATAATATGCCAATTAGTATTTATTTGTGCGACGGTTCGTTGGAGAATAGACTTGAGTGATTTGTTCACTGCTTCAAATTTTCCATTCGCTTGAGGGTAATAAGAAGAAGAATGCTCCTACTTATACCCTAACTTTGAGGCCAACTCTTCCATCATGCAATTCTAAAAGTTCCTACCATGGTCAGTGACAAGCTCTTTTGGAATACCGAGCCGAGTAATAATTTGGTTGAATACAAAGTGTGTGGCTATCTCACCCTCGGATTTAACTGTAGGAATAGCCTCAGCCCATTTCATGAAGTAGTCAACAGCCACTATGATATGATGATGCCCCCCAGCTGAAGCTAGGTTGCAATCCATGAAATCAAGGCCCTACTTAGTGAAGGGACAGACGGTGATAATTGGATATAACAGGGAAGGACGTGAGTGTATATTACATGCAAACACCTGGCAAGGGTGGAACTTCTTGATTGCATTGACACAATCTTTAAAGATCGACAGCTAGAAATAGCCCACTCTTAATATTTTTTGGGTTGTAGAAATCCTAGATAAATGACCACCACACGCCCCTCCATGGCAATCATTCAGCACAAGCTCAGCCTCCTCATGAGTTAAACAACGATGTAAAATGGAATCTACCCAATGACGGTACAATGTGTTATCCACTATGAGGTAATTGTTGGATATGTGACGTAATCATTGTCATTCATCTCGTGAATGGTGAGTAGGGACCTTCAATGTTTGTAAATATATGATAATATCTCCATACCATGGATCCAAAGTTGAGATCAAGAAGATGTGCTCATCGACAAACATATCTTCACAAGCATCCTCCTCCTCCTCACTCGGGAAATCATATATAAGATATCCAAAAATCAACGATTTCTTTGATTTTTTCGAAACAAACTCGAGATCGAATTCTTGCAGGATGACAATCCACTTATTATACTTTTCCCCTATCATCCTTCTAGTGAGGACGAATTGAAATGGATTGACATGGGAAACCACCAAGGTCTGGCGAAGGAGAATATAGTGTCTCAATATTTGAACCACATGAACGGTAGCTAAGGCAAGCTTATCCACATGGGAATAATGGATCTCTGCATCTATAAAGTTCTAGCTTAGATAATATATGACATGCTCTTGGATCTCCTCCTCTTGAACCAAAACCATACCAATCGTCTCCATGGACGTGGCCACATAAAGTAGAAATTCATGGCTATAGTCGGGTGGACTAATCACCGGGGCCGATGCTAAGGCTTGCTTAAGCACATCAAAGGACTCTTGGGCTCGCTCATCCCAGCAAAAGGTAGTGTCCTTCTTCAAAATATGCATAAATCCTCTAGTCAAATTGGAAAAATTCATGACAAAGTCTCCATAAGAAGTTTTCCATGCCTTGCAAACATTGAAGATGTCTAATGTTTCTCAGGGGAGACAATTGAATTATTTTTTCAACCTTTAAAGGGCCGACTCTTATACCCTCTTTGGAGACAATGAACCCTAATAAGTGACTATACTTCATGCAAAAGATGCACTTGTGAGGATTTAACCTGAACAAATAATTGTGGCAGCTTTCGAACACTAATCTCAAATGGTAGGAATGATGCATTCTCATGCGAGAATGAGAAAAAAGGTCATCCAAAAAGACTTCAATAATTGATTTGAGATCATGGAATATCAAGGTCATAGCCCGCTGAAAAGTGGCTCCGGTGTTCTTAAGGATGAAAGGCATCTTCCGATATGCAAAGGTTTCCCAAGGACAAATAAAGGCAGTCTTATGTTGGTCCTTGGGTTTGATCTATATCTGATTGTATCTGAAAAAGTCGTCCATAAAATAAAATACCTCGCTTCCTGCACACTCATCCAAAATATGATCGATAAATGGTGTGGGAAAATTATCTTTAGGACAGGCATAATTCAAGTCATGAAAATCAGTGCATATACGGATCGTTCCCTGCTTCTTATCAACCGAAACGGGGTTTGAAACCCACTTCATCAAGGGGATGGGATAGATAAAAATGACATTCAATAGCTTTTCTATCTCAGCCTTAATCACAGGTGCTTTCCTAGGATTCACCACATGCAAGCGTTGTCGAATAGGTTTAGCATTGGGATAAGTTTTAATCTCATGTTAAACAATGCGAGGGTCGATACCTGGCATTTATATGTATGACCAAGCAAATACATCACGAAATTATTTGAACGGCTCAGTATACTCATGAATCTCAGGATGGGAACATTCTTCCCCAATATATATATTCTCAATATTGCCAAGATCATGAGAGATATTGATAGGGATGGTTGGAGATATATTCTCCATGTTTCCATCATCCATCAGACCAGGAGAGCTTAATGAAACCATGGGACTACCAATTCTCTCACTAAGAATATCCCTATAGTCTTCACACTCCAAACAGTCAAGCTTGGGAAGAAAATAAGATCTATGATGCAACTCTTCCCAAGGTGGCTCAACCCCAGACATAGCCTCAATAATAGCCTCATCTGAAGGAAAAACACTATCAAGGCAGTCATGTGTGTGAGAAGACTGAACTACCCATGCGGTCAGTACATATGGGTCCTCTTCTCCTTCCGCAAAAAGAAAGGACTAGGCTCTGCAACACATCCAATATTAGCTTGATATTCTATCATAGTTGCAGGAAACGACACGTTCGTCTTGATGGGCTCACTCGAAGGACTCGATGTAGGAAGAATCCAAGGATCTTCCATATAGGTTGTGCGAAAAGACACTGATCTTACTAATGATGAAGCTTCACTGAAACTAGACCCTATCATAAGGATATGTGTAAGACAACTAAAGCTTCCCATAAGGGATGGATACATGCCAACACCCACACTCCCAGTTGCTGGCTGAGAGTGCTCTACAATTGGGATGGAATCTCCTGAAGATGCAGTAACTGACAGATTCTTAAATGACATTTGATCAATCGTAACTATCTTCCCATTAAACACAAAGCATACAACTCAAAATAGAGAAGAATCTATGGCTTACATACTGTACATCCAATTCCTACCCAGCAACAAATTGTAGTCAAGGGGCGCATCAACCACCTCGACCTCTATCGCAACGGTCTTCCCTCCCAAACGGACCTTAAGAGAAGGAAGAATGTCGTGTGGTTGAAACTATCTTCCATCAAAATCAGTCAACATGGTAGCGGATTTAGACAACTCGGGGGAACCCAAACCCTTCCAACATGCCAAAGACATCACGAACGTAGCATAACCTTCATCAATCACAGTGCGTTTGACAGTCATGTTAAGACATTCTACATGAATCAAGAGAGAAACATGGTAAGGCAAGCAAGGCTGAAATCACATGCTTTCAAATTTGATCACGGAGGAAGAATTATCATCGTTCACACCTAGGGCAGAAAGCAAAGCCTTGCTTTGCGAAGGACAACTCTGAAGTACTTCAAGTGCAGACATCGCACAAGGAGTGTGGCCCAAATCCTCAACAATAGAATATTTCTGGGTAGATCAGGCATTAGGATTGTACTTCGAATGCTTAAGGACTCCCTTAGGAATGCCAGGTGCAACTTCAGGTTTATCCATAGGTTTTTCAATACACAAAGGACTCCCAGGTGGATCAGGTTCCTTTCCAAGGTCAGGTTGTGACAAACCATAGTCCTTCGCATGAGTCACAACCTTAGTAGAATTGACCATGTTGATGCAACCATGACCACTAGTCTCCAACATATCTTGATCACCACCAGACTGATCATGGGTCCTCGAGTTCATGTTTTGATTATGAGGTAGAGGGTTGGTCAGCACAGCTGGGCCCTGTGCTATGAATCTCGAGGCTTCATCAATCCGAGGGCACAGGTGAGTGAGGTGGTCCTCCTTACACAGTTTGCAAGGAAACTTGTGGAAATTGAACCTAGATGTTAGAACAATTACACTCACAAAAATTGCCAATTACACATGCAAATTACACACAAAAGAGACTGAATATGGAGCAGAACACTAATTTGTATTGAATAAGTGTACAATAGCCAAACTTTTGAATTCATAGGCTGCCACAATAAATAATTACATGAGATATTCGAATGCATAAGGATGCCATTCGAATTTGGTCAAAAGCAGGCTTACTAAATATAAGCAAATCCCCCATAGGTGCATAAAGCAGTTTCCAAATCCGTCTAGGAGCTCATGAATTGGAAAAATAAATTAGGCAAGATAATAGATGATGGAAGGACAACTCATACATTCTTTTCTTAGGAGAAAAGAGTGGAGGATGATGAGGACAAAAAACAAGTTAACTTCACCTAGTCAAACTTTCCCAATCGCCTTAAAACTCAGCAAAAGCAGGCAATAAAGCAGAAAAAGAAGACATGCACTAGGAAGGCCAGGAATAAAGCATATTTGATTCCAAGTGGTTTTCCAAGTGCTCCATGACTCAATTTTAGCAAGTTTGACCACTTTGGACATGTGGAGGACAACTTGCATAAGGTGGAATATGGAAACTAGGCAAATAAGAAAAAAATGGATTAATTAATGTCTAAGGTAGCTAACTATGGGTTGATTATTCTAGTACCCCATTTTAAGCCTGAATTATGAGTAAAATATCAGAAAATTATAGGTCCTAGAAACAATGCTTAGTCACCCTTTACATACTGCATGTCCATTTAACCCAGGAAAGAGGCAAAAACCCAGTGGGAAAAATCCTCCCTTAAACATGGACAGTAAAACAAAATTTGAAAATCTTGTCATCACTCATGCTTCATAGCATGATCAGCAATCCCCAGTAGTGATTTGAGATTGTTGAATGTCTTTTCACAAAAAATTTGGTGAATATATCTGCTACTTGTTCTCAAGATGAACAGAAGAGTAGGTGAGTGGTGCCATCATGCACAAGCTGTCTGATGTAGTGCATATGGATCTCAATGTGTTTGGTTCTCTGTCTTTGAAATGGATCATTGTATATTTGAATGGTACTATGATTATCACAATAGATAGTAGTTGATTATTCTGATTCGAATCCACACTCACCAAGCAACCCCTGCAACCATAAACATTGAGTTGTTGCATTTACAACTCCTCTGTACTCTGCTTCTGTAGATGAGAGTACAATAGCACTCCATTTCTTGCTTGACCAGCTAATTGGTCCTTCAGCAAGAATGAACACATATCTTGATGTTGACTTTCGATCTATGTTTTCACCTTCCCAATCACTGTCAGTAAACCCAATGAAATCAATATCAGATTTGGCTTTGTAGAAGATCCCATGAGTCCTTGTTCCCTGAACAAAGTTAGAGATCATTTTGGCTGCTCTCCAATGGATCTCATGAGGCTGATCCATGTATCTTGAAGCCACACTTACTACATAATAAATATCAGGTCGATTATGTGTAAGGTACAACAAACACCCAATCAGTTGCCTATACAGTGTATTGTTTACCATAGGTGAAGAATCTGCTTCTTCAAGCTTAACTCCCGAAAGGAAGGGAGTCTTCCTAGGCTTGCAGTCCTTCATATTGAACTTGTTCAGAAAATCCAAGGCATACTTGGACTGATGTAATTTGATTCCATTTTTGGTTTGAGAAATCTTGAGTCCCAAGAATTGGCTCAATAACCCCAAATCAGTCATACAGAATGCATGGTTCATTGCATCCTTCAAGGAGGCAATTTCATCCTTTGAGCTTCCTGTAATGAGAAGGTCATCAACATACAAGAAAATAATCATTAAATAACCATGGATCAGCTTCAAATAGACATTAGGATCTGACTTGCATCGAACAAAATTCAATGATAACAGAAAGCTATCAATCTTGGCATACCAAGCCCTGGGGGCTTGCTTAAGCCCATACAATGATTTCTTTAGACTGCACACAAGAGATGGATTAGTATAAAATCCTTGAGGCTGATGCATGTAAATATCTTTAGTAATATCTCCATTCAGGAAATCACACTTCACATCCATGTGGTGTACCTCCCACTGCTTCGAAGCTACAATGGCTAAGGCTAGCTTGATGGAGTCCATCTTTGCCACTGGTACAAAGGTCTCATTGTAGTCTATGCCATGTAACTATGAGTAGCACTTGGCTACCAATATTGCCTTATATTTCAAAGGTGAACCATCAGCAGCAAACTTGGTTTTGTAAACCCACTTACACTGAACTAGCTTCCTCCCTGGGGGAAGATCAACCAGCTCCCAAGTGTTGTTCTTCTGGAGTGAGTTGAACTCTTATTTCATGGATGTTTACCATATTGGATCATGTGATGAATCTTCATATGTCTATGGGTATGATTCAACCATCAGATAGCATTTCTCTACAAATAAGGGATCTTTCATACACAGAGCCCTCTCAAACTAAGATCTAGTCCTCCTAGGATCATTAGGATTTCCAGCTAGTTCTCCAGCTGCATGAATGGTATTTGCTGCCCATTTTGGTCTTATAGTACTGTTAGGATCTACAATTAAATCATTATTATCAGACATATCAGAATCAACAAACTCAACTATCTCTTCACTTACATTCAATGGTTCTGGTGGTGAAGAGGATTCTCCAACTTCCACTACTACTAAAGGCTCTTCTTGGAACTGAACACTCCTTTAAATGAAGGATTTTATTGTGATAAAATTGATCAGATTGTACCCTTTTTAATATTCAAAGTACCCAACAAATAGACACTCTTGGCTTTGGGGATGCAAAGCCTTCCTCTTTTCTGTTGGAATTCTAGCCCAAGCCCTTGAGCCAAAAATCCTGAAATGGGTCACATCTGGCTTGTGCCCACTCCATGATTCGAAAGGAGTCATACCATAAATATTTTTATGAGGCACCCTATTCTAGATATAGGTTGCACATTTTATAGCTTCGGCCTAAAACTTTGGTGGCAAAGTCTTAGCCTCCATCATGCAGGTTGCCATCTCTTTCAGTGATCTGTTCTTCCTCTCAGCAACACCATTTTGCTGTGGTGTGTAAGGGATATAATGATGCATCTAAATACCTGCATCTACACAATATTGAATGAACTCAAAATTGACATAATCACCACCATTTTTATATCTGAGGACCTTGAGTTTCCTCCCAGACTGATTTTCAACCAAAGCCTTAAAGACTTTGAAGAGGCCAAAAACTTCAGACTTGTGTTTCAGGAAGTAAACTTGGCAGTACCTGGAAAAGTCATCTATGAATGTCAATGCATATTTGGCCTGACTCATTGACATATTAGGAAATGGTCCAGCAACATCACTATGGGTCAACTCAAGAGGTGCAAAGGTTCTCTCATGACTAGCTTTCTCAAATTTATGCTCTGGGTGTTTTCCTAAGATGCAACCTTGACAGACTCCTTTGGAAAACTTAATCTTTGGTAATCCTATGACCATTTATTTTTCACTAAGATCAGAAATATACTTATAGTTAAGGTGGCCAAATATTTCATGCCAAATCTTGCTTGCCTCATTAGCATGAATCAGAAGAGCAGAGGGGTTTGAGTAAGGTAGGAAGTGTGAGAACATGTATACCTTTGAAGTCTGATTTGCAACTCCTTTTGCAATGAATTTACCACTTGAGATATTTGTGATCTCAACTTCATCAGGGGAGAATATGACCTTCTTTGGAGACCTTGTGTGGGTCATCTCATACACTGATAAGAGGTTAGAGGAAAGACCTGGAACATACAATACATTGCTGAACTTACCATGGTCAAGATCAATCCTCCCTTTGCCCAAACTTTCAGTGAGAGAGTCATCTCCCAGTACTATTGGTGGACCTTTCAACATGTCAAGTGAGGTGAATGCCTCCTTGGTCGAAACCATAAGTCTTGAAGCTCCAGAATCAATGATGAAACTAGGTGAGATTGTTGTGCCAGCAACCAATGCATGAACTCTCTCTCTGTCTTCTGAATTTGATCCTCCTTCCCTCTTCTTTGAGCTATCAGGAAGGGAGATGCCATTCTTCTTCAGGAGTTGGGTAAGCATGTCAATTCACTTCTTCATGTAGGATATTTTAGGATGATTGCCCTTATTGCAGTATGCGCACTTGCTCATTTCTCCTTTGTTATTCTTCTTCTGGGGGTTCTTCTTGGAACCTTGGGGATCCTCTAGAGACTTGTTTTTGTCTCTCTTTTGCTCAGGTGGCTTCTTAGCTTTCTTCTTTTCTTTTAAATCCACCCTCAAATCTCTAGCAACCAGAGCTTGGTCTTTGGAAGGTTTGATGGTGCCCATCATCACCAATTTATCTTGCTCTTGTGTGAGAGATTCCATGAAATATGCAAGGCTAGGCATTTTCCAGGCTCGAGCTGTCAACTTTGTGGCATGGAAGGTCAAGAAAAAAACTGAATAGTCAGGGCCAAGCTTCGAGAGTATGTCCAAAACCAGTTGATCCTCCTTCTTTTCGATCCCACACTGTTTTAGCTGCAAAACAAGGGCTTTGAACTTGGAAAAGTAGAGTTGCAGGGATTCAAAGCTTTTGGGACTCAGGGAGATCAATTCATTTTCAATTTGATGTCCCCTCATCTCATCTGTCTTACCAAAAATCTCAACAATCCTCTCCCATACTTCATTTGTTGATGTTAATCCATCAAGATGGAAAAGGAGGTCTCGGGATATGCTCAAACATAGGAGACCATAGGCCTCATCCCTCCTGTTGTGCCATTTAATTTTCTCTGTAGCTGCATTGGGATTTGCTTCTATTGCCATAGTCACTCTGTAGAGGCATTTTTCTCTCAACAGTATCTCCATCTCTACTTTCCATTCAAAGAAGTTGAATGGAGTCAAGATGATCTTCTAAGATTGATCCATAGCTCAGAAATTGTCCCTTCAGTCAGCAAAATGCTCCTAGTCAATGATGTTGAACCTAAAATAACAAATTGGAAGGAGAGAAATCGATATACAAAGGATCTTATACCATGTGGAAATTGAACCCAGGTGTTAGAACAATTACACTCACAAAAATTGCCAATTACACATGCAAATTACACACAAAGGAGACTGAATATGGAGCAGAACACTAATCTGTATTGAATAAGTGTACAATAGCCAACCCTGTGAAGTCATAGGTTTCCACAATAAATAATTACATGAGAGATTCGAATGCATAAGGATTCCATTTGAATTTGGTCAAAAGCAGGCTTACTAAATCTAAGCAAATCCCCCATAGGTGCGTAAAGCAGTTTCCAAATATGTCTAGGAGCTCACGAATTGGAAAAATAAATTAGGAAAGATAATAGATGATGGAAGGACAACTCATACATGCTTTTCTTAGGAGAAAAGAGTGGAGGATTATGAGAACAAAAAACAAGTTAACTTCACCTAGTCAAACTTTCCCAATTGCCTTAAAACTCAACAAAAGCAGGCAATAAAGCAGAAAAAGCAGACATGTACTAGGAAGGCCAGGAATAAAGTAGATTTGATTCCAGGTGGTTTCCCAAGCACTCCATGACTCAATTTTATCAAGTTTGACCACTTTGGACATGTGGAGGACAACTTGCATAAGGTGGAATATGGAAACTAGGAAAATAAGACAAAAATGGATTAATTAATGTCTAAGGTAGCTAACTATGGGTTGATTATTCTAACAAAACTTAACCTTACGTTTAAGCTACTTGTCCCCCCCAACATTTTGGGATTTCTTGTCGTTAGAGTTGTCATTTTCATTCCTATTCCCACCTTTACGATTGTTTTTACCCTTCTTCTTATTCCTTCCGGGTTGCTAGTTACCCCTCTGGTCCTACGATTGCACTGAAAGCACACTCACCATTTGGGTGGGTTGAGACAAAGTCGTGGCTTGTCCCGAGGCAGATTGGTTGATAGATAATTGACTGACCTATTTCACAACTGAATCCGGAGGCTTGGCACTTATACAACCAACAATGCCATAGGCATGTGGTCCAGGTTTAACCTTAGGGTCGAAACTAGAACACGGAGCATTAGGAATGATCTCATATAACAAACCAGATTGAGCATAAATGAAGTCTAATTCCTACGCCCTAAAAATTGGCTTGTTCCTCATTCTAAACTCCAAATGTAGAAACATCCTTCACTATATAAGGTAGTAATTATTTAAGGAACCACTCGAGGAGAAACTCTAGCGGTATGAAGGATTTAGTCAATCTCTTCCGTCTACGCCACTCTTGGACATGGTCCGAGATATGCATGGCTTTATCTTGCTGAAATGTCGACACGAGTTCCGTACCAACGTCATAATGCACTAGTAGCTGGAAGTGGTTGTGAAAATTCATAGCTAGGTCATCGAACAACGTGAATGCCCCCCTAGGTAACTCTATATACCATTTCACGGCAGGCCCTATAAGGGTGCATTGAAACAGCCTTAAACGGATCGAATCTTTGTGTAAGGAATTTGAAGAGCACCATAAGTTAAATATAGTAACATGTTCACTTGGATCTTCCCCTAGTTTGCCCTCAAATTTGGGGATGTCTGAGGGAAGCTTATTAGGGACAGCCGGCCAAGCCGGGTCATGAGATACAGGATCGTTCGTTAGTCTCGACAAGTGAGGAATATTTAGCATTGCCAAGAAAGGGAGCCTACGATCAATAGGTTGATGCCCCGCTCCCTGATAATTTTGGTTCACATAAGCTTGATTACTGTAACCACCATGGCCTTGGCCATAGTGCCCTCCTCCCGTTTGACCCATGTAGGGTGGCATGGAAGAACCATAATGTGGTGTACATTGACTATGTGGGGCTATAAAGCCATAATTTGGAGAGTAAGCGGGTTGTTGATACCCGTACCCATAAGGTGAATAAATCTGTGCATACTACGGTCCATAAGAAGCCCCATGAGATATCCCATGAGAAACTCCATAGGTAGGAATTGATGTTCCGGAAGTAGGAATATGACCTTCAGAAGTAGGAATACGACCCCTCGAAACAACAGGAGGTACTTGACTCTGAGACACAACTACGTGAGTAGCGGCAGTATGGAAATGACTTATAGCAACATTCCATCCCGAAGGACCACGTGAATGTGGGGGAGGAATAGAATTTGAAGAACTAGGCATAGAGGACAAAGGGAGATGTGAAATTATATACGTGGTGTTCCCTACAGTCACTCGTCTAGGTTTTGGTATCTGAATGGGACTACTAGCACTAGGTCTAGGATGAACATGTGATGTTACCTCCACCGTTGGGATGGAGGGTGCAATATGACTCATGTTCCCAAATATCTCCACATGGAAGTGACCAGGAATGCCCCCAGGCATAGTGTTAGGTTCAAACTTTGACTCGGCATGCTATACTGGATCATGTGCAGGAATACCAAAGATATCATAAATACCATAACTAGTGCTCGCAGGTTCATGATGAGTCATGTCGTTCAGCATCCAATGCCATCGACTTGTGGATGAGGGATCATACCTAGAGTGTGTAGGTATATCAGGTGAAGGATCATATGTAGGAACAAGTTCTTCTTCTTCAACCTCATGGAGTGAAGAATATAGCTCAGGAATTTCATCTTCATGATCTCCCATTGTGTGTGAATCAATGTGTGAAGTAGTCCGCCTGGACCGTCTGTTTCTCTCTCCCAAAGGAGGAGGAGATGTAGAAGGCGGAAGTCCTGCTAAATGATGAGAACAGTGAGGAGCTGCACCTGAATCCACAGTGACTCAAAAAATTAAAAAGACTCTCTAATTATGCAAACCCTAGGAAAGCTATCGTGCAAAGAGCATACACCAATAAAATCTAAAGCCAATCACAAGCAATCAAGGGTAGAATAAGTGAGCTCCCGAATGAAGCAGGTATGTCTCACCTACGAGAGGCTTGAGACTCCCATACACAACAAGTGGAGGTTCATAACCAATTATTATGGCCCTCAGCTTCAACGCGTAAAGTGACTGTGCTGTCCGACCCCAACCTGGCTGGGACACTTGCAGAATAACCCCTGCAAAGTACCCCTTCGATATCCTAGGTAAGGAAACTAAGGTCACCTCAATATCATCAATGCTCAGGATAATAGTCGTAGGCGGGATTGACCGTATGGGCAGGGTAGCAAAGCCCGAAACTCTCGAAAGAGCCCCCAGATACGAATACAATCTTGGAAATATCTCTAGTGCTACTCAGTTATGACTAGGGGTCATCCCAATCTATAACCTCTCACACTGCCTCGTGCTTAACTCCCTTGTAAGAGGAGGATCCTAAGAAACACTAATTATACCAAGGAATTTCCCACTCTCACCTGGACAGACACATACATGTCGTTGTTTAGTGGTCTTGGAGAATTTACTCACAATGAACTATTCCAAGACCCTAAAACCTAATCTTGTTGGTGTACCCTATCAAAGAAAATAGTGTAATCCATTTTAATTAAGCATTTATTTTATTTGGTTTTATTACTCAAAAGAGGTAGATGGCCGTGCAACCAATGGTGTTATGACGCAACATGAAACAAAATGCACACCTAACAATCAATGCAAATGCATTGTGTCGAATAAAAAATAGGCCATGCTACTATGTGAAATGCAAATTTTTTCTTCAAATGACAAATGCAATCATTCCTATATGAAATCCTGACTATTACTCTAAGGAAATCTAGTGCAAGTACCATGCAAAATGCAAAGTGCAATGCATAATGATGCAAAGAAGCAAATATTTTGGATTTTTTGAATAAAAATGAGATACTAAAGCAAAAGAATGATTCTACTACCCCCAGACTTGGCAAGCACAGTCAAACAGCACTCACACAAATTACTAAGGTAAAATAAATCTAATCCACTAATCCCAAAACAAAAAATAAAAAATGCAATGACAAGAACATTCTTAAAAAATAAATTTACCCTAAAAAAAGTGTCTCTGGTCAGAAACAGAGGTGTATACAGACTCTAGCAGTATCAAAGGAGACTCAACAATCATTAAATTTCACCCAGCAACAATCAATCTTCCCCTAAAAGGAAAAATTCAGGGCATACGTGACTGTTCGAAGTAAACCTGCGTATGTACGCGGATATAGCAGTCAAAGTCGTGTGTATACGCGACTGTGAGTTAAAAAATTGCGTACAAGAAGAGAAATGTATAAAAATGAAGGTAAACAGATGAACTGAGACAAATATCACACCAATCAGACACTACCAGGAAAACATGCCCCCATACCTGACATAGAAACAGAGAAATAAGAGCAATTCAAGAACATTGAATGCCGATAAAACCCCCCAAAGGACAAATACTAGGAACTCCCTAGTGGAGTCGCCAATTCTTTTATGGAGAGAAATTCTTATGGCTTGGGGTACCACAATAGACATCTTAACTTGAGAAATCAATCCTTTCCTATATTCAAGAGAAACCAAACAACTAACACTAAAGGATCTCGATTCGTACCTTATTCTGGACGGTTGATGTAGATCCCCGTTGAGCTTTCCAACTCCAGCTTGAATTGATAAATTGCTTCCTCAACATTCAATAAACAAGACAAGCATGCTATATATAATTGTGTTAGCTCTACTCTAGCATATATAATCAATAACATATAAGCATTTGAAATCATCCATGGATAAAATATTCATTCAAACACACATTATTGGACAGAAAAAGATATTTCTATTAATATAAAATTAGATATTACAATGAATACAACCTCTGTCGGCACGTCTGTGAATCGGAGAAACCGAGTCCCCCACTTGGGCCTCCACCACTTCAATCCTCCATCTCTCGATAGAAAGCTCACAAGGAAATGACAAGCTTGGGAAGAACACAAAAGTGCTCCAAGGGACAAAGGGGATGCAGACTCAAGAACAAGTTTCGGCAACAATGGACTATAGTTCTCTTGCTCTCAATTCCTCATGCCTTCAATGTATCCAAAGGGTTCCTTATATAGCTCTTCAATGGAGTAATGAAAAGTCAAATCCGAGCGATCTCAAGGCATATGGAAGGCCAAGAGACAAGTGAGTCAGATCCACATCAAGGAAAACTCTAAAATAATTTGGCCTTTTGCACACATCCCGATGTACACGGGTTTAAGGGTCAAATCCACCTATATATGCCAGAAAGGGATTAAAAGTTGCATATGGAAATTTTTGCATGTTTTTAGGGATGATATTGGAAACATAAAAGGAACAAAAATGGTCCATGGGGTCTAAGGAATCTGCATAGGGACAAGGAAGGCCATAAAAGTGTGATTCACCATGTGTGGTAAAATCAGCTATAACAGGTACCCAAAATCATTCAACAACTTGTACTCAGAAGTGTTCCAAGAAGAATAAGAATACTTAACACTTGCAATTCAACATATATTTATAGGCTTGCACCTTTACATTAGTGGTCCACTTAACCAACTTCCTAACTAATTCTCAACAGAATCTATAAAATAGTGACCACTATCCACAAAATGTTGTCTAAAACTACAAAATATGACCAAAACACATAAAATATTCTAACTCCGACTTGTGCGTTGTTTTCTAGCACATAAAATATTCTAACTCTCACTTGTGAGTCATTTTCCAGCTTGTGTGGCATCTTTTGACCTTGCAAAACATCCACGATGCTGCACAACTATCTTACTGTTGTTCAGGACAATACACCCTTGTAACCTAGGGTCTCTCAGGTTACCAACTTACTAATACAATTGCATATAATATGCTTATCTAGAAAATGAAATAGGAATAGGAAAAAGGCTTGACTTACCCAGTTTATGACAGTTGATCCAAGCTTGGTCTTCTCCTCTTTCGATCTCCTTCAAAGCTTCCAGGGATCTCCCAATTCACCTGTGAAAGACAAATTATTCAAGAAATATCTCATATATATATATCAAAGGTTAATGAAATGCATATTCATTATAACATAATTGAAATCATTAATAATCCATTATACATGAGAAAGAAAACATACAAAGATTGAAAGAAGAACTTTCTTTATTCATTAACATGGAATGGTAAGATTACAACCCAACTTCTGAGACAATGACTCCTCTGCAAAAAGAGGACACTGAGTTCTGCTGCTCCAAGAGGTCTTAGGCATACCACCAACATAACTTTTCTCTTCAAGAATGATTGATTAGCCCCATCCCATTCCCTCTATTTATACATGGGAAAATAGAGAGGTTTTGAAGGTTAGGATGGTTGAGACAGTTGGGATAGTTATATATTAAGGCCCAACTAATCTCATCTAATCATGATTTATATTTTTTAATGTCGAATTAAGTTACAGGAGAGTATTTTAAAGTAATGCACGTGTGACACACTTGTTGCTAAAAGGAAACTCACGTGTTCAACGTACATGCGGGTTGCAATTCAAATACTTGCATGTGACACAAGAGTTGCAATGTAAAAAGGAGCATGTGCAACCCTAAACTTAGAATAAAAATATATCAGGCTAGTCTGGAGATCATGCATCGATGGTCATGCACATCTATAGTTTTTTTACCACTTCAATGCTATTTTTCCTTTTGTGTACTGACATAATGGATGTCAGCACTCGGACTAAGAAGTGCCATTTTTGTTGATAACAGATGCCCCCTAATGTATGAGGTCAGAGGGAAGCGATGATCGAAATACATTACAATCTTTTAATCTTGGAGAACTCAAGTGTCCAAGGCAGTAGAGGAAGTACCTGAAACAAATACATATCAATGTCATGTACCAAATCATATCTGATGATGCCATGTTCAATATAATGGAACATTAGATCCTTTACAATATTTGATTACATCATATGATACGGGTACAAGACCACATATATTACAAAGGTGGATCGAAGCCACAATATACAATGATGAGTCTTCAAAATTTGGAAGCTATGTAACTAATGATAACATAGTCTTGTGCAACTTAGGTTATAAGTGTGAACCTAAGGTCTTCGTCGAAATTCAAAGGAACCAGTACAATTCCTACCATGTGAATAAAAGTGTTGAATTTGAACATAGAAAGGACTCAACAGAATGTCAAATAATGAGTAAAACTAATAACTAAAGCAAAGGAATTCACCAATGATGATAGTGAATCCTAAGGTACCATTATCAAAGCTATAGGTCTTCGTCTTCAAGAAGTACTAATGATAAACCATAATGTGATGAGGAAGGCAATGGATCCTGCAACGGATCACAAGAGTGACTAGGAACTGGATACAGGAAGGTAGACATAAGTAATACTAATATGGGATCATGATGGAATCAGGATAATAGTCAGATGGAGGGATAAATCCTTGAATAATGAGCACGACACAGAGATGACCCATGGCATATTTTAACTTACAGATAGAACAACTAGACTTATCTGTCATGTAAGATAGGACCAAGAGGAGAAGACCAAGCTTGGATCAACTATCATAAATCAGGTAAGTCAAGCCTTATTTCTATTCCTATTTCATTTTCTAGATAAGTTGACTATCTAAAAGTGTCTTAGTAAGTTGGTAACCCAAGAGACCCTAGGTTACAAAAGTGTATTGTCCTTAACAACTATTGTACAGGATTATGCACCTTATAACCTAAGAGCTGAGGTTACCAACATACTCAATTAACTTGCAGACAATTGACTTTAGAGTGCAGTAAAGGAAATAGGAGTATGGGAAATACTTACCCAATGCAAGACGGTTGATCCTAGCTTGTCCTCTTCCGCTCTGCTTCTCCTCTAAAATCTTCAGGGATGTTTTCTCCTTCACCTGTCAAGATTTAGTCTTCCAAATACAAGATGATTCATCATTAGAGAGAATTTGAGGTCAAAAATGGGCCTCAAAAGGACCAAAATGTACTATAAAAATCAACCAATTACATTCTAGTAGATGACATCATCCC